>CAWUFW010008692.1:655000-859374 GCA_963921515.1 Calotriton arnoldi | reverse complement strand
AGACTTGCTCTTGATGTATCATTGGCAAAAGAGGGTGGAGTCTGTACAATGCTGAAAATTCAACAGTGTTGTACCTATATCCCAGACAAAATAAAGAATATAGAGGGATATATTAAGAATATTCCTGATTTACATAAGGATTTGGCTGAACTGAAGGTTGACGGTGCTTGGGAGAAGCTTAGGTAAGGGTTTCTCTTCAGTAGGTAGTTGGGCTTCTAACTTTTGTAACAGTTTGTTGGGTAAAATACTAACACCAATAATTGCAGTGACTACAGGAATGCTAATATTGATAATGATATATAAGTGTTTTAAATGCAAGAAAGGAACATTAGATATTAGACGTAGAGCTAAGAAACGAAAGAGAGAAGATATTGAACTAGAAGATAGAAAAAGAAATTACTATGAAATAGTAAAAGATATAGATGAAATAAGAATGAAACAAAAGAAAACGGCAGCTTTTTAAATAAATATGATGACAGTCAGAATTTTGGGTTAGTTATTGATGGCTCAAATCGCCATCAAAGGGGGGGATTGATGGAGCAGGGTTTTCGCTAAACAAAACCTGCTCGGATTGAACCTCTCATTTGTAAAACAATCATTAAAAAGTTAACTGTGTGCTATTAATCGAGTTTGAATTTAACAATGCGCATGCATAAATGGGAAACGCGTTTAGAGAAAATCTGGGGTAGGCCGCAAGCCTGCACATGACTAATGCAGAAATTAATGACTAAAGGGCTGCAAGTTAATTATCATACTAATGCTTTTTGAAATCTTGTGCAAATCATTAATATTGCTAAGCAGAACACTTTTAGAGAATAAATTCATGTAAAAGATATGATATTCATGTTGTATTTGTCTTTTCCTAGAAAATGGCTTTTTTCTGTGCTGAGAGAAAGGCCTCAGAAAATCTAGCTTGAAGTATTAAACCATGGTGTGAGGAAGGGAGAGTGCTTAATAAGTTTTCCGTGTGTCTTCGGTGATGACCAAGGTTACGGAGGAAACAATGAGCCTCTGAAAGCGAGTTCCTCTGGAAGCGGACATAGTGGACAGAAAAGTTACAATAAACGTGAACGAAATGTGAACATGCTGCGGAAGAGAAAGATACATAAACCTGAAAATGACGTATTGAATTTGGACAATAGTGTGTTTGAAAAACGGAACTTGCTTGGAGTGGTGTGACCAAGACACCTCTTGTTTTAGCCAATTAGAATCTTTAGTTAGGTGGAATGGATAGAGTAGGGGCTGGATTAGTGTGAATTTGGGGTATAATTATACCTAGTAAGTAGGTGGGGTTAGGTGGCGTATTACTAACTTTGGGAGAGGAGAGAGAGCTGTATCGCTGTTTCCTATTCTTGTGGGCTGGCTGTTGATCTGCTGTTCCCGACTCTTAACTTTGCATTTCTAATTCTTCTTTGAAGTGCCCTGCTTACTCTCATGGCCAGAGGGTAGCATTTCTAATCTTAAGACTTGAATGATAGGTAAATATAATCAGTCTCTGATTTGCATAAATATTTTGCAAATTATTTCTCTTCTTTTGTCTCTCTACCTATCCACTCTCTTATTGCGCTGTTCATGAGATGTATACTGATTTGATTGAAAATGAATGTTCTTTGTGTGAAATACTCTGATTTGTGCTGTGTTTGTACTTAATGAGCATCACATTATTTAGATAAAGATTACTGTTATTAACGGAAAAAGTTTCTGTTGTTATTATGGTATGGTTTTGAATCACGGTATAAGTTCTGATTATTAATTACCAAATCCCTGCCTTCTTAAAAAAGATTCATCATTTAGAGGTGATACAATACATAATTTGGTAAGGACTAAACTCATGCAGTGTGGAGGGAACTAAAATTTGCGTCCAGACTATGAATGATTTATCTGATTAATCTGAGTTCCCGAAACGCTGCATCACAAGCATACCCTGCACAAGCAGAGGCAAGATATAAATGAATAGGTTTTCATATGCAGGGATGCAATGAAGATAATGTGATGAAACTGAAATAAAGAAGCTACACAGGTACAGGATTCAGAAATCATGAATAACTATGCAGATGACCTTCGGATATAGAAATGCAAGCTATTCCCCACCCTTAATCAAGCAAATCAGAAATTTCTAAGAACCAGGCATGGAAACGAGGCTCTGCATCTCATGGAGAGGCACAACTTAAAGGCATGGTGTGCATTAGCAAAAAGATGGCTGTAGTAATTTTAGTTACACTAAGGCAACATTTCAAAATCTCACATCAAGATCCCCCCTCAAATCAAGATCCATCTAGGTATAGCCTGAGTACAGCTAAAAGCAGATGGACCCTATCTCAGCTGGGCTGTCAGAGGAAGTATTCCATTGATAGAGCCAATGGACGCTCTGTCGACGGAATACTTAAGGTCCGTTGATCTCTAAATGAGGCAGGTGGACCGAGGGTTTGGAAGGCAGGCTACTCCATCACGTTTGCAATAGAGTATCCGATCCACAAAACTCTAAATCAGGCCAAAGTATACGCAAGCCTTACCCAGAGTTTGATAGTATGTGGACTATTTAACTATTTGCCACATGTTTATTTATTTTTCGCAAAGGATGTAACACTGCTTGCACTTTGATTTATTTTTAGAGAGATGTGTGCTAGATAAATGTAACATTCTACCTCACAGCCGACCTTCAGGAGTAAGAGATGACTGTTTAAACTTGCTACCCCCAGATAGTCAAAACATAAAGAAGTCGTATTTGGTCATTCAGTGAGAACGCAGCAGGACAGCTTAAGTGGTTGCAAGGGCAACAGCAATACCTGGTAAAAGGAATGCTTAGTTGCCTGTGTGATCCTCAGATTCTGGAGAACTCACCTGACACTGTTAAGAAGTGTTTAATTAGTAACTTTGATTTCTTTTTCCAGCGTAGTTATTGTTTCTTTATGTTGTGTGGTGTAGGTTTGTTTAATATTGTGGGGGTTTTGATTTGATCTGAAAACAGACAGGAGCACCAACTAAAGGAGTTTGAAAAGCATGTGCTGGCCAGGTAATACAGTGCTAAATAATTTATAATTTCAAATGTGCATCTTTGAAATTGGCTAAGGGTTTATTGTTAAACTGCTAACAGAAAGTCATAATCAACCAAATTATTAATCAATTTAGGTCTGGGAAGGATGGTGACTCCATGAAATGGAGGGATTCTGGGCTCGATGGAGTCTGCAGGGGCGAGTCAACCATCCAACAAGGGAGTCATAGTCTACAGAGAAGGAAAGAACAGAACAAGAATCCCCCAGAACATTACAGGGGTGCTCGATGGGTATGGTGTTATTTCAAGGTGTATGCATTACAGGGGTGCTCGATGGGTATGGTGTTATTTCAAGGTGTATGCAGGGTTTTCAGCAGCATTGGTTGATACTGAGGATTGCATGTAGCGTTATATAGTAGTGAGGAGGAAGCCAGGAAAATGTAAGTTTCATCTACTTTGGGAGGGTTGTGTTGTCATTTTGCACATGGCATGATGAAAAAACTACAAATAACCCAAAGAATCAATGGACCACAAAATGGAGCTGAGGTGGCCATATGTCTTTTTTGTGCGACTGTGCCCAGTGGGAACAATGTTCCAGGGCCTGTAGTTGTGTGAATGTCTCTTCTGTGGGAATGCTACTTAATGTTATCTGTGTCGGCCACCCTCTCATGCAACAAATCTACTCAATTCATCTGGAAACAGGTCACTCTTAGGTGTTCTACTTGAACCACTAAAAGGCTACTTATGTCTTCAGAGACAATAACACAAGAACTCCTAAGAACCCATTCTGATTGGGATGCCAGTGGGAGAAAGCTTAGGATTTCAAGTGTCAAATGGATAAATGAAGTTTAGCTGTTGTAATCACAAGACCAGCTATATTGAGAAGTCTACCCCCAGCTAGGGAGTCCTGATCAAAAATGTGTTTTGCCCATTTAGCTCCCAAGGATTTTTTGCATTTGACTACTCGGTTTTTTAATTTTTACTGTGAGCGAGTCCCACCACCTGAGTCTTACTCACAGTACTTTCACTATAAATAAACTGGGAGTTTCTAGATAAGAGGCTCTGGGCAGTTTAGATGTGAACACATGAGCACAGGAGAGTGTGCCCTTGTGAAGACTGCATATTTGAGACTACCGCCTTGCACAGCCAGTATCTGCACACAGATAGCCTGTTGCAGAAGGGACTCTTGAAGGATTGGCATTGGTCTGGGGTAGGCTTTATAATGTAACACATTAGGTTCAGCACCACATAAGTACGTATATCATAATGTATTAAATGATGTGTACACAAAGAAAAATCCAATTTGTAGATACGATCTTTTCTTGTATAAAAACTGTTCTTTATTGTGTTTTCATTAAAATCCACAAAGCCATAGCCAACGCGTTTCGTCTCACACAGAGACTTCTTCAGGGCTATAGAAAAAACACATATATACGAACATTTAAAAAAACACTCATATACACATATGTGAGAATATATGAATCCATTAAAATTTAAACCAATATCATATATTTGTTAATGTTATGCCATTTTCAGAAATCAATGCAATCAAATATTCATTTTTTATCAAATGTAGCGCCTATATTCATTAAGAAAAACATGGGAAGAAGACAAAAAGAAATTAAAAAAACAAAAAACAGAAACACCATATTTCTATTTTAACAAAGAATTATAGTTTAACCAATGAGAGTATTACCCCTAGTGTAAAAGGAATAATATATTATTCTAAATTTATACATGTATCCTTAATTACATTGAATCATGATTAGTCTCAAAGCAAGCACATTAAGTATGACCTGAGATAAAACCTTAGTATCAAGATCTAAGTAATAACCTGACAATGCATAATACCTAAAAGTGACAGAGTAATAGTCACTTAAATCAGTGTGCATTATACCCAAAAGTCTTATGTTACACTCACCGCAATAATAACTTGACAGTGATGACACGAATCAATTAGATATTCAAGTGTAAGATCCAAATGGCACCTTTAGTCCTAGAGGAGATATATCAACCAGTGTTGAATTTACTTAAATTATATCCATCTACAATAACAAGATATATCGAAAGTTATCTACAACGATCCTTTGAGCGCTCACCTGATATTTGGCAAGGTGACAGAGAAATAATTAAAACTCCACTCTTTTATAAGGAGTAGGACAAGAAGACGATTATGAGGGTCAGTATTGATTTTTCAACCTGAACGAGGGAATACAGAATTTGTTATATTACGAGTGCAGACAACACAACATGATAATTAGCAGCTTTATCATGTTAAGTGAGCACATTCATCAATACGTTTCAAAATATTCATAAGTGCAATAAGTTACCCAAGAAAACATGAAGAATCCTATGTTTATCTTGAGAAACAAAAACCCGGGTCAAGGAAGAAAACCACAGCACTATGTTACAGAGACACGAAGAATTATATGGCATTTCAATATGCCTATCCTTATGTCATTGTCTGCTATCCCAGAACATATTCAATTAGTCAATATTACAATTTAAAAAAAACCACTGATCACAAAACCATTGATTACATGCAAAGACACACCTATTCTTTTGGATAATTGAACATGAAGCGATACAAGATGAAACATGTTTATTTTAAGAAAAAACATGAAAAAAACCCGAACGAAAGGACATAAAGAAGATATCATCAGAGAGGCAGCCAGTTACCAAGCCCATAGTCTAGGAACCATTACGCCGCGATACTCTACAGCTTCTATTAAATCAAGGTCCCTCGCATGCCAAAAATGTTACAATACAGTATATGTGGATACTTGTTTAAAAAATATGAAGTAGCCGCAATATGGAGAAAAACGTAATTGTTTTCTCTTTTGTATATTAAAAAAAACCCAATCCAAGTGCAGAAAAAGGAAAAGGGTGCGACGAGTATCACCAAAACAACAGCCAACTAAAAGGCCCCACGGTTCAATATACATTACACTGCGAAAGTCTATCGATTTTGCTGAAGTACGTTTTATGACATTCCATAATAGCGCAATACAGTATATTATAAACAATCACGGTGCATATATGACTCACCATCAGCGTAATATGGTGCAACGCCGGATATGTAAAGCCGGTTCTTATGTAAATGCTCAAATTGGCTGTTCACGAACGTCCTCATATCTGAAATACAGACATGGACTCACTTTCACTTGTCTATATCCTTTAAACACAGATTTCTGCAATGTCTCTATCTACATAACACTTACCCAAGAAAGCGGCATGGTGGCCGATCAAATCCGTGCAGGTCAGTTTCGAAAAAGAGAAGCCGAGTAACTTTTGGCGGGTGTTTTTATACTATAAATGTGTGACACCTGATTGTATAAACACAAACAAGAGCCTCAAGGAGCCGGTTATGTGAGCCTTCAATATAGCGGCCATTACTGAACGGTAAAGTAGCCGAAAGTGTTCAGATACATTGCGGGTACTTCTTCGTGCCATTGCTTATTGAGGGGCTTATTCTCATCCTCAATTATTGTTCGAGATTGAGAGGATATTTTATAGGACAGGCTCCATCCAACTACGCGGATAGAGACTGAAACCCGAATATAATGTGACCCGATCAACCTAAGTAATCGCCATTTTGGAACGGGCAATGGTTATGTGAGCCTTTAGCATGGCAGCCATTACTAAACGGTGAAGGGAAACGAAAATGTTTCAATATGTTATAGGTAATCCACCATACCGTTATTTATATGAGAGCTCATTCTCATCACAAATTGTTGATTAAAGGTCAACTGTATACTGTATTACAGATTTTATAAAATATATAAATAAATAGGATCCATAGCCCAGACAGAATTTAACCGAATTGGCCTAAACAATCAGCATTTTGAGACAGTCAATTTGCTGATGAGTCTTCACTGCAATGTAGCAACCCCTCATGCCATATCCGATCATCTACAGTTAATTCTTAAGCTGCACCTCATTAATCTCTGGATTCCATCATGTTCACATACCCAAATGAAATGCACTGTGTTCTTTACAATGCATATTCATATTTAATCATAATGCATATGTTTCAACGCACAAGTGTTTCGCATTATCTATTTCTGCATGGTAATTCAACAAAAATAGTGTCAAAATGTACAGACCTTACATGGAAATTAACTGTTCATCATGATTGCAATATGTCTACATGTTTCGCTTACTACTACATTATGTATGAGAATAAGGCAAATTCATTTACTACACATGTATGGACAACAATCATATTGTATGGCCTTATCATACATGAAGATTCAAGAAAGCAGATATTGAAACAAATGACTGATAAAGTTATAAATAGTGTATATCATCAACTCATCTGCCATGATAGATCACATTCTAAATAAGCAAATAGATATCAGTATAGAGAGAGAAATTGATTCATCCCATTACATGTGCAATATCTCACTCTTTCATATAAAATGATGGAACTCATTATTGACATTTAATCCATACTTGACCGTCCTGAGGCGACAAATCCAAACTGCCTCTCGTCGCCTGAGGGCTAATTCTCTGTCGCCTCCTCTCTCCAATGGCATTACCTGATCTATACCTGCAAATGATATGTTTTTATCTTCAGGATGCTCCTGTCGCATATGCATAGCGATGGGATACCTCATATCACCATTCCTTATGGCCCTTACATGTTCTTGAATTCTCATTTTTAAGCTACGGATACTACTGCCTATATAGATCTTCTCACAGGCACAGTTAATCATGTAAACAGTAAAGGTGGTATTGCAATTAATAAAAGAGTTAATAGAATATTCCTTTCAATTGACCACTATTGAATTTTTTCAATCTATTCCTGCCATATTTACAAATGCAGCAAGTCCCACACGTGTGGAAACCAATGGGTTTTTCTGACAACCATGTCACTTTTGACTTATTCAAAGTTTTTACAAAGCTGGAACTAAGCATACTTTTTAGTGTCATACCCTTACGATAGACTACTCTAGGTTTTTTGGAGATAGTACCCAAGGGAAAGCTATCAGAGCCCAAAGTGCACCAGTTCTTTCTCAGAATATCATATATATGGTTACTGAAAATATTATACTCAGTAATAAATAGAACCTCTGACTGATACTTATTTTTTCTCTTTCGCTTAGTAGCATTGGATGTTAATGCTGCTTTTCTATTAAGCAATTGTACTTTTTCTCTGCATTATCTAAGCAGGTTCTATTATAACCCCTCTTGATAAAATTTGTTTTGATGCTGTCTACATTTTTAATGAAATCCGCTTCCAAACTGCAATTGCGCCTAGCGCGGACCATTTCCCCATACGGTATGGCATCAATAGTGGAGCGTGGGTGCGCACTAGTAGCGTGCAGATAGCTATTGCACGAGGTTTTCTTTTTATAAATGTCACTCTGTATGCTAGTCCCCATGACAAACAGTTTTAAATCAAGGAATTCAATGCTATTGACTGAATACTGAATGGTTAATTTCACATTAAATGCATTGGTGTTCAGATACATAAGGTATGCATTTAAGCTCTCCACAGTCCCATGCCAGATCATTATTACGTCATCTATATAACGGCCATAAAATATGACGTTACCACTCCAATCATCTGATCCTGGGCCCCAGACATGCTCCACCTCATACAGCCCCATGAAGAGGTTCGCATAAGATGGAGCAAAGCTGGAGCCCATCGCCGTCCCCTGCCTCTGCAAGTACCATGCCTTGTCATGCAAGAAAGCATTCTGCGTTAGAATCATTTCTGCCATCGTCAACAATATATGTGTATGTTCAATGTGTTGTGCTCCTCGTTTAAAAAGGAAATGTTTAAGGGCCCTCAGGCCCTGTTGCAGGTGAATGCATGTGTACAGACTTTCCACATCCATTGTCACGAGAAAAAGATCTTCCATATCCCATTTAAAATCCTCTAATTTACATAAAAGGTCAGAACTATCTCGTAAATACGATGGTAAGTTCTTCACAATTGGTTGCAAAAAATAATCTATGTATTGAGCTATGTTTTCAGTGGGCCCACCATTCCCAGAAATAATAGGCCTACCAGGTGGAAACGAACCCCCCTTATGTATCTTTGGTAATATATAAATACAGGGAAATCTGGAATGGTGGGCCTGAAGGAATTTATATTCAGGTTCTGACAATAAACCAGATTCATGCCAGTCGCACAACTTAGAGTTGATGTTAATCTCTATTTGTGAAGTGGGATTAGAATCCAACTTCATGTAGCAGCATGTATCGTTCAATTGTCTATCGATCTCTTTGAGATAGTCAATCTGATTCATTAAAACAATGTTGCCCCCTTTGTCTGCTTCTTTGATAACTCGGCCGACATCATTTTTCAAGGTCTGTAACAGATTCCAGTCCTCTCTACTCATATTATTGTCATGTCTACACCCTCTCTTCTTGTGATGTTGATCCTCCAATTTGTGTAGATCAGAAGTGACTTTATTAAAGAACTCATCTATAATAGTGTCCTGAGGTTGCGGTGGCATAAATTTGGACCTGGGGTGCAATCCACTGTCTATAGTACAGTCCTCCAATATACCCAGGTCATCTGCTACTTGGAAAACATCTCCAACTGATTCCTCATCATATAATGAGGCAAGTAAATGCGTGTTATATACATCATTAATTGTTAAGGATGTTTCCACATTATCCCTTACAGATGGAACACGAGGGACAATCGGATGTTCTTCAAAAACTTCTTTATTTTCAGTTTACGTGTAAATTTGTACAAATCTATATGTACATTGACAAAATCACATCTATTTGTCGGGCAATAATTCAAACCCTTACTCAAAACAATAATTTCTTGGGTCGTCAGTATTCTGGAGGATAAATTAATGACAGTCAGTTCATTAGAACTAGGTGGAACATCAGTACATTTTGAGAGCTGAGAAACACCAGAGACTATTTCTTGGTGTTCACGTTCTGTTCTCTGGCTCTTATGCCGGACCTTGTGTTTCTTGCCACCCCTCCTCCCTGTTCTTCGCTTGCTGCCTTTTTGCGATTCCCCAATCTGTACCTCTGTACCTCTTGTAAAAAAACAGAGGGAGTATGTATGCCAAGACTGTTGCTAGTTCCTTCACCTGGATCGCTATCTATGGAGGAAAGTGAAGTGCTACTAGATGAGATGTTTATTGGTTTATCACCATTAACTTCTGCTGTTTGTTGTTTCTGAACAAAATCATCATATTTTCGAGCGAACGTAAAGATGCGTCCTCTCTTGTAGTCACCCTCATCCCTCTTTATTTTTCTTTGTTTCTTTTCTTTAAGATACAATTGATAACTGTTCAATTCTTTTTTCAGAATTTCTAGATTCTTTTGTATTACCTCTTTCAGATTTGTTTCATTAATCTCCTTCTCTAGGACAGCAATTTCTTCCTTGACTTTACTAATTTTCCTTTCGGAATTGGAGATCAATGTCCCCATCAGTTTGTATGATGCTTCATACAGGCCTTCTTCCCATTCTTTAAAAAGATCGGGGTCTAGATCCTCATAATTCGGAAAAATGAGGATTCTTAATCCTCTTGGTATGCGTCTATTTTCAATATACTTCTTCAAAGTGGCCCCATCCCACCATTTTGCAAGCTCAATTTTCTTAAGTTTCTCAAGGCGCATAAATTTGCTTTTTAATCCTTCATCTTTCACCATTGTGGAATCTTTGTGTGCCACACTCGTGGTCTGTTTATCATTGAACAGATCATCAAACATCTTTTCACGATTGTCATCATAATCCATATTTGTTAAATTTATAGCTATTCACTTGACAGTGCTGCTAGCCCACAATAACTTTACACAAACCAGAAAAGGGGAAGAGGCTATAACATACCGCACTTGACAGCAGAGTTTTTTATAAAAATATAACAATTAATTCCTGTTGTTGCTGAGTGCAAAGAACCTAGGAGCACTCCCTTTACACTCCTAAATAGAGAAAGAATTCCTTAAAACATAACACATTAGGTTCAGCACCACATAAGTACGTATATCATAATGTATTAAATGATGTGTACACAAAGAAAAATCCAATTTGTAGATACGATCTTTTCTTGTATAAAAACTGTTCTTTATTGTGTTTTCATTAAAATCCACAAAGCCATAGCCAACGCGTTTCGCCTCACACAGAGACTTCTTCAGGGCTATAAAAAACACATATATACGAACATTTAAAAAAACACTCATATACACATATGTGAGAATATATGAATCCATTAAAATTTAAACCAATATCATATATTTGTTAATGTTATGCCATTTTCAGAAATCAATGCAATCAAATATTCATTTTTTATCAAATGTAGCGCCTATATTCATTAAGAAAAACATGGGAAGAAGACAAAAAGAAATTAAAAAAACAAAAAACAGAAACAGCATATTTCTATTTTAACAAAGAATTATAGTTTAACCAATGAGAGTATTACCCCTAGTGTAAAAGGAATAATATATTATTCTAAATTTATACATGTATCCTTAATTACATTGAATCATGATTAGTCTCAAAGCAAGCACATTAAGTAGACCTGAGATAAAACCTTAGTATCAAGATCTAAGTAATAACCTGACAATGCATAATACCTAAAAGTGACAGAGTAATAGTCACTTAAATCAGTGTGCATTATACCCAAAAGTCTTATGTTACACTCACCGCAATAATAACTTGACAGTGATGACACGAATCAATTAGATATTCAAGTGTAAGATCCAAATGGCACCTTTAGTCCTAGAGGAGATATATCAACCAGTGTTGAATTTACTTAAATTATATCCATCTACAATAACAAGATATATCGAAAGTTATCTACAACGATCCTTTGAGCGCTCACCTGATATTTGGCAAGGTGACAGAGAAATAATTAAAACTCCACTCTTTATAAGGAGTAGGACAAGAAGACGATTATGAGGGTCAGTATTGATTTTTCAACCTGAACGAGGGAATACAGAATTTGTTATATTACGAGTGCAGACAACACAACATGATAATTAGCAGCTTTATCATGTTAAGTGAGCACATTCATCAATACGTTTCAAAATATTCATAAGTGCAATAAGTTACCCAAGAAAACATGAAGAATCCTATGTTTATCTTGAGAAACAAAAACCCGGGTCAAGGAAGAAAACCCCAGCACTATGTTACAGAGACACGAAGAATTATATGGCATTTCAATATGCCTATCCTTATGTCATTGTCTGCTATCCCAGAACATATTCAATTAGTCAATATTACAATTTTAAAAAACCACTGATCACAAAACCATTGATTACATGCAAAGACACACCTATTCTTTTGGATAATTGAACATGAAGCGATACAAGATGAAACATGTTTATTTTAAGAAAAACATGAAAAAACCCGAACGAAAGGACATAAAGAAGATATCATCAGAGAGGCAGCCAGTTACCAAGCCCATAGTCTAGGAACCATTACGCCGCGATACTCTACAGCTTCTATTAAATCAAGGTCCCTCGCATGCCAAAAATGTTACAATACAGTATATGTGGATACTTGTTTAAAAAATATGAAGTAGCCGCAATATGGAGAAAAACGTAATTGTTTTCTCTTTTGTATATTAAAAAAAAACCCAATCCAAGTGCAGAAAAAGGAAAAGGGTGCGACGAGTATCACCAAAACAACAGCCAACTAAAAGGCCCCACGGTTCAATATACATTACACTGCGAAAGTCTATCGATTTTGCTGAAGTACGTTTTATGACATTCCATAATAGCGCAGTACAGTATATTATAAACAATCACGGTGCATATGTGACTCACCATCAGCGTAATATGGTGCAACGCCGGATATGTAAAGCCGGTTCCTATGTAAATGCTCAAATTGGCTGTTCACGAACGTCCTCATATCTGAAATACAGACATGGACTCACTTTCACTTGTCTATATCCTTTAAACACAGATTTCTGCAATGTCTCTATCTACATAACACTTACCCAAGAAAGTGGCATGGTGGCCGATCAAATCCGTGCAGGTCAGTTTCGAAAAAGAGAAGCCGAGTAACTTTTGGCGGGTGTTTTTATACTATAAATGTGTGACACCTGATTGTATAAACACAAACAAGAGCCTCAAGGAGCCGGTTATGTGAGCCTTCAATATAGCGGCCATTACTGAACGGTAAAGTAGCCGAAAGTGTTCAGATACATTGCGGGTACTTCTTCGTGCCATTGCTTATTGAGGGGCTTATTCTCATCCTCAATTATTGTTCGAGATTGAGGGATATTTTATAGGACAGGCTCCATCCAACTACGCGGATAGAGACTGAAGCCCGAATATAATGTGACCCGATCAACCTAAGTAATCGCCATTTTGGAACGGGCAATGGTTATGTGAGCCTTTAGCATGGCAGCCATTATTAAACGGTAAAGGGAAACGAAAATGTTTCAATATGTTATAGGTAATCCACCATACCGTTATTTATATGAGAGCTCATTCTCATCACAAATTGGTCATTCATTGCGTAGGTCTGTAGTGCTTACTGAAGGGCTGTGGTACTTACTCTGTATTACACATAGTCGATAAAATCTGCACTAAAATACAGTTTTGCCTACAGGGTTCAGTGATGTATCAATCTAGGGGTAAACATACACCATTAGTGCAGAGTTGCCATACCTAACATTATGCACACACTCCTTATGACATTTGTCTTATTTCCAGGCCTTTGCCCCCCTACTGGGCCAAATGAATTATGCTTCTCTTCAGCAGGAGGCTCAAGGGCCTCCACACACAATATAACCATTATCAGTGCTTGACCCAGTTCCTAGGAAAGTAAGGGATGGGTAGGAAATCTGCATTTGTTAATTAACTTGTTACACTGCAAAAGGGCTGGGACAGTTCAAGCCCACAGAAACAAAGGAGCAGAGCCAGACCTCTGGACCTGTGGTGTCAATAGAGTAGCAGCCTGTCTTTGAGGTTTTGGTGGGAAGGGATCAGGCAGCTGAGTCAGCTAGGGGGGAGCTGAGGCTATCAGGGAAGCTCTTTCGATAGGCTACTTGAAGTCACCATATTGGACTGTCCTGAATGCTGTGCAGGAGGGTTGGGACAGAGATGAAGCAATGATGTAACACCCTAGGATTGGCCAGAGGTACATAGCTTGTATAACGTTTCACCCCCAATTTAAAACCCCTGCACTAGGGAGAGACAGAGGAGAAGACACTGTACCTAGGAGCGACGATGGCAAAAGAATGTCTAGCTGAAAGGGGAAGCAATCTGATGCCCCAGCTGGAAAGTGCTGTATTACTTTACCTCCAGCTGACTCCCAGGACAAGGATGGGTCTCTCCAGGTCCCCTGAGGAACAATTGGGGGAATGAACCTGCTGTGGGATCCTGGATGGTTCGCCTGGGGCTTCTGTGGGCTATCCCTTTACGCTGTAGCTGACACATAGGTGCCCTGCAAGATGGCCAGGAGGCCTGGGGAGTGTGGCAGGGATGATGATCTGCTTGCTGGCTATGGAAGGGATTTGGATGACAGCCCCTCAAGCAGGCGAGAGCCTCAAGAGTGCAGGCAGAGAACAGGTCTGGCACAGGAAGCACTAAAATCATGCAAAGTACCATTATAGAGGTCAGTGGCCTGAAGACAATGTTTCTGGTGACTCAGGCTGGCCACCAAGAGCAAAATGAGCAAAAGAGTGTTCAAATCAGCCCTATGGTGTAGGAGACAATAACATTAAAGCTCGGTCTCCCAGAGCAGAGAAAGAAGCGGTTGGTAGTTTGTCGTATTTCCTCCATTGCCTCCAGGGACATGGGGCGGCAAAACATTTTTTTTTTACCCTTTTTGGGGAAGGAACATGCGTGGGCTCCCTCCCCCAAATGCAGTTTTGTCCCCAGAGTCCCCCATCACACCAAGTGTCGTTACATCAAAAGCAGGTACTAAGATCCGATCTTCCAGTCAACAATGGATATCACACGCCAGGCATGTTGCCTACCTCCCCAAACCTGGCCCCCACAAACCGATGTCTTGGGTGGCAGGGTGTGCTAGCCTCTAATAGCCTCTAGTCTACCTGCCCACATTCCTCACAAGCAGGAAAAATTGCACCCTACTGTCCACGCACAGGAGCAGAAGAGAAACTGCTCCCATCAAGTGAGCAGAATAAAAAATGTGCCTTCTCCCGCACTCACTACTGGAGGTGCATGTGCGAGGCCAACTGGAGCAGTACAGGAGTGCGTTCCCTGTGTTGAACCCATCATTTAGCAGCACCTAGTTGCCTGTGCACAGTACCCAGTATTTAAAGAAAAAACAGGAAAGGAAAAGGCAACGCAGCCCGCATAACCAAAAATTTAAATAAGTGGCCACGTCAATGCCACTCCCCTAATATTCATGCCTTGAGGCATAAAAGCGCAGCATAAGCCCCGGTGGGGACTTCATATAGATATTCCTTTCTCCCTCTGTAGTGGCACCACCACAGATTCTAAAGTATTAACATAAATACCCATGCTGTTCAGATTTCAATTCAACAAAATATTTATGGACAAGTGGTATGCAATATTGAACAAATGTTCACTTGATTTTAACTTATTACTGATAGAGGAATTGTCGAGCACAATCAGAGAATTGGAAGATGAACTAGAAATCTTGAAGACTGATTTATCATCAAGATTGGAGTCTGATATCTGGCAGTCAACCTTGGAGGAACTCAACATCAAATTGGACAATTACGGTAAAGAATTGCAGGAACAAAAATTAAGAAAATTTAAACGAGATATAATGGATTACAAAATAAACAAAGTATATACGTGGGCAGAAGTGTACGCCCAGAGGCGACAAACACACAAGACAGCAGCATCATCGCAACAAAGCATAGCTTCCGATAAAGACCTGGAACCCACTCAAACTCCACTGAATATTAATCAGGAAAGTGGTGACAATACAGCGTCATCGTCAAGAAACATTTCAGAACGGCCAGAAGCATCAACTTCACAATCAACTTTTTTAGGCAGCGGCCAGGAGACAGGTCATCCACCAGAATCAAGCGCCCCCCAAAAACAAGGAGAGGACAAAGAAAAAGAAATAGTCACCAAGAACTTGAGGAGCAGAAACAAAACTTAGCCATCAACATATCTTCTGTGTCATTGTCATCTCACCAACTATCTGTTTTGCACAAAGGTACTTTTTTGTACCCACTTACAATACTAACTTATTGGAGACAGAAGTGGCTTTATTCAAATTTATGAGAACTTTACGATTACGCCATTTTTTAAAATGGGATGCCGTCCATTTCGGATTCAGCAACATCAGAGTACAAAGAATTCAAACCTAAAAGTACATACATGGCATCAGTTTCCCACACAATGCTTGACACTTTTAAAATTCTTGTGAAAAAAAGATTTGGCCTCATTAAACTTTCCGTCTAATCGCCGTTCCAATCTGTCTAGAGCAGAGTACAGAATTCTCAGAAATCTGGCTTGAACTGAACAATTAGTCATTCACAGCGGATAAAGGTGGGGCTTTAGTCATCATGGATAAATCTTTTTACAACACTAAAGTACAAGATCATATCATGGATCAGTCCACGTATCTACTCCTTGACAAAGATACCGTGAACAACATAGCAGCAACTCTTTCAAAAATCTTAGAACACGCTTTTGAAATTGAGTGGATAAGCTGGACAACTCATTCTTTTCTCACAGTTAAACACCCAAGATGACCACATTTGTACATGCTACCAAAAGTGCATAAAAGCTTGGTAGGTCTACCAATTAGACCAATTGTGTCCGGGTGCAATTCATTGTTTGAACCCCTTGGGAAATATGTGGATTATTTTTTACAACCTACAAACTTGGAGATCGTATATTCAAGACCCCACTGATTTTTTTAAACATCTGGAGTGACTTGACTGTGAAAACAGTGACCAATGTATATTATGCACTATTGACGTAACATCTCTCTATACATCCATTCCTTAACTTGAGAGTATAGAAGCAGCAGAGTGGGCATTATTACAGCAACCTCACATTGAAGCAAACAAAGTATTTGTACTCGAAATGCTTCAGTTTTGCTTGCAACACAGCAAATTCACCTGGAATGGACAAAACTTCATCGAAATAAGTGGAAAATCAATGGGATTTTCAGGGGGCTCCAGCGTACACTAACAAGTTTATGTCCAAGTTTGAACATGATCATGTGTTTACAGACCAAGAATGGATTCATAATTTGATCTTTTACTGTCGTTTGATCAACGATATATTTTTGATTTGGAAAAACACCCGTAACAAATAATTGTATAAAATTGGTATTTTGAACAAAAAGAACAGAAGAATACAATTCACTCATAACATCAATGAGGACAGTTTAGCCTTCCTTGGTGTCCGGTAAAGAAATCGCATCACAATATTGGAACGAGTGTATACAAGAAACTGACAGACAGAAACAATTTACTACTCCACCAAAGTTTCCATCCAAGGTATCTGATATCCAATTTACCTTTCTCCCAAATGTTAAGAATAAAAAGGATTTCATCTACTCCAGAAGCACTGACATCAACATTAGAGGAACAAAAGCGGAAATTCTTAGAAAGAGGATATCCAAAAGTAACACTGCAATGTGCGGAAATCAGATTGGCAAACGTTAGTCGTCAAGTTCTTTTAACAAACAAGCCAAAAACTTCACAGGCCCGACAAGTATTTGTATCTAAATTATCCACAAAGTCAGCTTCTATTAAAAAGATCATAAACAAACTTTGGGAACTTCTACAAAATTACTCAGATTTTAAAGGGCGGTTCCACACGAAACCTTTGTTCAATTACACACGAAAAAAGAAATTTAAGAGAACTATTAACAGCATCAAAAGACAAAAATCAAACACATGGGTTGGTACAAAAAATTTAACAATTGCAATAACAATAACATCATTATTGGCAATGTCATCACACACCCCAGAACGGGTGAGCAAGTTAAATTGAGGCATTTGGCAGACTGCAATACATCACAGGTGATTTACTGCATCAAATGTCCGTGTGGATTGATGTATATTGGGAAGACTTAAAGCAAGATCAAGATCAGGATTACCGAACACAAAAGCATGATCCGGAATAAGAATACGAATTTCAACTTGGTGGTTCATTGGTTAGAAATGAAACACAACATAGCTCAATTGCAGTGGCGGCTCGCATAGGGCGTGCTATGGGGCGGTGGGGTGGGGTGGGGAGGGCAGGTTGGGGGTAGTAAACTCAGACATACGACGGAACGGAGGAACGTAATAATTACTTTCCTCCGTTCCGTCGTATGTCCGAGCTTACTACCCCCACCTTGCCCCTCCCCCACCCCGCCCCACCGCCCCGCAGCACGCCCTATGCGAGCCGCCACTGCTCAATTGAGATTTCTAATTCTGGAGGTACTACCAATTAGCAATGATTGAGACAATTCAAGATTACTGTCTCAGAGAGAAATTTACTGGATCAAAAAATTTAACACTGTAACTCCATTAGGAACGAATGACAAAATTGATATGAGCTGTTTTTTGTAACAACATGATAGGGACATCTAGAAATGAGTTCATGATTCATGACACATACTCAGCAACATATCATATAAGACAGCAGAAATTATCATGGCGGTCTGTTTTTGATTCAAATAAGCGAGTTGAAGTATCAATTTTACATATAGCTTTTGTATATTGTCTGAATCTTTGCAAAACAATGATGTACATCGTCAATATGAAGCAACTTTATTGCCAATGTCAATCGATCACACCGCTCTTGCATCCAAATTGACTGATGTTTACTTACATTTTATTGTACAAGCATTATTATTGTTTTCACTTCTTCTGTTCTTCCAATTCTCACCTTTCAATTTCCTTCACCTCCGTTTACAACTTTATGGTGCACATTCGTGGTGGATCAACAGCACAGCTATTTTTCACATAATCTGATAAGGGAGTACTAGAGAAGGGACATGCGTTTCTACTTGATACGCATAGTTTTTTCTTCACATATTCTATCTTAATACACTACACCTCTATACACAAGGGTCTTCAGTGTAGAGCCTTTACACTAACAATTAGGACTGCAGCATAAATCCAGACAGACAGCATGCACACCATGGTACATGTGGCACACAGTTCTTAGTGACATTAAGGGGCCGATTCCAATTCTGGTCGGACAGCTCAAAAAGAGCCGTCCGGACGCTTACTTACCGACCGACTCGTCCCGGGTGCCGGTCAGTCCTGCCGATCAAGTACGATGCGTGCATGTGCTGAAAACCCGACCGACACGAACTCGCCAAATACATACTCAATTCTCCCTACGACCCGGTTCCGTAAAGGCCGAATCGACTCGCACGGGGGCTATGTCAGAGCAGTTTCCGGCCGGACAAGTATGATGCGCACTTCCTATGCGCCGAGCGAGTCGACATGTACGGCACGTCACAGCATCCGGAAAAGCTGCATGAAAGGAACGATTCGCACCACAACACGATCCCCGGACACGAGACGTACAAGCCTGCAACTGGGACGAAACGAACCAACGACCAGTGCATACGAGACGGTGTCGACATGAATCCCATCGCACAGGTCATACCGATCCTCTACATCCATGGCCTGATCCGGAACAGATGCCTACGACGGAGACGGTAAGAGACACACCCCCCAAACAAACACCCGACACGTACCAGTAAACCTGTGACAAACACCCAGGCCCTCCCCTTGCCTGTCATCTCCACCCATAGGGGGCCTCTTGGCTGGGACTACTCTCACACCCACACATAGGGGGCCTCTTGCCTGTCACCACTCTCACCCCCACCCATAGGGGGCCTCTTGCCTGTCACCACTCTCACCCCCACCCATAGGGGGCCTCTTGCCTGTCACCACTCTCACCCCCACCCATAGGGGGCCTCTTGGCTGGTACTACTCTCACCCCCCACTCATATGGGGCCTCCTGCCTGTCACCCCCACCCATAGGGGGCCTCTTGGCTGGTACTACTCTCACCCCCACACATAGGGGGCCTCTTGCCTGTCACCACTCTCACCCCCACCCATAGGGGGCCTCTTGCCTGTCACCACTCTCACCCCCACCCATAGGGGGTCTCTTGGCTGGTACTACTCTCACCCCCACACATAGGGGGCCTCTTGCCTGTCACCACTCTCACCCCCACCCATAGGGGGCCTCTTGGCTGGGACTACTCTCACACCCACACATAGGGGGCCTCTTGCCTGTCACCACTCTCACCCCCACTCATAGGGGGCCTCTTGCCTGTCACCACTCTCACCCCCACCCATAGGGGGCCTCTTGCCTGTCACCACTCCCACCCCCACCCATAGGGGGCCTCTTGCCTGTCACCACTCCCACCCCCACCCATAGGGGGCCTCTTGGCTGGTACTACTCTCACCCCCACACATAGGGGGCCTCTTGCCTGTCACCACTCCCACCCCCACCCATAGGGGGCCTCTTGCCTGTCACCACTCCCACCCCCACCCATAGGGGCCTCTTGGCTGGTACTACTCTCACCCCCACTCATAGGGTGCCTCTTGCCTGTCACCCCCACCCATAGGGGGCCTCTTGCCTGTCACCACTCTCACCCCCACCCATAGGGGGCCTCTTGCCTGTCACCACTCTCACCCCCACCCATAGGGGGCCTCTTGCCTGTCACCACTCTCACCCCCACCCATAGGGGGCCTCTTGCCTGTCACCACTCTCACCCCCACCCATAGGGGGCCTCTTGCCTGTCACCACTCTCACCCCCACCCATAGGGGGCCTCTTGGCTGGTACTACTCTCACCCCCACACATAGGGGGCCTCTTGCCTGTCACCACTCTCACCCCCACCCATAGGGGGCCTCTTGGCTGGTACTACTCTCACCCCCACTCATAGGGGGCCTCCTGCCTGTCACCCCCACCCATAGGGGCCTCTTGCCTGTCACCCCCACCAATAGTGAACTGTGTGAGTACCACTACCAATGCCCACACACATAGGATGGGTGATGTGTAACACATACCACATACCCCAACATAAGGACTGTAAACCAAAGGATATCCCCAACAACCTCATGACCACAACATGTAGTCTGTGTAAAATTCCCACTACAGTGAACATTACCATGTACACACAATGTAACTCACAACACGTGTCTGCAATACCACAGTGTGGCTAACACAAGCCAAGCCTCACATGAGCACTGCAGTAATGTCCCCACCACCCATCACTTGAGTGTACAAAAGGTAACTGTGTTGTACTAAACAGCACCATATGTAGAGCACTGTGCTAATGGGGTCTGAATCCCCATCAGCACAGTGACATGAAGGTAAGTGTGGGGATCACACATGCAGCATATGTAGAGCACTGTGCTAATGGGGTCTGAACCCCCATCAGCACAGTGACATGAAGGTAAGTGTGGGGATCACACATGCAGCATATGTAGAGCACTGTGCTAATGGGGTCTGAACCCCCATCAGCACAGTGACATGAAGGTAAGTGTGGGGATCACACATGCAGCATATGTAGAGCACTGTGCTAATGGGGTCTGAACCCCCATCAGCACAGTGACATGAAGGTAAGTGACTTATTGTTGAAAGCTGCAACTGTCAAACAGCATGTACGAGTCCTGGTCCCACCACATGACCCATACCATTGCAAAGTAGTGGTTGTGTCCCATACCAACAGAGCTGTGTTGATGCACACAGTGCACTGCATCCAAAACATATACCCAAAGATGTGCAGACAACCATCACACGTGGGGGGGGGTGACATTGCAGACACACCTGAATCCCTCATTACCACAAATGACTGTCACTATGCACACCCACACACATCTCCACAAACAGACCCACAAAGCTACACATCCTGTGGGGACTGGAGGTGTCAGGTCACAAACACCCATGCAATGGCAGCAGGGGGACACACCAAACAGGAGCAATGTGCAGAAGGCTGTGGTATGGCTCGCAGGGACTACATGGGAAATCACACAGACACCAGTCAGCCAATGGCCCACAACACCAATACAAAAGCACTGCTGCAGATCAACAATCCCAAACAGCCAGAAACACACAGCACATTGGACAAAACATGTGTATGTCTGTGTCTCTGTGTCCACAGGCAACTACACAACATGTGAGGGGGCAGGACTACAATGTCACCAATGAGGACACAGTGCCACACAACAGAGAAGCATGAATTGGGCAACCCCTTAGTGGGCAACAAGCCATTGCAAGGTGAGAGGGAACACAACAGACATAGCTGACACAAGCTGCAATTATCAACAACCAACAGAGCCAGAGACAGACCCACTGAAGCACCACAGCCAGGGACACTACATTGGGGTCACACAGGACTGCATGAGAAGGCCACTCTGACAACCAAGGTAGATGTGGCACATACTGTGCAGCACACCCACCTGTGCCACCTTGGGCAGCTGACCACACACACAAACGTCCATCAGACCCACACAAATACAAAGCCCTGGACATGGCCTGAAATACTAGGACAACATGGTGATAGGGGACTATACAAGTCATGACCCTCATCACACCACTCAGAACACCACACACCTTGACCTGTATCAAGGTGCATCAGCCAACACCACAGGGACCGCTGATACAGCAGAAGACCACATGACAATCCCAGGGCTGGTGGGGGGCAGCGAAGGTGAACAAACACATCACACAAAGGACACTCAACATCCCTTGTGGATGTCTGACACAATGCACAGTATGCGGAACATGGCCCTGATTACCAATACACAAGATTAGCTGGGATCCCTGTCACAGTCCAAGGGCAATGCCGCACCCAAGGAGACCCACAAAGAACACATGTTGACACCTTCCAACATTGCACCTCTGAACATGAGGAGTGGGAGCAGGCACACACATGTGTTCCAATCACAGACACATACCACATAGGCAACACTACATGAAAGTGGAAACCAAAAAGGGCCTAGGGGAAAACCGACTGTGTCCCATCTGTGTCTGCCCACATACCCAGCCCATACGACAAACACACCTAGGCACAACACCTTGATGAGCACTAGTGTGCCATGCACCCACATCCCAGGGAACCAAGGGTGAAGATGTTGGGTGAACATAGGACAACTCAGCAAGCATCACCAACAGAAACATCATCAGGGTACACAGCCTGTGTAGCCAAAGGGAAGGGAAAACACACAAACATGCTCACACAACACACACCATGGGCCCAGCCAATGTCACCCAACAACACACTGCCATGAGGGGACTCCACTCCTGTGGAAGGAAAGCTGTGCCATATGTCGTCCATGCAGGCCACCAGCATGTCAGCAGTATACTTTGTCACACAGCCAACATATACCACACATTGGTGGCCCTGGTAACAGCAGCCTGGGCACGGGAGGGTCCCCTGAGTCAACTGCACAGAGTCAACACACATGTAGATGAAGTAGCACTGAGGACACAGATGAGTCCATCCACATAGATGCCTACACTTGCATGTCCATTGGAGATGGCCACACAGCCAGTGAAATGGGCCAATTGAACCATGCTAAGGCCAACAGGTGTGCATGTGTGTAAGACACTGATGAGACATTGCTAACAAAAGATGGATAACACATTCCCAAAGACCATAATCATGACCCCCTCAGATTGCTGCAAAGGATGACATGGATACACACCCCAATAGGACATATCCCCCATGGCCCACATGGGCTCCAGCACAGTGACACTACATTTTCCAGCCATGAACTACACCATCACTGGAGCAAGGGCATGTCAAGCATCATCAACATCATGTACATCTGAAGCAAAACCACTAGTGAACAAAAAGGAGCTTTTATTCAGCCTAGTTTCCTTTAAATGGAAAATCAAGAAGAAAACCATGAAGGCCTATGGCCAGTCCATAAACAGACCCAACAGGGTCAAGTGTCCAAATGCCACATTTGGCTTCCCTGCACTGCTACCGGAAGGGGACATACCCCTGGGAGGGGCATACGTAGAGGCCAGCCAGGCACCGCAGGTACAGGATCATGGATCAACAGAAACAGACAGGGAAGGGGTGGTGGGTGCAGGAGCGGCAGCTGCAGTGGAGGGGTCTGACAGGGTGGGTGCCGGCACAACTGGGGGGCACAAGTCAGGAGCAGTGGGTGCCGGCACAACTGCAGTGGGCAGGTCAGAGGGAGTGGACAGGGAACCCACTGCAGTGCCCAAGTCAGACCGGGAGGGCATAGACTCCACTGCAGTGCCCATCCCTAGGGGAGCAGAATGTGGATCCGGAAATGTGGGCAGGACGGAGGGGGAGGACACGCCCTCCACAGCAGTGCCACACACAGGCTGAGCGGGGTGTGGGGTGGTGGAAGAGCAAGAGGCAGGGGGGGAAGGCCTGAGCATCTTGGGGATGCGGTAGCGGTGGGTGGGTGAACCTGGGGCAGGGTGTGGTGGTGGTACCTGTGGAGTGGGAGCCTGGGGGATGGCGGGTGGAGACTGTCTGGTGGAGCGTTGGGCTGGTGGTGGGGTCTTGCTCTTCCGGTTGTGGGGGGACCTGCGGCGTGGGGTCTCAGCCTGCCTGCGCCTGGGGGAGGGTGTCTGGGGGCGAGGGACACTCCCCTCTGTGTGGCTGGACCTCCTCTTCCCCTTGTGTGCTGGTGTGGATGGATCAGTCTGGAAGAGTCCAAGGTCAACCAGGAAGAGCCTCTTTGCAGCTGTGGATGCAGTTGAGGCAGTGGAAGGGGCTGTGCAAGGGGCTGTGGAGGGAGAGGCATCGGAGGACTGCGGAGTGCCTGTAGATGCGTGTGTGTGTGTGTGTGACCCATCCCCGGTGAGTGTATGTTCAGTCCCCTGAGTATGCGTGTGTGCATGTTTAGACTTTGGCTTGGGTGTGTGTGTACTGCCTGGGTCTGTTGTGTGCAATGACGGTGCAGGTGTGTGTGTGAGTTGGACAGGTAGGGTGCTGGGATCAGGGGATGGATCAGGGGCAGGAGGGGGGAGGGACTGCTGGAGGAGGGACACTGCTGCCGTCAGTGAAGATGCCATGCCCTGACTGGTCCTCTGTAGGGCAGACATGGCTGATGACATGCCCTCCATGTACGACACCAGCTGGTTCAACAGACCCGTGTGCACATGGAAGACACGCAGCATGGATGTCTGCCCCACATGGATCTGCCGCAGCAGGTCGACAGACTCCTCACTCAGGGCAGCAGGGGACACAGGGGTAGGGGGTGCGGTGCCTGACTGGAAGGACACATGCCCATGAACACGGGTGCCTCCACGGACCTTAGATGTGGGCGCCATGGGGAGGGCGGTGATGGTGGGGGCGGGGACAACCTCAACAGGTGTCGGATGGTGGCTGCTGCCACCCGCCTCCACAAGGGAGTCCTCGTCACAGCTGCTGTGGTCCTCAGCTGCGGTGGTGTTTGCCAAGGAGTCCACAGACACACTCCCCTTGCCCTCCGTGCCACTGGGTCCCTCCGACTCCTCAAATTCTGACCCAGTCTGGCTCACTGGCTCCCCCTGGTCCGTGGAGCGGTCTCCTTCTGTGTCCGTGTCTGTATCTGCACAGGAAAAATAGAATAAAAACACATTAGTCATCTGCACTGACCACACACACCACAGAAAGTACAGCACATCAGTGGCCAAGTGCGGGCATCAATCAGTTGAACATTGCTAGGAGTGCTCACAAAAATTTGCATAGGCCAATGGTCAGTCTGAGAGTCAAGCATGGCATTCACATCCCTCCTGCCCTTGCACCATCTGTCTTGCGCATGTAGGATCCCTACACCCCACTGCGGACACATGCACCACCTACCCATTAGTTGACAGGACTTGAAAATACGTAGTGGTCTGTCAACATGCACACATCACATCTGCTGCCTATGGATCTGTACATATGCCTGGATGTAGGGATGGCCAGTGTTGCATCTGAGAGGCTGGGGCTGAGTTCATGCACCAGACATCCTGAGCCCCGCAAGTCCTGCATTCCTTGGCACAATGGAGTGCATGTTGCACATGACACACTCCTGCAGGATCACCCCTAGGTAGTGTAGTCCCATGGCTCAGCCATGCCTGTGAGATCATACATCACATTCTCCAGTCACAGGGGGCAGGGCAGCCTGACAACAACTGTCACCACTGTGTCACATTCCCAGGACATGGGGCCTGCAAACTCTGTAGCTGACAACTACACATGACCATCCACAGAAAACAACATCGTCTGGATTCTGATGTGCCCACCCCAGACCCATTGGTCGCATGAGAGACATGGGACAGGGCACTCTGAAGCTGAGCAACTCGCACTCTGCTGTGAATGACACCCAGCTGCTGGAACTACCCAGTTGCAGGCACCATTGTGCACAGTCAAGTCATCACATCCCTACATGTCACAGAGGTATTGTCTCACATGGGCACATCTCAGATTGCATGCTGACCCCAAACCCATGTACACACCAGTGGGCCTGACAACGGTGCCACAGCACAATGACACAGGGGCAGACACCTGAGGGAACTGTTCACCTGGCACAAAGTGCCAACCGAGACTCGGGAGTGGGAGTACAGACTGTTGCATGCCCTGTACTAGCCATGACTGTCCTGCTCCACGTGGAACAGGTGACAGCCATGGACAGTAGGCAGGTGGCCATGCATGTGTGACACACTTGAGATACATGCTCCAGGGGCCCCAACATTTTCCCCACCAGCAGCATGGGTGTGTGCCAAATGCCCCAGGCACATGTGGTGAGCCCGAGCTGCCAATTGGCCACATGACAGGAGTACATGCAGATAAGTACCAGGTCCCTGGCATGTACTGTACAATGGTCCCTCCCTTGAATCCCAACACTGAGTCCCCTGAAGCAATGCTGGCCCACATCTCATGCACCTTCAAATGTAAGGGCACACTTTCCATGTGACACTATGCCCAGACAGAAAAAGCCACACCTGGCAAACAGATGAGAAGGGGGCAAGTCACCAGAGAGGGACATGGGTCCTGGACTATCTGAACAATGTACTGTTGAACTGTCACCAGGCCAGAGGGGGCACACAGCATGTCAGAAACAGCACACAGTGCAGTCATGTACTTACCCCCTCCTTGCTGCTGTCTGGCCTTCAGCTGCCCATCCAGGTCCGGGAACACCACCGCCAGGATCCTGAGCATGTGGGGGGTCCGGTGTCCGCCCCTCCTGCGAGGAGGCGACAGCTTCAGCTGGACCCGTGCGATCCTCCGGGTCCAGCCCCGAAGGTCCTGCCACCTCTTCCGGCAGTTGCGGATCCGGCGCTTGTAGACCCCCACGGATCTCACCGCCCGGACGATGCTCCACCAGATCTCATGTTTCTTCTGGGCAACAACCTGTGAGGATGACAAAGTGCAAAGGACATTAATACACTGGCAACATATTAGTGCAACACACAGGCAGTCATACATGTGGGCATCAGCAAGGCTAATGAGGTACACAGGTGGTGCAACTATGGATGAGGGACCGGTGTCCAGCACTCACAACTTTGAGACATAGCCTGGGAAGGGTACCTAGTGACAATCCACCTTGCACTGCACTGTAACTGTGCAGTACATGTGGGTGCCCCATTTGTGTCAAGAGCAGTACTTAGTGGGCAACCAAGCCACTGGTGTACACACTAATGCTGCTGCTGGTCAGACCAGTAGCACAATCAGCAAAGCAGTGGACAGCACACTCACCTGCTCCCCTGGTTTCCCATACAGCTTGGTGTACTGCGGCAGGAGCCCGTCCAGCAGGGCCTGGTTCTCCTCCTCACTGAAGGCTGGGGCCCTCTCCACAGTACGTGCCATCCTTGAAGCCAGAGGAAGCAGAGACAGCAGCAGTGATGAGAGTGATGTGCTCCAGTAGCATGTGGTGCAGGCAAGTGGTTCTCTGGGGGCCAGGCAGCCTTATATCTGTGCTGTGGAGGCATGTCTGCCCTGGGGTACAAAGGGATAGGTCCAAAAAGGTAGCATCCTATGAATTTGGCCAATCTATGGGATAGCACGACTCGTACACGCCTTCAGCATAGTTTAAAACATCACCTCCATGACACACTGGCAATTGCAACAATGTAGTACGACTCCAACTGAATTTCCTGCACACGCCTCGTTCAAATTTAAAATCCGCGTCCATCACCATGACAGCTCATAGCCAATGAGGGTGCAGGGCTCGGCAACTGACTGTACTACGCGGATTTTGAATGGCAACACACACCCGTCTCCATCAGATTCAATGGGCAAGACATGCGCGCGGCTCGGTCCATACACGATCGACGCGTCACACGCGTCCGTCGCCATTGTAATGTTTGGCACAGACGTGCGCGCGGCTCGGTCCATACACGATCGACGCGTCACACGCGTCCGTCGCCATTGTAATGTATGGCACAGATGTGCGCGCGGCTCGGTCCATACACGATCGACGCGTCACACGCGTCCGTCGCCATTGTTATGTATGGCACAGACGTGCGCACAGCTCGGTCCATACACGATCGACGCGTCACACGCGTCCATCGCCATTGTTATGTATGGCACAGACGTGCGCACGGCTCGGTCCATACACGATTGACGCGTCACACGCGTCCGTCGCCATTGTTATGTATGGCACAGACGTGCGCACGGCTCGGTCCATACACGATCGACGCGTCACACGCGTCCGTCGCCATTGTTATGTATGGCACAGACGTGCGCGCGGCTCGGTCCAATCCCATTTTCAGCGTTTTGGGGACATTGAACGTGTCGGTCAGCCTTGCTGTCAATTCCTGACAGATGCCATCCTCTGTCACTAGCTAGGGACTATGGGGCACACCAATGGCACCACTGCCTGTGCCACAGTGTGTCCTTAGTCATGTGTGGCTGCCTCTTATGTGTGTGTCTGGGGCACAAGATGTGTTTCGTCGTGTGCCACTTGTTGACAAGCACTCCCAGGCTGGACACAGATGTGGGTGGACACATACATGTGTGGTGTGCCCATTGCCACAGGGGGGTGCAGCAATGCAGTCCAGGACATTGCCAATGGACACAGTCCCAGCCAGGATGTGCGTGTGTGTCGTGTCACATGTACCCTGTCTCATCAGTGTTTGTAGGTTCAATGCAGGGTGAACCAGTGTCAACGTTGTGATGTACATACACTATCTGTGTGCATGTGGTGTGATCTGTCAGTGATCCAATGTGAGCCGATCCACACATCCCATTGGTATGTACATGCACAGTGTTGTTGTGTGGGGGTGGCACAGACACCTACATATGACCTCCTGTGGCGACAGGGCACATGGGCTGTGGCCAACATGCTTGTTGTGTGTTATGTCAACGATACGTCACATCATGCCTGTGTAACAGTCAGTCAGGGAGCTGTGTCGTGGAGAAGATATCTGTCCTCGCTAGTCACTGTGGGCTTTGTGTGGTAGGTGGCAACAGGGCAGATGTACTGTGCTAGGGCCCATTGCTTTGTCATGGCACAACAGGGGACCTGTCATGTACACATCTTGAGCTTCAATGTGCGTTGATGCCATGTATGGGACATATGTGTCTGTAACCTGTGGCAACCACCTCAGCTCATTGTGTGATGTGTTTGTTCATGATGGGCTGTGTTGCTGTGGCTTTGTGACATGGCTGGAGGGTGTGCCTTCATCCTTTGTTTCTGTCTGTACTGCAGGGCACCAAATGTACATAGGCCATTTCCGGACCTGGCAACGATGGTGGAACGTGAGTCCATCAGAAAGTACTGTTTCACCAGGGCAGTGATTGAGGAGTTGGCAGGGCAGTTGGGCCCACACCTGCAACCTGGTCGGCCATACCCGACGGCACTGACCCCCAAGGTGAAGGTGATGGCAGCCCTTCATTTCTTTGCAACGGGTACCTTCCAGTACACTGTGGCTTCTGCTGGAGGGATGTCGCAGACGATGTTCAGTCGGGTGCTTCGGGATGTGTTGGAGGCCATGTTACATTTCCTGGACCTGTACATCTATTTCCCCACGCCCCAACGACTTGCAGACATAAAGGGTGACTTCTATGCCCTGGGGAGGATGCCAAATGTCATTGGCTCCATTGACGGGACACATGTGGCTTTGGTGCCACCACAGGCACATGAGCTGCCATACAGGAACCGCAAGCATTTCCACTCCATCAATGCTCTGGTGGTTTGTGTGGCGGACATGACCATCTCCCATGTGTGTGCCCGTTTCCCTGGGTCTGCGCATGATGCCTATGTGATGAGGAGTAGTCGCGTCCCTAGACTGATGTCACGGATGCAGAATCAACGTGCCTGGCTTGTTGGTGTGTACTGACTATTCCTCATTGTGTGTGCCTGCCAGTTTTTGTTACCTGTTTTTCTCCAACTCCTCTAATGTGCATGTGTCTGTATGTAGGTGACTCTGGATATCCCAACATGCCATCGTTGCTCACACCCCTGAGGAACCCTGTGACACAAGCCGAGATGCGCTACAACCAGGCACATGGTCGTACCAGGAGGGTGATAGAGCGGACATTTGGACTCCTGAAGAGCCGCTTCCGGTGTTTAGACAAGACAGGAGGTGCCCTCCCATATGCCCCTGCTAAGGTGTGCCGGATCATCATCGTAGCATGCATGCTGCACAATCTGGCAGTGCGAAGGGAGTTGCCCCTCATCCAGGATGACAATGACCAACACCTGCCACCTGTGGAGGATCCTGGCCTGGGCCAGGATGCCAGTAGCGATGATGAGGCTGCGGAGGATGTCCGCACACAGCTCATCAACAACTTCTTCTCCTGAATGTGAGTATACAGTGATGTGTTGTCAATGTGTTGTGTGTGCATGTTTTGTGTGTGTGGTGCACCTTGCGTGTGGCTGTGTGCTACTTGTGTGGATGCCTGCAGTGATGTGTCCATCCAGTTTACCTGTACTCCCCACCAGCTGTGTGATGATGAGTATTTTGGGGTGGTGTAGTCTGTCATTTGTGTTTGCCATGTGTGTTGCAGTTGTATGGCGTCATGCAGTGTTAACAATTGTGTTTCTGTCTGTCCTTCACAGGGTACTGTGGCAGTTGTTTGATGTACTGAGACCCCTGATACCCATACTCCACTGCCAGGATGGAGTCGTTAGAGTCCCGACGAGTGATGTGCCAGGAACCCCAGGACTTCCGTAGTCATCCACTTGGTGACCGTGTGCCCACTGTCAGGTGTTGGTAGCTTGCATGTGTGTAGTAAGGGACATGTTGCAATTGCCTGACAATAAACTGTGCTGCACCTTCTGATGTGTGTTGTTTGTGCCTACACATCAGACTGACATTGACGTACTGCACTTGTGGGCCTGTCACCACTGACTCAGGATGGGTGTGTAGTTTGTGCATGCCACAGGCTTGCCTGTCAACATTGATGTTGGCAATGAATTGGTTGGACGTGGTGAGCATGTGTTAAGTAGACCTGGTGGTGTGTCTCCCACATATGTGGCACATTGGCCTGACTAACATGACAGTGTACTCATCACAGTACAGGTTTGCATGCACAGTGTTCTTCAGCACATCCAGATCTACATGCCACTGACAACCTCTTAATCACCACAGAGTCACGTCTTGTGTTTAGGTGAATTTATTTGCACACAAGTGGGGATGGTGCTCAGGATTGGGAGTGCTGTCCATTGGCTTTAGAATCCAAAGTTCACAGATAACAAGTTAGAAGTGTTGGTAGATGAAATGTCTAGAGTACAGTCCACAGTCGTTAGGCACATAGTTCCAACTCAGACCCTCCATGTCATGTGGGGGAGTACGATGTTGTACGACAAGGTGAACAGTTTGCACACAAAGGACACTGTCCAGAACAGGTGTTGCGTTACTGAGGGATGTGCATGGCCATCTTCGTCTCACTTGTCCTTCACCGGACGACCCCTCTTCTTCTTCTCAGGGGGAGCCTCACCTGCAGGCTGCTGCTGTGCACGTGGGCCTCCGCCAGACCCCCCCTCACTCCCTGTGGCATTGGCAGATGTTGTTGCCCGAGATGTAGTCGTCGCACAGGGAGGTGGCCTCAAGTTGGTGCTGATCTGGCGGAGGCAGGTCAACATTTCCCGGTGCACCACTGCTATATCTTCCATGGTATCCCACTTGGACTCCATGTTTGACAACTGTGTCTCAACACGGGACATGTGGGAGTCCAAGCGGGAATGGTGGGCAGCCTGCTGTTCTTTGATGTCCGTGAGGATCCCCACTACCTGGCTGAACCCTCCGGTGCTCTCCTGGTACGCAGCCATGATGCGTCCCAGGTGGGTGTTATCCTGCAGCCCGCACCCTCAGCGGAGCCTCTGCTCGGCCTCCCACCCCTCCTACCACCCCTCGCCACACGGCCAGCACCTGTGGTGTCCCGCACAGGTGTCACAGGGCCACCTTGAATGTTGTTGCTGTTATCAGGTGCCCTGGTGCCCTGTGAGCCTGTGCCGTCTGATGGTCCGGTAGGTCTGTCCGTGTTGGCAGGGGTGGCTTGCGGTGTATCAGTAGTTGCAGGGGTGGTTGCAAGGGGGGCAGGTGAATGTTGCCGAGGGGCTGCATGTGGGCCATTACCGGAGGGGCCAGCTTGGTTGTCGTCTGACGAGTAGTGAGACAGTGCACCACCGGAGCCAGGTGGGTCCACCGGAGCCTGGGACTGGGACTCTTCCTCGTCTGTGGATGAGTCCACATCTGCCCCTGTGTTTGGAAGGAAGACACAATGTTAGTGATGTATTCGTGGACATCAATGGTTCGTACACATTACAATGGCCACTGTGGTTGGTGTTGCATGCCTGTCCATTGCATCATCCTACTTTGTCACTGACGGAGATTTCCATTTGTGTGGTGCATTTACCTGACACCCTGAGGCACTTTGGTTGTCAAGTCTAGCTGTCTGCCTGCCTGGCATCTTCATTGCACGCTAGACTGTACTATGCCATTCCTACTCTGGTGCTGTCACATGCCTGACACAGGTGTTTCATCCCTGTCAACATTTGTGCTTTGACACTGGCATCCTTGCACAGGCACCTAGCTTGTGATCTCTGTTTGGGGCATGTGTAATGCCAGTTTGTGTCAGTCAATGTGCGTCACATTAGTGTGTCTGCACAACGTAGTCACAGTCCAGCATGCCCGGGTTGTCCTGATGTTCTCTTCTGTGTTGTCTGTGTCCCCAGTCCACATCCCATTTCACACAGGTGATGGTGTCACTGTTGCTAATGGAGTTGTGTCTGAGTTTTGTGGTTGCTCACATGCTTTGTGATGTCAATGTCCTCCATGGTGGTATGGACTGTTCGCTGCGGCTGTCTTTCTTTGCCAGAGTCGTGACCAGAGGTGTGTGTTCGGTTGCTTAAGCTGTGAGTTGCATGCCTGCTCCAGTGCAGCCCATGTTAGTCCTTGTGTCCACAGTGTCCATGTCAGTGAGTGCTGTGTGGTGTGGATGATGCCTACAATACTGGACAATGTCTGCGTGTCATGTGGCTCACAACGGGAGTTTGAGTGTATGTCAGCATGCTACAGTGTGAGGGATGTTGGTAGGTCCATTGTAGTCAGTCAGGTGTCCCCTGTCACTGCTGTGTATGTATGTTGCTGTGTGTTTAGTTCTCTGTGGTATGTCTGCATTTCAGCACTTGTAAACTACAAGCTGCGCCTACCCGTCCAGGCCAGGGGGGGTCCCTGGGACACTGCATCCCCGGAAGTTGAGTGCAAAGGTACATTTGCAATAGCTGGCAGTGTGACTGTGATTGGGTTGGTCAATGCGTGGGTGTGACTGGCAGCCTACTCTCACATTGGATACATGTGTCAGCCATCTTGCCCTGCTCTTTGGTTTGGCAGTGAGTGTTCCCAGAAGTGCTGTTAGTTTTGGCTGGGAAGATGTGATTTGCAGCTGCCTCAATGGTTTTCAGTGTCATTGCAGTACCTCCTCCTCCCCCAGGGGCCAGGCAATTCACACAGAGACATGCTTCAATGGCGGTGAGTGTGGGTTGATGTTGAGGTTGTCAGTCAGTGGTGTAGTGGTGGTTGTACACATGTAGCAACAGTCCCTGTACGTCACACAGCAGTAGCCAGTATGGTGGGTCTTTGGGTGATGTTTGCATGGAGTGTGGGTAAATGCCTTCTCCCAGGTGAGTTGTGTGGAGTTTGTGTTGGGGGATGTGTGACAGCACATGGTGGTGGGCATGGTCAGGGCTGGCAGTGCTTCTCCCTCCATGGCCAGATGGGCCACTATTGTGTATGCTTCCCTTGCAGGGAGTGGTAGTTGACTTTCAGGATGTCAGGCAGCGGGGTCCTGCATTTTGTTTGTGTACAAACCCCACCAGGGCCTTGTGCTCCCCACAGCAGGACCCAGTGTCAGCCATCTTGAGGGTACATTTCCACTGCCTGTGAGGTGCACATGGTTAAGAGTAGTGTTGATGGTCCATTTGTGAGGGGGACTATTGGCTGTGACTACAACTCCCATCATGCTTTTGGCTACACTGACTTCCCCAACATCCCCTAGCTTCCTTCCTGTGTGTCAGGTTCCCTGTGAGGTGGTGTGACAGTGGTGGCAAACTGTGGGGCAGTGTCTGTTGGGGTTTTGTGGCACTGAGTTGCTCTATGTTTTGCTATGTTTGTACACGTGATGACATAGTTCAATGTTGGTATGAGATAGCAGGTGTTGTGTTGCTGTGCAGGGCATTTGCCTGTAGGGTTGACTTTGTTTGTGTTACTGTGGCTTTGTTAACGGAAGTTGTTTTGCCTGTCCCTTTGACGGTGATATGTGTACATGGCCCCACAATCTTGAGTATCTTATTTGTGTACTCACCAGGCTCTGGGATGTCAGTCAGGGGGGGTGGTGGTGGTAGTGGTGAGGGGAGTGTGGATGGGGGTTGTGGTTGTGGTGTTGGGGGGTGGTGGTGGTGGTGGTGGTAGTGGTAGTGGTAGTGGTGAGGGGAGAGTGGATGGGGGTTGGGTTCGTGGTGGGGGGTGGTGGTAGTGGTGGTGGTGGTGATTGGTGTGTGTGTGTGGGTGCAAGTGAGGTTTGTGGGTGTCTGTGTGTGAATGCTGTTGGTGAGGTGGTAATGGTGTGTGTCAGCAGAGTTGTGTGTGTGGAAGTTCTCAGGAAATAGCAAAGGCTCATGGGAGTGATTAGTGGCCTTTAAATGGGTTGAGTTGTGGGTGTGTCTCTCTTAATTGATTTTTTTTATATATTGCCTTTGTCAGTGCTTGTTTGGTCCTTTTTTTGTCTTTGGTCAGCTGTTATTTGTGTGTGTGTACGAGATGTTCTTCTGACCGTGCCGGACGCTGCTGGTGAGTTGTACGGGCTTCTCCGAGCCTTTCACGCTGTTGTTGTGCTGTGTTGTGTATGTCGTGTACGACTCGATCGCTGGGCGTTCGACTCGGTCGTGGGCGTTCGTTTCGCTCGCGGGAGTTAGAGTCGGTCGCGTGCGGAATCCGTTGGTTTGAGTGTTTGTGTTGTGTGCGTGTCGGTCGTGCGGCTTGTGCTCCGTGCGAGTCGTTCGTGTTTCCCGCGTATGGCATCGTACTTTGAGACTCGTACGTCGCGGGTACGTGTCGGTCGGCTCCGTTCCGGGTTCGTGTCGGTCAGTACTACTCGAGGTCTTTTTCCGGCCGGGAACCCAGTTTTCCGTACGGCTCGTTCGTCCGGATCATATTCGGGAGAGTCGGTTAGAAATCACAGGCTTTCCATCGTACTGCGCGGGTCGTACGGCGGCGATACGTGTCAGTCGGAACTTTTTCCAGGGACGTGTCGGTCGGTTCAGTTTACAGACGGAATCGGAATCGACCCCTAAGTGTCTCTCATCATGTTCACACCGTATTTTAACTACGTTCTCGTGTTGACGGTGGAAGTTGAGCAAATATTATTATTATCAATTGCGTATGGGTTCCACACATTATTTTCCGCATAAAAACATTTTTCACCACATTTCAGAACTGGCAGTTCAAGTCTCTAGTAGATCATTACATCATGGCATCCAGCGTTCTGCTGTACGCTTGATGACACTAGTAGTCCATTTTTTGTGGTTACAGACGAAAACACCAACTACACACGGAGTTTAAATTCAATACAGCCTAATACAGGTTTGTCTTGTAGGATTTATACCGTTTCGTTGTTATTTGACCTTGAGTTAGCAATTTCTACACTATGGGGTATATTCAGAAGGAGCTATCGCCGAGTTAATGGCACTTTATCGCAGCCAAAGTCGAGATAAATGTATCGCAACATTCACAAGCTGGTGCTAACAGCCGATAACATCAGTTTACCTGCGAAAGCATCCTTAAAAAACATTGCCACAGATGACCCCTGCAACTATCGCTAATGAGATGCAGAATAGGCGTTCCCGAGCAAAAATCCGCGACAACACCACACCTCAACATTCTCAACGACCAGCCCGATCAGCGATAAGACCACAAAACAGGCGATAAGGTGCGTTAGCAGCAGGAATCTAACACCTGCTCTGACCTGGTGCAAAGTCGGACCACAGCCTGCACCACAAAATGGAGCCCAGCCCAGAGCCACACCTGAAGGGCAACAGATGCCATGGAGCCACTGAACATGCGTGCCGGACACCCAAGAGGGCCACAACACCCACCGCCACCACCCCCAGGACCACACCCCACCCCCCCGGGCCCCACCATGGGCACCCCCCACCTCCCCCGGACCAAGACACAGCACATCAACTGCACGGAAACATGAACACAAGCACCCGCCTGATGTCGCACAATTGCAACAATCAACATACATGTGAGCACTGAAATCCTGATTCATACATACACCATTGAAAGACCAAACAAAATGTCACATTCTAATTCGTCACCAAACAATTATTCTGAGGAATCATGGCGGGGCATCCCTGGACAATCTGTGACTCACAGCCTGCAAGACAATATCCAAGATAAGAAGGTGTGTCAGGCACCCATCAAAGGACAGGGAGAGAGAGAGTGAGAGAGAGAGAGAAAGAAACAGAGAGAAAGAGAGAGACTGAACAAGGAGCGCAAGGCCAATCGGGCCCTTGGCTCATGCAAACATGCCAACAGCTGCGTGTGTCTCGAAATCTGCGCACCCCAAATCACAGGCCTGGCATCAAAGTCAGCGCGAACTCCACATCACAATTAAGACATGCAAGCAGTAGTCAGACGAAAATCAGGAATGAAAGCTCCTTTGTCTCAACACACAAGGCCGAAGGCCAACCAAACCCCCGACCTTGGTCCTGAATGCGGCTGGCACACCCTGCATGAGATACCATACCAGCCTCCGACGACTCCCACACTACGAACTGCGCTAATGAAACACCAACGTGCCCACACCCCACACACACTTGTCCCTGCACGACCGACACCTGCAAGGGATGACCTTGACACATTGTCAAGAACTACCCATACGTCCAAACGTTGCACACACATGACTCATTGCCCAGAGCTGTGGCATATCGTCCACCGAACATCCGGCGGTCAGACGAGTGCCAGTGCCACGAGACCAACAAACGCATACCCGGGCACATGCACAACCCCTGTCACATGGAACTGTACCGTGCACGAATGCTGCATCTGTTGGGATCCCTGCCAATGGCAGTGTTGCAAATCAGTTTCCGTCTTGCCTACGTCACCTGCGTCCAGCCCTGGTTCCACTGTCGATCATGCACATTCGAGTGGCCCATGGAGGTCTGCCTATCCAGCGCAACCGTAGCTGAATTGGATTATGACCTGACAGTGCGCCCCCTGTTGGCCCACCAACAGGAGTGTCACCTGGATAGCCGTGCATGGGATGCACTGATCCTTGGCGTATGTGCTGGCAGTTGCGCATGGGAGATTGCATAACTCCTCGTGTGCAGTGACCACATCCAGGCGCTCCCCTATTGGGCTGTGTTGCGGATTGGGGAAACGGCGTGGACTGAGCACATCTGCCCGGACCAGTTAATGGATTGGCTCACCCTGGTGTTCCTTGAACCCAACAACGACGTACTATTGGAACACATTGCCCATGAAGCTGCGCTGGCATTCATGGACGAGTAACTACTTCCCTGCAGCCACATCGGATTGTCACCCACAGCACTGGTCCCAACACTTTGTAGCATCGTGGGGAATGCTCACATATCCCACCACAACAGAGGACATGTCTGCCTTCGTCTGGACTCTGAATGCATGTGCGTGGAACTATGCGTGTGTACACACACCTGTGCAAGGTGATGCAGTTCCATGGTCGGAGCAGCACAGCGTCGTTTGGCAACGTTACCAAGTCGGACACACTGCTGGGGGGAGAGTACACACATGGCAATGCAGCACGACATGTGAACTTGTCGGACCCTTTCACCTGATCACTGTCAGCAGAGCAGACAGTCGGCGCAGTCGGGTGGCAGAGCACTATGCAGACCCCATGGGCTGTAAGTTGTGCCCCCTCACACGGGGCAATGGGCAGATGCCAAACAACACATGACTCGTCCAGCAAGGCAAGGTGGGCTGAGACCGTTGCCATCCGTGATGATTGGGGTTAATTTTTGCCTCCCCATTCCCTGCACCTCGACATGTTCCCATGCTGCGTGTAAGTGTCTTAAGCATGTCCCTGCCTGTTGTGGCCTTTGCCTTGTCCGTACTGACACGCACATGCCAATAAAGTCTACGCAACACCACTGATGTCTAACTGTGATGAGTGTTGATTAGATTGACCACTCGTGTGCCACAATGAGCATAGTCCCTACACAGGGAGGAACTGACTGACGCATGTACAATGGGGGTGGGTCCCTTCTGACAGCTCCACCTCTGTGAGCCAGACATTGTTTTGGGATAGTTGCTGGTAGACCTGTGCTCTTACGTGTCTTCAGCAATGTGAGTATGGTGTCCAACCTCTGACCATGTTGAGCAATGTTATGAATCATTACAGAATGTGTCCACACAGATGTGTATGAGTAGGTATGCGACGTGAAGTTCTGTCGTCACATGTGATGTAGGACACCACTTCTGGCCTGCTACCGATTTGGTCATTCCTACACACAGCCCTATTCAATACATGGACTTGTGCCTACGTTGGGGGGTTGTGAGATTGTTGCTAATGTGCAATGGGGACACAGCCAGTACCCACCTTCACAGTCATCCAATTGGCCATGTGTCTCGGGGATGAACGTGCGCATTGATGTCATTTACCAGGGTGTACCTTCTTGTGCAATCATTGTCCCTACATCCAGCCATACTTCCATACGTGAGTGAACATAGTCATGACACATCTGCATGATTTCGAATGTTTTATTCACATTCTGGTGAATGACGGAGAGGGAGCTGTACATGGCCATCCAAGCCCACATAACATGGAAGCCCAGTGGTGGGCCAACCAGAGTCCTTTGGGGATTGAAAAGTGATTTGGAAGACGGGGAGTGCAGTCCGCAGCAGGATTGCTGTGTAATTCTCAAGCAGTGGAGATATGGCAGTCCGTGTCGGGGTCCGGGTGAATGTCGCAGAGTGTTCCGGGGGTCAGTGGAAGGGGTTGTCCCAGGGCATGATGCATGGGGCAGAGCCAGGTAGGGCAAGCCATATGGAGGTGATGGATGCTACTGCCTCCTTCCTCACACAGTAATTACCATCCACATCTTACTCCTCTGATACTTCTTCTGTGTCGGGTGTGTCCGGTGTGTGTAACGGTGTAATGGCTGCATCACTGTGTGCCACTGACACATCAGGGTGCAAAGGCGATGGGGCTGCATCACTGTGTGCCACTGACACATCAGGGGTCGGAGATGTGTGTGTCGAGGTTCCTGCAGCAGTCATCTGGAACAGGCTCAGTGGCAGCAGTGGCAAGATGAGGATCTGCAAGGCATGGAAGATCGCAGCTACATCTCGCTGGTGTTCAGCAGTGGCAGCCATACTTCCAGCCTGCATCGGCTCCATGGTCTCCATTGTCCTCCGCATCTGTGCCAACTCTGTGCTGTCATCGCTGGAGCCTGTCTGCCTAGACAGTTCTTGTATCCGAGTAATGGAACCAGCGATGTCAGCCAAGGATTGTTGGTGGGCATGGTGTGGACAGTGGGTATCCATTAGGGACTGTAGGTGCTCCCTGATGGGACTCAGGCACCCACGTATGGCATCGAGTTTGGCTGCCATGAGGTCGAAACCCAGCCGCAGCTGATCTGCCATCTTCTCCTGGCACCCTAACACACGGCGTTTGAAATCCATGTGTTGATCGTGGGGGGTCCTGGGAGGCAACTGTGGTGGTGTGTGCTTCCTGCTTTGTGGTCTGTGCAGGGTGTGGGCTCACCGCGATGTAGCTGGGCTGCCCTGCTCCTGGAGGTGGGGTGAGGAGGCTGTCCACGAGCCGTTGGAGTGTATCTGGGCAAATGGGCAGGGTGTCCTCTTCATCATCACTGAAGAGATGTGTGGTCTGCTCTGCAGGAGGTGTTGGTTGTCCCTCTGCAATGTAAGGGGAGATGCAGATTAACAGTGTGTTCCATGTATGTTGACACATTGTGGATGTTTACATTCAGACTGCATGACGGTGTACATTGTGACTGTTTTGGTGTAGCTGGTTATTTGATGGGTGTCAGTGGACATTTTGACTACATGACGGATGTGTGGTTGTACTCGTACATTATCATCTCACAGTGTCATGCATTGCTAGATGTGATTGGCCAGTTTCTACGCACGAGAGGCACCAGTTGTGTCCTCTGTCCTGTGGTGTAGGGGTTGCACTCTGTCCCACATTGTCATCAATGTTGATGTACTGTGATTGCTATGTGTGTGTGCTGCATTGTTGGCGATTCGCCCCTGCAGCTCTGCATTGGCGGACCCTTATCCCTTTGAGTTGGTGTGCATTTGACTTGTGTGCTTTTCGTGGGCTGGGATGTTTGCGACTTGGGTCATTTGTGCTACTGGAGATATTTGGTACTCTTGTGCATTGTTTGTCTGCAGATGTATTCTTGACGTCATGGGTCATAGGTGCACGTGGATGTGTCAGAGTGTGACATGCTCCTTTATGGATGTGGTCCACACTCAGCCACCTCAGTGTCGTCTCGTGCACCATGTCATGTATTGTGACTTCAGCCATGCTATCTGTCATGCAGTGTCACTTGCATTGTCAGTGTGGCTCACAGAGCCGCTGCTTTTCTGGATTCGGCACATGTGCATGGGTAGGTTGTGGCATTGGTGATATGGAGGGGGGCCCATTTGTGCACATTGTGGACGGGGGCCTACTTGGTGTTTCTATGTGTGCTGCAGTGTGGCAAGGGTATCAGGGACATGTTCCACACTCATTGCGGGTGTGCAGTGTGCTGCACATGATTGTGCATGTGTGCCATTGTGTCCATCTGCCCCCGTCCCCCCAGTCCCTGGTCGTTACTCACCCTGTTGCTGTTGGGTCAGGACATTTCGGGCTGTGTCCAGACCCCCAACTCCTTGCACCGTCTCCACACTGATGACTGTGGCCACCATTTCCTCCAGCTCATCCAGCTCCGCCTGTGGCGCAGGACTCCCACCTCCAGTCGCCTTTGCTGCCTTCATGTTGGCAGTGAGTTTCTGTTTGGTTTGGCTGTGCACTTCATGCCAGCGCCTCTTGACATCCTCCATTGACCTCTTCGTCACTCCGACTGCATTCACTTTGGTGACGATGGACTGCCATATTTCCGTTTGTGTTGCCAATGACGCAGTGGAGGTGACGAACAGTTGTTGGTTGTGTTCTATCACCTCCGTGACGGTGATCTGGACTTCCTGCGGACTGAACCCTGTCTTCCTATTCCTCTTCTCCTTGCCCTCCCCCGAACAGGGGGTTCCATGCTGGTCCTCCGTGGGGCTTGTGGAGTTCGGCTTGTCCTCTGCACTTGGTCCGGGTGCATCCATGGTGCTACGCAGTTTGGATTGGTTTTGGGGTTTGTTTTTTAATTGCTTTTATAGTGCATTTTCACGCATGACGCATGGGTATTGCAGGCCTGTCGCTGGTTTTCGCTGATTTTGGTATCGCGCTTTGTGGCATCGCAACTTTTTGGGCGATCGTGTTTCGCATTTTTTGTTTATCACGTTGGTTTTTACGCGGTCATTTGGCAGGTTATCATGCTGCTATCGCATGGTGCCGAGGGGTTGGGAATTGGACGTTAGAATGGTGTTATTTTCTCGCGATGGACTGCGATATGCAAAGTTGCGTTAAGCTAAATTTGCGATGATTATCACACGTTCTTGAGAATATGCCCCTATAAGTAGAGAGTCCACAGGTACGTGGGGGTACATTTTACACTACAGAGATAGTGGAATTTATCCATTTATGGGGACACTCACACTTGGTTTCATTTACAGAGTTGTCGGCACACACATATTGGTTGCTTGGTTCAGAAAGGTGACATGAGTTGTGAGCCATTTATGTGGTGAGTATGTCAGGAACTTTCCAGGCTACTCAGGTACATGCACGCTACCGGCAGCTTTCAGCGTCATTATATGTACAAGTTATGTTCGGTTTTGGGCACGTCTTTAACCATTATAATTTTTCTGGAAAGTTTTACTTATTCACTGATATTTCTTTTCAGCATATGGTTTGAAAGCATGGGGTTCTTTTCTGATTCTATTTAAAACTCGGCATGTAATCAGCTACGTATTCTTTCATTTACAGCTCCGTATCACTTACAATCTAGTACTCACCAGCCTGCAGTGACATTTTCTTTACTTTCGGTCCTTACCTCATTCACGGATGCCTCTGTTGATGACACGGTCTTTAACCCCTTCGATGCTGCGGACAGCCCCCGGCCGTCCCACGTGACGGTGGGCGTGTGCGGAGGACGGCCGGGGGCAGTCCGAACCCCGCCCACTGATTAGAATTCCAGCACCGCGGCGGAATTCGCGCCACGGTCAAGGTGTTAAGCAATAGGAGCTCTGCTCATTCACCATAGTTTTTCATTTCCAACAGTCTTTTACTAACGCGATGAGTGATATTTCCTCCCCCTCATTTTTTGTTCATTTGTTTATTCTTTCAACAATACCCCCTGAAGAAGGGACAGAAATCCCGAAATGCATTGGGCAGCATACATAAATGTATGATATAATAACCCTTTTTTGTTAAATAGGCCATTGTATTTTTAATTTGGACTTTGTAAGTCTCAGTACAGTGAAGCAAAAATTGAATAGTGCATAAGATTGATATAACCAACAGATGAAATTGTGAAATTAAAATGAATTTTCATGCACTTTGTCTGACAAATTGCTCAATAGCTTGTAGGATCCTTTGTTTGTTTGTAATCTACCGATATATTCACGATCTGTGCGGTCAGGTCACAAGTAATCAGTTTTACTTGAAGTAGCAGTATTAGTACACGTGTGGCAGACAATCACATGTCCCTGACCAGCATGCTAAACATGCATGTACACATTTGAACAAGGTGTAAAATTGGTGAATTACCAAGGTGTGCACAATACAATTATATGTTCGAATCATAGTAACAACCATTAATAACTCCTATGTACAATGAGTGCTGCTAACGGTGTCCAACACCCTTCTACCCAATGAGTGACCTACCAATAGGTTCCAACCTAATTCAACCCTAGCACTATAACATGGTAGTGGCAAAAAGTAACACTTCCTTGTGGTAAATAAATAGCCCAAAAATGAATTTATCATCTGCCAGGTTTTATTATCTAGATTTCCAGTTTTCAGCAAATACATACATCAAACAGCCGACACGTGTTTCGTCTGATACGGACTTTTTCAAGGCTGGAATAAGTATAAAATACATGATGTAAATGAACCTAGATTAACCATATATCACGGTGCACCACACCAGCCAATGGTGGTGCAAGTGCACACAGTACTTCTCCCAGTAAAGACCAAATAGTGCAAACAGACACCAAACCCTTCACCTGTGTTATCCATATTATTAATTTGTGTTCCATATAAAAGTAGTTCATACTAATACCAACAAGCTCAAGAAGATCACAAAAGAGTCGTAAAGAATATATATACCGAGGTGGATACCTTAATCTTAATGTTTCTGAATTCTAAAAAGTTTCTATTTGGAAATATATTTTTAGTTGGCCAAAAAATCCTGTAACCAAAAAATTGGGGCGGCCAGAATGAGTACCAATAATTGAAAGGAGTGGGATAGTTTGAAGAGTAACAACAAAACATATCCCCGTTATAGCTTACCTGGTCACAAACTGTTATGGGGAACCATACATATAACATCCAAAGTGTATATGCTGATTGTGTCATGATTAAAGAAGGTATGATCGATCCCTTGTTGGGTAAGTATCAATAGCCATAATAAGCTGACATTGTAAAAAAGAGAGCAGTGCTAAGGGCCTGTTTTAAGTTTAAAGGAAGTTTCTTTTGAAAAAATGCAACAAAATATACATAATTAATAAAAACTACAATGTACTTATATAACACTAAGGAGGGGCATATTCTCAAGGAACTATCGCCGAGTTACCGGCACTTTATCGCAGCCAAAGTCACGATAAATACATCGCCCCATTCACAAGCTGGTGTTAACAGCCTATACCACCAGTTTACCCGCGATAGCAGCCGCAAACTACATCGCCACAGAAGACCACGGCAACTATCGCTAATGAGATGCAGAGTAGGCGTTCCAGTGCAAAAAGCCGCGACAACACCACACCACAACATTCTCAACGACCAGCCACATCTGCGATGAGAACAGAAAACATGCGATAAGGCGCGTTAACTGCAGGAAATTAACACCTGCTCTGACCTGGTGTAAAGTCAGACGACAACGGGCACCATCAAAGGGAGCACAGCCCAGAGCCACACATGAAGAACAACAGATGCCATGGAGCCACTCACCATGCATCCCTGAGCTCCGAGAGGGCAACAACACCCACCGCAACCACCCCCAGGACCCCCCCCCGGGCCCCACTACGGGCACCACCCACCCCCCGGACAAAGAAATGTCACAACAACGTTACCAAAATCATGCACAAAACAATTCGCATGAAGCCGCTCAATCACAACACCTAACATACATCTGTGGACAGAAAAAGGAGAGTCAGACATCCACATCATGAAATACAAATAATACGTTTATTACAGGACGAAACCAAAACAAGAATACTGAAGAGGCATGGAGGGTCTTCTCAGGACAATCTGCAAGTCACAGCCTGCAAAACAGAAATCTAGATAAAAAGGTGTGTCATGCGCTCATAAAAGTACAGAGAGAGTCAGAGCGAAAGAGAGAGAGAGAGAGAGGGAGCGAGAGAGAGGGAGAGAGAGAGTGAGGGAGAGAGAGGGAGGGAGAAAGAGAGGGAGAGAGAGAGAGGGAGAGAGAGAGAGAGAGGGACAGAGGGAGAGGGAGAGAGTGCCAACAATGCGGACCCAAGCCTCAGCACTCACCTGCTGCCACCGGTGTGTCTCAAACCATGTGCCGGTATACACTGCAGTCCCCCAGGTCCCTCATCTGAAACAGTTTCCAGAGACATGAATGGCAGAGACCATACAGTTGCACACGCCATCATCGCTTGCACGCCCCTGCGCACACAGGCTGCTGCACCCCCAGGCTGCTGCACACCCGCCCCTCCCGTCGCCCAGCGGTGGTTGCCCGCCCCTGCGCAACCAGGCCCCACTGCTCACTTTCCGCCACCGGCGTGTCTCCAAGAGGGCCCACCACGTGCCAGTGGGGGCTCCAAGCCTGGGGTCCGCGACCCTGGCACCCTCCACATCATGCAGCCAGGCACTGCGGGCCACCAGGTCACACACCTGATTCTGGGTCTTGATTTCGCAATGGCAGAGAACAATTCAGTGCACAGGGCATCATCGCAGGCTGCACACCCGCTCAGCCCAATAGGTGCCACTAACTATGTGAACCGCGAGGCGACGCCACGTGGCGGGAGGCACGCACTGCCCGCCGGCTCAGGCCTACACTGCGGTCCAGCAGGGCTCACACTAAACCTTGCCCGTCCTGACCGCCAGGACGGCGCATCATCGCAGGCTGCACACCCACTCAGCATTTCAGGTGGCCCTATCTCAGTGCACCGAAAGTCACTGTCTCGTGGCGGTGTGCCTGTGCCTGCCGCAGTGTATCCGGTGCCACCAAGTCTGTGCACCGCTAGCCATGGACCCTTCATGATTGAGTCCCGTGGTGCGGACGCCATCATGTCACCCCCAGCACTGGGCAATGTGAGGTGGCAGGGCCCTAGGCCCTCATGCATAAATGAGAACCACACGGAGACAGCCAGCCAGAGATTGGAAATGGCGTACAGCACGTGCGCCAGGGCCTTATTATTGGCAGGGTCACATGTTCTGTGATGCCTGTGCTGGATGGGTGTGGTGTGGGTGTAAACATCCATGAGGGAGTGGCTGTGGCATGCTGACAACTAGACCTGTGAGCAGCAGATCCCTACAGGGAAGACCTGGGACATGTAGCCTTGTCCCCCCCCCCAGTGATTGTAAGCGGAGTTGGCTTTCCTTGCGTATGCCAGTCCAGTGTAAGGGTGTGAACAATGACCCCGGGGCCCTGGGCGTGGTTCCATCCTGGGCTGGACAAGGAAGCGACTAATGGATGTGTTGCTGTCGGAGTGTCGGCGCCACACGGACCGCAATCGGCAATGTGTCACCCTGTGACCCAAGTCCCACAACATGCGCAACATGGACGTAAGGGGAGGTCACTGACCCTACATTCATACCTACTTCCACACTTGAAAGATCATAGACATGACACATCTGTGTTAACATGAATGTTTATTGCACAATCAGTGGTGTGTTGCAGCTGGAGCAGTACAGGGCCATGCAGACCCCACTCTGCATCGTTGGCACATGGAGGGCCAGGCAGAGTCCCTCAGGGAATGACGAGTACATCGGGGAAGGAAGAGTCAGTCCGCAGTCTGATATCCGTGTCGTTGGTGGCCAAACAGATTATGGCAGTCCATGTCGTGGTCCAAGGTGAGTGTCGCTGAGTGCATCGGGGGACAGTGGCAGCTGATGATGCAGAGGGCAGAACCAAGCAGAAACAGGCCACATTTTTGGAGATGGATGCTACCGCTTCCTTCTCACCACCAAGGCGGATTCATCCGCATCTTCGTCCTCTGCTGTTGCATGTGCCTCACATGTGGGTAGTGGTGTTCTGTCTCCAGCACTGTGTGGCAGTGACACCCCAGGGGCCGGAGGTGGAATGTCTGCCACACTGTGTGGCACTGACACACCAGGGGCCGGAGATGTGGATGGGGTGGTAGCAGCAGCATGCATCAGCGCCAGGCCTTGTGGCAGCAATGCCATGAGGATGGTCTTTATGTCATTGAGGGACCCAGCTACCTCTCGCTGGTGTGCAGCCGTGGCAGCCGCTCTTTCCGCCAGCGTCCGCTCCATGTTCTCCATGAGCCTCCACATGAGTCCCAACTCCCGGGCGAGTTCGCTGGTGGCACTCTGACTAGTCAGTCGTTCTTGTCTCTGAGTCAGGACTCTGGCAATGTCAGCCATGGTTCGTTGGAGTGCATGGCGCGGACTGTGGGTGTCCGTTAGGGACTGTGAGTGGTCCCTGATGGGACTTAGACACCCACGTATGGCGTCTAGTTTGGCTGCCATGAGGTCGAACCCCACCTGCACCTGTTCAGTCAGCTTCTCCTGGTACCCCAACACACGGCGTTGGAAGGTTATGTGTTCGTCGTGGGGGTCCTGGGAGTCAGCCGTGGTGGTGGGTGCTGCCTGCTGTGTGTTCTGTGCAGGGGGTGGGTTCTCCTCGTAGCAGCTGGGCTGGCCTGCTCCTGGAAGTGGGCTGCGGAGGCTCTCCACGAGCTGTTGGAGGGCGTCGGAGTCGAAGGAGTGGTGGTCCTCTTCGTCATCAGAGAAGAGAGGTTGGGAATGCTCTGCAGGGGGTGTTGGATTTCCTCCTGCAATGTGAAGGGGAGATGCAGTTTAATAATGTGTTCACATGTATGTTGACACATTGTACATGTTTACATTCAGACTGCATGACAGTGTACATTGTGACTGTGTGTGGGGAGCTGCTTATTTGATGCGGGACAGTGGACATTCCGACAACTTCACGGATGTGTGTTGTCAACTCACATTTCCCTGCATTGCCAAATGTGATTGGCCAGTTTCTACGCACATGCGGCACCAGTTGTGTCCCCTGTTCTGTTGTGGACGTGTTGCGGTTTGTACCGCATTGTTGTCAATGTTGATGTGCTCTGCATGTAATGTGTGTGTGCCGCATTTAGGGTGGGTCACCCATGGAGCTCAGTTTTGGCTGCACCTCATCACTTACATGGGGTGTGCCTCTGGCTTCTGTGCTTATGCAGTGCTGAGATGCATACTTGTGTGTATTGGTCTCTTGGTGGGAGTTGGGGGTCTGGGGCATGGTCTGTCCGCAGATGTGCTTTGCTTAATTGTGCATGTGTGCCATTGTGCCCATCTCCCCCCGTCCCCCGGTCCCTGTTGGGTACTCACCCTGTTGCTGTTGTGTCCGGTCATGTTGAGCAGTGTCCGGGCCCCCAACTCCTGCCACCGTCTTCCCACTGATGACTGTGGACACCATTTCCTCCATCTCGTCCAGCTCCTGGTGTGTCGCTGGGCTCCTACCTCCATTCTGCATTGCTGCCTTGAGGTTGTTGGCGAGTTTCAGCTTGGTTTTGCGCTTGACATCATTCCAGCGCCTCTTGACCTCGTCCATTGTCCTCTTCAGCACTCTGACTGCATTCACCTTGTCCACGATGGACTGCCATAGTCCATTTTTTGTTGCCAATGACACAGTGGAGGTGACGAACAGTTGTTGATGGTGTTCTATCACCTCCGTTATCAGGATCCTGTTTTCCTGCGGACTGAACCGCTTCTTCCTACTCTTCTTGTCCTTGCCCTTCCCTGACCCCGAAGTCCCAGGATGGTCCTCCGGGGGGCTTGTGGGGTTCTGGTTGTTCTCTGTACTTGCTCCGGCTGCCTCCATTGTGCTTCGCTGTGGTTTGGCATTTGTTTGTGGGGTTTTTTCCGTCTTTTATGGTGCATTTTAACGCATGACGCGTGGGAATTGCAGGCTTGTGGCTGATTTTCGCTGATTTTTGTATCGGGTTGGCGTCATCGGGGTTGGCATCAACACAGGATTTTTCATGTTGGTGTTTCGCATTTTTGCGGCGTCGCGTTGATTTTAGCGAGGTCATTGGATGCGTTATCGTGGGACTTTCGCATGGTGCCGCCTGCTTGAGAATTCCACGTTGACACAGTGTTATTTTCCCGCGATGGACTGCGATGTGAAGAGTTGCGTTAAGCTACTTTTGCGGTAGTTATCACACGTTCTTGAGAATATCCCCCAAAATGAGTTGATGACTTAATAAACAATCAGCAAAAAACAAAACAGTTGCATAAGTAAAGAGGGTACAGAAACTGTAACAGTGAAAAAAGAGCAAAAGGGGGAAAAGAATAAATAATAATTTGATTATAATTTAATGAAGGAGTTGGAGAGCTATATACAATATGAAGTAATATGAGCAATTAGGAAGTAATAGCTGTAAAGTAGATATAAATAGCTGTAAAGTAATATAAAATAGATAAATCTAAAAATACAATATATTAAATTATGGGGATCTGTTCATGGGGGTTTGGGAACTTCTTCCAGCAATGGACGGTGTTGGGTAAATTTTTGAGCAGAAGTATCTAAGAAAATAGTAATAGGCGACCATAAGTGTTCTCTTTTAATAAGTAGGGATAGAGGGGAAATATAGGCACGATCAAGATGGTGAATAGAACAGACACTATACCACCAAGCTTGGAAGGATAATTGTGTGGATTGTTTCCAATTTTTGGTGATTTTCTGAAACGCAATTGCAATTAGTAAATCCACAATGTCTGTATTACATGTGATGTTGTGCCATTGTTCGGAGAGTGAGCCTAGAAATATGTTTAAAGGGGAAAAGGGAAATTGAGTATGAAATATAATATTAATTTGAGAACATATTTTCAACCAAAATTGATGTGTGTAGGGACAGGAGAATAACATATGAAATAAATCTGCATTGGAAGCATTACAAGACCAACAATTTGGGGGAATTGTAGGCGTAAACTTATGTAAAGATGATGGAGTGAACAAAAGCCTATTATATAAAAAGAAAAGTGTTTGCGTTGTACTAGCTGATCTTGAGGTCTTACGAATTTTGATCCATAATTTATCCCAAAACGAAATGGACCATGAAGTATGAAACTCATGTTCCCACTGTAATTCTACTTTGGTTTTAATTCTATGATCTGTGGGTTTGGAGAGAAATTTATAAATGGAAGAAGCACTTGGTTGGGCACTTAATATGGGAAGGATATTACAATGAGATGATGAAGGGGTAGAAGTCAGAGATTGAGAGGATAAAGCAGAGAGTATCGAATGAATCAATGCCTTGAATTTATTAGAATATGAATTTGGAAGGCCATAAAGGGTTTGTTATTAAATGTTATAAAACGATTATGCCAAATCGAGGAATTGAGAAAGCGGTCAACTTCAGAGAGGTGTGAATTGATTGTTGATTGAAATAATTTAAGGGAAGTTTTATGTATAGGCGAGGACGAAAATTGAGTCCTATGTGTAAATGTAAGAGATTCCTGAATTGAGAAAGGGAGAAGAAAGGATAACTCGACCTCTGTCCACAGTGGGGGGGTATCTGAAGAAGAATGATTTAAACATTGAGAGAGCTGTTTAAGAATAAAAACCTTATGATACATCTGAAAGTCAGGGAAATTAACACCTCCAAGTGTTTTATTACGTTTAAGCATAGCAAGGGATATACAAGGTTTCTTTTTATTCCATAAAAAAAGCGAAAGAATAGAATAAAGTTTCTTGAAGACATATGAGGGAATAGTAAATGGAATAGCAGAAATAGTATAAAGAATAACAGGAACAAGCATCATTTTAATAATATCAAGTCTGCCCCACCAGGTTAAATATAGAGGATGCCATTTAGAAATAGAATTGGATATTGTAGTGGAGACATGAATCATATCCAGTGATAAAGTGAGATGAATAGAGGGAGCAAACCATAAACCTAAATATTTGATTTTTGGGGATTCCATGTAACATTAGTTGAAAGTAATTCATGTCTAAAACATAGAACGTTAAGGGGAAGGATTTCGCATTTATCAGGATTTAATTTATAACCACAAAGTGAGGAAAAAGTATTAACCTCTGTCGAAAAGGCTGAGAGAGAGATTTCTGTTTTCGATAGGTATAATAAAATGTCATCCGCGTAGACACTCATTTTAATATGAGTTTCACCATTTTGGAAACCATGAATATTAGAATTTTGTTTAATTTTAGCAAGGAAGGGTTCCAGCGCAAGGATTAAGAGAAGTGGTGAAAGAGGGCAACCTTGGCGGACACCTCTGTGCAAAGCGAAAGAAGTGGAAATAGAACCGTTAACAAAGATGGAAGCTTTAGGTGAAGTATATAATAAAGAAATGTAAGACATACATTTAGGACCAAAACCAAACCAGGAAAGAGTATAAAAAATAAAAGACCAATCCATACGGTCGAAAGCTTTCTCCGCATCAAGCGAGATAGCCGCAAGTGAATGAGGGTATTTGTCTGATTTATGCAAAATATTTTAAAAAGTCCTAGTATTATCAGAGATGGATCTGCCTTTAACCCCTTCGATGCGCCCGTCGGCCAACGGCCGTCGCGAGCACTACCTCCATAGTGCTGCGCACGTCCGTTGCCCGACGCGGCCCCGCCCACTCAATAAAACCGCCGCACCGCGGCGGAATTGCCGCTGCGGTTAAACGGTTAATGAAGCCAGATTGCTCTAAACAAATGATAGATGGTAAAAAGGACTCTAGTCGAAGAGCAATTAATTTAGCAAATAATTTATAATCGGAATTAACTAAAGATATCGGTCTGTAATTTTTACAGAAATGAAGGTCTCTCCCTTCTTTAGGGATTAGGCAAATAAGGGCATCCTGGAAAGTACCACTAGAGGCTTTAGAAGAAATTAAAAATGTAAATAGAGAGTGGAGATGTGGAAGAAGCGCTTTGGAAAAGTGAGAATAAAATTCCACAGGAAATCCGTCCGGACCAGGTGCTTTCCCAGTTTAATGAGACGTAGTGCAAAAGTGATATCTTTAATAGAAATATCATTTTCTAGGGATGAAAAATCAATATCAGTGGGAAAGTGTTTCGGAATTGAGTCAAGGTATTGTTGTATTTGAATGGAGTCTGGAGTAACATCAGGAGTATAAAGAGAGATATAATACTTCTTGAACTCCTCTAAAATATCTTGATTTTTGGTCACTTTGGAGGAGTCAGAGTCCAGGACATAGACAATAAATGAACGGTCTTTCCTAACTTTAAGATAAGAGGCAAGAAGTTTGCCAGCTTTATTTTGGCCACCATAATAGTGAGCCCTACCTTTAAGAAGATAGGAATTGGCATTTTCTGTAGATATTTTGTTGTATTTAAATTTTTCTACAATAAGATTATTAAGATCAGCTTTAGAGTTGGAGGTATTATAAAGTGTTTCTAACAACTTAATGTGCTTAAGGAGTTCAAGAGCCTTTTGAGAATTTTGTTTTTTCTTTTTTTGCGACATAAGAGATAATAAAGTCTCTGGCTGAAGCTTTAAAAGCATCCCATACGATAGCGAAGGATGAAACAGAGGATGAATTACGGTTAAAGAAATCAGTAATAAAGGTCTCAAAAGAGGAAGTGAAAGTTTGATCAGATAATAGAGAAGTATTGAAACACCATCTTCTGTAAGATTTAGTAATAGGAGTAATTACAAATCTAGTATAACTGGGGCATGGTCAGACATTAAGATAGAACCTATATCCGCATGTATTATGTGTTGTGTAAGTGATTTAGAGACAAATAAATAATCTATGTGATATTGGGAGAAATGAGTGGGGGAGAAAAAAGTATATTCACGAAGTTGTGGGTTGCAGAATCTCCAAGAGTCAACAAGGGATCTATGGGAAATTAAAGTGTTGAAATGTTGGTGCATTGGAGAAGGGGTGGAAGTTGCCTTGGAGGAACGGTCTATGTATGGGTCAACAATTAAGTTACAATCACCGCCAAAAATAACATAAGGTGCAGAAATAGACATTAAAAGAGTTGAAATGTGAGGCCAAAAATTGTTATCAGGGTTAGGAGGAGCATATATATTAAATAAAGAAACAGGAACCTAAGGGCCTGTTTTAGATCTTGGCAGACGTGTTACTCCGTCACAAAGGTGACAGATATCCCATCGTCAAAATATAAATACCATTATATCCAAATGGGATTTATATTTCGGCGGATGGGATTTCCGTCACCGTTGTGACAGAGTAACCTGTACACCAAGATCTAAATCAGGCCCTAAGTTATGCATGCTCTCCAGTTGTCGTACTCATTATGAAGGCAATTAATCTGGAAAGAACTGACCTTTAGATTATGATACAGCCCCCAGGACTGCAGTGTTATGCTGAGTGTGAGAAGAAAGCATGCTGAAATAGCGTGGTGCTAGAAATGAAAAAAGGGCTAGCTCTTAGCATTTCCATACCGATAAAATGTGCTGCCATATTTGCGTAGCGTGAAGATGCTGTTGTTACATTAGGAATGGCAATTCCCTATGTAGATAATTGCATAGAAAACGGCAACAGCTGTAGTTATTAAAATGAAAAGAAACAGGTGTAGTCATTGATAGAGATTTTTTACGATGGCCCTCACGTTTTTTACAGGCAAATTTATACGAACTTGTGACGAGTTGTTTTCATTGCAGCCAGCATACTTAGGTTGCCAGGTTGCAGTGGAGTAACCCTCTCGTATAAAAAATAGACCTCAGGCACTATAAAGTATGTCTCTAAAGAGTAGTGTTGTTGACCAGTAAATAAATTAAAAATAAAAGTAAAAGATGTTCCCAAACTTGAATTAAGAATAGCATGTGAAAGGAATGATTCCCCAAATGGAGAAAGCCGTGAACATTGCTGTTTACCATCCCCTTGTCACATTTCAATATTATACATGAAGCTAATTTCATAAAAACTATTAGGTTAATTAGATACAATCAGTCTTTGATTACCATCCCCTTGTCACATTTCAACATTATACATGAAGCTAATTTCATAAAAACTATTAGGTTAATTAGATACAATCAGTCTTTGATTTATGGCTGAATTCGTCCAATTAAACTGTTAGACAATGAATTGATAATCATGTTACAATCATATTAGCAAAAAACTTCTGGTAGTCACAAGTTAATACATGTTAATATTTTCAATGAATCACAAACTTTGTATACAATGTGATAACCCTCAAGATTTAAACACCTTGTCAACTTGGAGTGTCAATTCAGTCTGATAAGAATACATGCAATTCTCTATCTTTATTCCGACGCATATCCACCACTCTCAATCTAATGAGCCCTGTAGATTCCATTTTACGTAGGTTGAGAACTTTTTATTTGATGTAAGCACTATACCCTGTATTGTCTCTTTTCTTTTGTTTGCTGGGTGGGCACAATTGGCACCGTTGGCTGGTATGTGCACAGTGATATATGAAAGATCTATAGGATCATTTGCATCATGTATTTTATACTTATTACAGTCTTGACAAAACACATGTCGGCTGTTCGATGTATATATTTGCTGAAAACTGGAAACCTAAAGAATAAAATCTGGAAGAAGATGAATGCATTTTTGGACTATTTATTTACCACAAGGAAGTGTTACTATTATCAACTACCGCTTTAGAGTGCTCCGGTGCCTCAAATATAGTTTAGATTCTAAAGTATGTTTGGATGGGTACAGGGAGCGCAGCAGTCCATCAAGAATTGTCTCACAGCGGTTGCTCCAAGTTTCCCAGGGGGTTATATTTATGACCCCGGGAGAGGGTTTTGTGATTTTTCAAAGCTCATAAGAGCTTTGTAATTAGGGGGAGGGAGGGACCTCTTTGGACCCTGAGCCGCAATAGCAGCTTGGTGGAAGTGAAACTAACAATCCATGATACGTATTTAAAAATGATTTTGATGCTTAATAATGCAAGGTTTAACAATGTAATGAATGCTATTGAATGTTGATATTACCTCCATTGACTCCAGTAGTGGGTTATTCCGTGCACTACAACTGGGCACTGCCTCCATTAACTTCACCAGTGTTGCAATGGTAAATGATAACATGTTGCTCTTTTTAGTGAAGTGGACACACCCTGACAAAGCAGGTGGGCCCTCCTTATTGATAATGACTCCCACTGATATTGTGAAGACGCCCTTGTTCTACATTCAACATTGTTTGTTGTATGTACAATGTGAAATTCCAGGGACTTGACATTAACATTTTCATGTGGTGGTATGGCAAAATGTAGTACAAAAGGAGTCCTCGCAAAGGGGCATATTTATGTAGCTTTCGTGCAGCACAGCATAGCTCAGCGCAGCGCAACAAACCACCTTGCAGCGATGCCTAAAAGGGAAGGAATGCGCAGTGTTTAACATGATAAGATGCATTCCTGTCCGTTCCTTGCGCTGGCGCCCTTTTGGCTGCCTAGTGCAAACGCAGGCATGCTTGCACCATGGTGCAAGGGTGACTGCATTGCAAGCAGGATTGTTTTTGTGCAGGAAGGGAGACCTTCATGCACAAACATCTCATGGACAGACTGGCAATAGATGAAATAAATGGATCACCACAAGATGAAGAGGAATTGCAGATAAAGGCGCATGCATTCTGTTCCCCGGCATCTGGTTAGAACCAAAAGTTAAGGCATTTTTATAACCACAAAATCCCATTCTACTGTTGAGGCTATACCTACGGTGCTGTTAGAAATAGGGGGACTCATTTACAAACTTTGACACATGGCAGCGCAGAAGGCATTCCTTCTGTTCTGCCATGCGTCACAAGAAAAGGGCAGGAATGCGCCCTAACTACAACATATTCCTGTCCTTCTCCCTTGCGCCAGTGCACAAACAGCAGCCGTGCACCAACGCAGACACCCATGCGTCATTTTGCAAGGGAGCCTGCGTTGCGTGGATGATTGTTTTTGTGCAGAAAGGGACACCTTCTTGCACAAATACAGTAATTGATGGCATTTTCCTCTTTCTATGTGTCTGCAGAATTGCAGCATGCATAGAAAGAGAAAAAGAGCGAGGAGAAAAAAAGTATTTCGCATTGCCACTCCTGCACCTCCCCTGGGGAGGCGTAGGAACCTGACGCATTCCCAGGTTCAGGATTCCTCGTAAATCTGGGAATGCTTCAGATTCTTTGGGTGTTGCGTGGGAACACCCACAGCAACACCCATGGAATGCCCCTTTCACGCCGTGTACTGATTGAAGGGAGAACATATTTACCGGGTCATGAAAAGCCATGTAAAGTAGCTTCGCATGGCTCTGTAAATATGCGGCACATTTCACAACCAGAGCGTTAAAAAAGTGACTCTCCGGCAGCGCAAAAGTGCTACTAGGGCCTTGTAAGTGAGTTCCTGGTTCCCTTGTTGACAGAGGTGTGCACCCTGTCCAAGTAGGGACCACAATCCTAGTCTGGTAAATCAGATACACACCCTAAATTAATCTCTGCTCCCCCTCTGGGAGCTTGGCACAGAGCAGTCAGGCTTTATTTAAGAGGCAATGTGTAAAGTCTTTGTGCAGTAAAACAGTGAAAACACCACACAAAAATAATCCACACTAGGTAAGAAAAATAGAGCTTTATTTAAAGAGCAAAACAAGACCAAAACAGAAAACATCCAACAAGTAGACCTGGAGTTATGAATTTCTGAAGATTAAATTGAAATATAGTGCTCAAAAACATAAAGCTGCAACTGGGGACGTCTGGTTACGCTTGACCAGGGTAAATCCAAAAGCTCAGGCCAACCGCAATGGAGTGTGGGTCGGATACAGGAGCCACACAGGGCCCTCTGCAAACAGTAACTTCTCTGAGAATGCATTGACGCCAAGAAGCAAGATGCGAGAAGCAGTTGGAGGTATGCGTCGCATCGATCCTTAGGATTGTAGGCGATGCGTTGGTTCTGAATTGCACAGTTGGTGATACATCATTGTCGAACCCCTTGAGATGAAGGCAATCCATCATCGTCAAGTCGTGCAGCGGGATGTGAGGTCCTCATCTTCGGCAGCAGCGGTGATGCCTCGACGTCAAGGTGAGATGCGTCAGTTCTGAGCGGCGCAACAACAGCGATGTGTGATTTTTCTGCAGAGGACAACCACAAAACCCACTTCAAAGGGCCCAGGACTAGATTGGCACCACTTGGCAGGGCAGGACTCACAGTTGGCAGAGTCCAGAGGCTGTGGTCGGGTTGAATGATGTTTTGATGGCCCTGAGACTTCAGAACAGGAGGCAAGCCAGCAAGCCTTTGGAGTCACTTGGTTATGGGGCTGTATAAATGCAGGTCCAGTCCTTCTCACTACCAGGCAATGAGGTCAACAGGCACAGCAGAGCAGGAATCCAGCAGAGTCCAGCAAAGTGACAGTCCTTTCAGCAGCACAGCAGCACAGCAGTCCTTTTTGGCAGAGTGTCCTCAGGTCCAGAAGTGTACTGAAGTGGTGGTGTCTGAGGTCCAGTACTTATACCCAGATGTACCTTTGAAGTGGGGCAGACTTCAAAGCGAGGCTTTTGATGTGCACAAAGTCCCTGCCCTTCCTGCCCTTCCTGTCCTGGCCCCAGACTCACTACAGGGGGGTATGCAGCTCTTTGTGTGAGGACACATTTAATTGCAAGTGTCAGCTCCTCCCTTCCATCCTCCCAGGATGATCCATTAAGATGTTAATGACCCATCAGAATGTGGATGGCCCATCATGCACACTTAAGTTCCCTTTGTATGTGGCTGTCTAGAGGGAATGCGCAAAGCACCGCTTTCTCCCACCCCAGGTGTGTATTAAAAGACAGGCAGATGCACAGAATGGATAAAGTTATAAAATGGCAACTATCTAAAAGTGGCATTTTCTGACTTGCAGCTTAAAATCAAACCTTACCATAAGTTGTGATTTTAAATTGTGAGTGCAGAGACACCAAACTCAAAATATGTATCTTTTCCCAATTGGAAATTACACTTATAAAATGTAATAAGGCAATCCCAATGTTAACCTATGAGAGAGATAGGCTGTGTAGTAGTAAAAAGCAAGTTTAAGAGTTTTTCACCACCTGGGCATGTAAAACTTAAAAGTACATGTCCAACCTTTTAGATATGCTGCTACCTGCCCTTGGTGCTGACAATGGCCTACCTTAGGGGTGACTTATTTGTATTAAAAATGAAGGCTTGGGCCTGGCAAGAGGGGTATCTTGCCATGTTGAAATGGCAGTTTAAAACTGCATACACAGGCTCTGCAATGGCAGGCCTGAGACGTGTTTAAAGGGCTACTTGAGTGGGTGTCACAATCCGTGCTGCAGATCCGCTAGTAGCATTTAATGTACAGGACCTAAGCACATGTAGTTCACTTTACTAGGGACTTATAAGTAAATTAAATATGCCAATTGTGGACAATCCAATGTTACCACGTTTTAGGAAAAAAGCACAGGCACTTTAGCACTGATTAGCAGTGGTAAATTGCCCAGAATGCTAAGCCAAGCAAAAATGAAGTGAGCAAAACAGGCGGTCAGAAGACAAAAAAGTCAGGGGAAACCATGCCAAGGATGCCAGGTCTAACAGGTGTCATCTTATCTTCCACTTTCTCTGACATATCAGCTCACTCTGGGTATTGCCATCAATCCTTTCAAGTACAAAGTGGTTTGTTGGGAATGAGTGTGTGCCTTCTACAACCCTTTCTGTCGTTTGGCACTTGAGAAGACGAGGTCCCAGTGTATTCCTAAAGCCTCATTTTCTAAGCTCTGCATTTCCATGATGTAGTCATTTTAATACTCCTATGAAACTGCCCAATGCCTTTCTGACCAAAGTACTTGCTTGCTTGTGCACCTGTAATACAACCCTGCATGCAAAGTATAATGAGCTAGGAATTTGCCAGCCTGGGCCAGAGTTACTACATGACAGCATGCTGGAATTTCTACTATCAACATTATCCCCATTTTGATATTGAGCAGACATATTTGATCATGCCTCCTTATATAGATTTTCCTGCTGCAACTGTTCAATGGGTTGTTGATAATGCCAATGGCCACAGGTACACTTCCTTCTGCCTGTGAAACATACCAGGGTGCTGCTAGCGGTAAATGTCAGCCTCCTGCTGAGTAATGGTTGATTTGTGGAGCACTACTCTGCATGCCGTGCTTAATCAAGGTCATGGTGCTAATTCAGAAGGCCAACTCAATTCAAATGAGTAAATATGTTCTTTAAAAATGTTACATGTACTCCAAAACTAAGATTTTTTTTTTACATCAAGGTTCTCATAATTTCTGGTAACATAGTTACGCTGCTTAATTCAAGTCATTCCTTCAGGCCTTCGTAAGCACTTTAGATGAAAATGGTGGGCAACTATGTCAGAGGCTTTTGCTTAAAAATGTCACATATACAACTAAACTCATTGAATATATTACATCACATTTCTGTTAATGTATGTAACAAATATTTATGCATCTTAGTTTGTTTGTTACAGGCCTTCCTGAGGACTGTAGGTGGGGTTAGGCGTGTCAGAGGTTTTTGTGGGAGATGGGTAAAAAACCTCATGTGGGGCCCTGATCCCTTGCTCTAACTAGAGAAAAATGCCTTCTGAAAGAAAAAAAGTAGTTTTACTTTACCAGGAACCTCCAGCAGCTGCTGCTTCCCAGTAATGCAGTGGCCTTCAGTTACCTCATTATAAATTAACTGGCCATACCTGCTTTTTTATTGTTATATAAATGAATTGTGAATCAGGCCATCATTTTGCACTGGGTTTGCACCACTTTTGTGACACAGTGTTGATAAATTTCACTCAGAATGTATTACTACTTTGATGCAATTTTTCACTTTAGCGGCACTAGTAATCTAAGGAGCTTGCTTGCCATCATGGCTGAAATTTAATAATCTTTACTAACATTACAGCTTATTGATCACTTAATTATATGTCCTGAGCAAATTTTATGGCAAGACCATTTATTCCAATACTGTGTAAACTGTACTTGTTTAGATGAAATCACGCTGTCATATGCCAGTGTATTTACTTACTTACTGCTAAACTCAGATATATCAGAGCCCAACACTTGAAACTTTACAATTCAATGTTTTACACGCATGAAACATGATTCTGTGACTTTCTGAATTTAGAGATGGCAGGACGTGCTCTGTTTGCTTCCGTTGTGCCTCAAAGTTTAGCTTTTGATCATCACGCGTTCACAGCCCTTCTTGAAGCGCAGTTGCGCCTCATAAGCGCCTGGTAAATCTGTGAGAATGCGGTTAGCTGAGTGAGCGCCATCACAATGCAACTTCTGCTGCTGTTGCTCTTATCAGCACAAACCTTTCAAGAGAAGGAAACGTCAGATCTTTATCTACAAACCTTCATTCTGAGCACCCAGGGAAATTGACAAAGCGTGGAATATGTTCTGTAGGTGTAGTCAAGATGCGAGAAGCCAAGTTCAGATAATAAACAATATCTACCTTCAGAAGAAATCGGAAACATATCAAAACACGAGTTCTACTGGTTTTCACAATCATCTGTCGTGGAAAGTACAGGCTTTGCACATTAAGGAGGGCTTGTATAAGTGAGTAACCTGGTCAAGTATGCCATCAAAATCTATTTCACTTTGCGCTCCTTGTCTATGTGATGTGACTCAGAATTCCTCATAGTTAGCCATCGATAATTCTATACTTATGTATGTCTCTCTCAGAGATCCTCTATTGTTTACATCAGGTTCTGAATCTGATAACTCATGGAGGTAGCAACAGTTGATAACAAAACTCCCTTCCCACTGTTGCTAAGTTATAAAGTCCTTGCAGGCCAGGTTGGCAGGGATCTCAGTGAGCCTGTCAGTGCAGTGCTGCTTGTCTGCTTTGAATGGAAGCGGATAGCACTGCTGCAGCAGGGAAAAGGAAGGCAGGGAAGGTAGTGGGGGTTGGGTATGATGGCAGGCAAGGTATTTCTTTTTAACATTTGGGTCAGGGAGGAGAGGCCATATTATGTATGGCTCCCCATTATTCCTTTGCCTCAGCCTAGTAGTTGCAAGCAGGGACAGATGATTTTGGACCCGGGCCGGGAAGGCAGAGCCGGACCCAATAGGGGCCCGGGTTGAACGCCGGCCGGCGGCGGGGGGACCTCCCCCTCCCCGCCCCCTACACATGTAGAGGCCCGGCTAAACCGGGGAAGGGGCCAGGATTGGCCCACAAAACAAAGAGGGCTCCCCCCAATCAGGGGGCGAGCAAGTAAGCCCAAGGGGGTTAAGAAGGGGGCCAACTGCCCAAAGGAGCCACAATTCACCCCACCCCCTTGGCGAGGAGATAGGAAGAGAGAAGCAGCATCCAGCCCCGCCGGGAAAAGGAACGGCTGGCCGGGCTCAGGCGGCGGGACCACCAACATCGGCGGCGGACTCCACCCGCCGGAAGGAAAAGAGCGCGGCCCCCGCCCCGAGCACCCCCAGCATACCCGAGAACTCTGCTACTGCTTCTGGCCTCCTCCGACCTGCTGTTCTCGCCCAGCTCTCGTCTGGTGTCCACCTCGGCACCCACAGCAACCCGCAGCAGGAAGCGCTGGGTTCGCGCCTTTTTTGCCTCAGCTGACGAGCGGAAGAAATTTGAAAAGGGACGGGCACGTAATTACGGACGAGCACCCCCAACCTACCCGAGTACTCGGATACTGCTTCTGGCCTCCTCCGACCTGCGGTCCTCGCCCCAGCTCTCGTCTGGTGTCCACCTCGGCGCCCACAGCAACTCGCAGCAAGAGGCGCTGGGTTCGCGCCTTTTTTGTCGCCGAGCGCAAAGCGGAGAGGGCGGGGAAACAGGACGAGGCCGGCGCCAGGAACGCTCAGCTGACGAGCGGAAGAAATTTTAAAGGGACAGGCACGAAGTACAGGCGAAGCACGCCGGGAGTGGGAGAACGACAAGAAAGTTCGCACGCTGCGGGGGGAACTGGCTGGGGGGAACCTGCGGTAGAAACCCCCCCCCCCCAAACATCGCTGAAGCCAACCAGGGGTAGGGGAAAGCGCTGCACAGCACAGAAAGCAGGATGCCCAGCAGGAAGGGTGCAGCTGGGAGGACAACACGGCTCCCGGCAAGGTTCAGGGAGAACCAGGAGAGGCCAGCAGTCCCCAAGAGGGGGCAGAAAAGACGCAGCGAAGGAGCAGGACCAGACCTAGACGAGGACCTACAGGCCATGCTGGAACAGGCCAGGGCCCTGGTGGCGCTAAAGGGAAGGAGCTGGATGAACCAGCAGATCGAGGATGCAGCGCAAGAAAAAGGGAAGAGGCCGCGCAAAACATCCCCCACACGACCAACCTCGAGGAAGGTAGCAGACAAGGGGCTTGCAGCCAAAACGGCAGCCCCAAAACAGCCAGCGGAGCAGGGGCATGCAGCCAGAATGGCGGCCCCGAGGAAGGCAGCTGGGAAGCAGCAAGCAGCCAGAACGCCCCCCCCGGCGAAACGCAGGGAAGGCAGGGCAAAGGGCCCCCAGCAGGCCAGACAGAAAAAGGACAGAACCCCGGAAGTGGTGAGCAGCACAGAGTCCGAGGACAGTGATGAGGAGGGGCCTGTAGCCTCCACGGCGGCCCCGCGTGAGGGACATGAGAGACACGGCGAAACAATCGGCAGGGGCACCGGTAAGCATGACACGCGCAACAGCAAACCGGGGCACGGGGCAGGCCAGGGAGCACGCGCCAGCCCAGGGCAAAATGTGAATATGGGGACCCAGCTAGGGGTACACAATGTAGCAATGCAAGCTCCATGGCACATGCAAACTCCATGGCAAGCAGGGCTAGGCGTAGGGAGGCCAGAATTCCAAGGGGAAGCATGGAGCAGGGAAGAGGGGGCAAACATCCGGACTGCCCTGGTGGCAATGGCCAGAGATGGGACCCCCTTTAATAGGTACCCAGCATGGGGACCAAGGGGGCAAGGGAGCCCCTGGCTCCGGGCACAGGAATGGGAAATGGGGGCCCACAACGGGAGCAACAGGCCACGGGCCCGGGGTGACAAGCCCAGCATCACAGAATGCGCCAGCAGAGACGGGGGCAGCACCGCACGGGAGCACAGGGGCCAGCGGGGGAACAGCCCCAACCAACCCAGACTCACGGAAGGGCAGGATAGCAATGGGAAGCCGGCTAGCGAATACATACGACCCTCCCGAGCGATCCACCTACAACAACAAGAATGTTAGGGCTGGCCAACCTCATCCCTCTCACCGTCAAGAAGAGAATTTGGAGAAAAGAATTCATAGATATTTTCTCACTGCTAGAGGTGCGCCAGGCAGGGATAGACCTGACAGCGCAGGACAAAAGGACGAGGACAGAAGAGCTCCCCGAAAGCCTAGGGTGGAGAGGTCAATAGAAAACTGGCTGAAAGCGTTTCCATTGAAAAATTCCCACAAAGCGCAGCGGCACTATGGCTATACGAGCAAAAGATACACGAGGCGCAGCAGCAATACCAAGGGGAGGCATGGCTACAATATGACGAGGGCTTTAGGGAAAAGATGCAGGTGTGGCCAGTAATAGAATGGGATTGCCAAGACATGGAGGGCTTCTCAAAACACATGGTAGCAGCCAGAGAAGGGGTTGGTGTGAAAGAGTACACTTTTCGTCAGTACGGGAGTAAGGGCAAGTTTGAAAGCCAAGGGAAAGACTTTAAGGGAAAAAACCAGGCAGGACAAAAGTCAAATAAAGCATGTTGGAAATTCGACAAAGACGAGTGTAAATGGGGAGCATCATGCAGATTTAAACACGCTTGTGGGTCATGCGGGGCAACCATCCCAGCATTCGCTGCAAGCGCAACGCAGGGCCGGGGGCCATCAAAGAGAAGACAGGCACCAAAAAATAAGATACAGCCCCCGCGGAACAGGGGCAAGGGGGACGGGGGCGGAGGGCAGGCGCTACCCACCCCCATTAAGACAGGCAGACTACTACAACTACTACAAGGGTACCGCAAAACAAATGACACACAGTTGCTGGCAGATGGCTTCACGCAGGGTTTCCCCATACCTTACAAAGGGCCAAAGGGAGCGCGGGAAAGCCCAAACCTGAAGTCGGTAAGGGACAACCCCGGGGTGGCGAGGGAAAAGGTGAAAAAGGAAGTACAACTAGGACGGGTGGCCGGGCCGTTTACCACCCCCCGCTGAAAGACATGGTGGTCTCTCCGCTTGGGGTGGTCCCCAAAAAGAGCCAGGAAAATTCCGGCTGATCCATCACCTCTCCCACCCTGAAGGGGAATCAGTTAACGATTGGCTGGACCACAGCGAGTGCACAGTGGCATACGCATCGGTGGATGACGCAGTGGACTTAATTAGGCAGGAAGGAAAGGGGGCCCTGATGGCAAAGACGGACATAGAATCAGCCTTCAGGTTACTGCCGGTCCACCCAGACAGCTACCATCTGTTGGGTTTTAAATTGGACGGGCAATATTACCATGACAAATGCCTACCCATGGGGTGCTCAATATCATGCGCACATTTTGAGGCTTTCAGTGGCTTCCTAGAGTGGGAACTGGGTACAAGGGCCCCAAAAGGCGGGCGGGTACACTACCTGGATGACTTCCTGTTCATCGGGAAAGCAGGCACAAAGGAATGTGACAAACTCCTAGACAAATTCGTGCAACTGGCGCAGGAACTGGGTATCCCCCTGGCACAAGATAAAACAGAGGGCCCAACCACAAGACTGTCCTTTCTGGGAATCGAGTTGGACTCGGTGGCCGGCACGTGCAGGCTGCCACCAGAAAAGGTGGCCGACTTACGCGCAGGCGTTAAGCTAATGCAACAGCAGAAGAAAGCTACACTGAAGGAGGTGCAGCAGTTACTAGGTAAACTGAATTTCGCCACGCGGGTAATCCCCGCGGGGCGCACTTTCGCCAGGAGACTAGCCTGGTTAACCAGGGGCATGACGCAGAAGCACCATAGGGTCCGCATCACACACGGGGTGAGGGAGGACCTGGTGCAGTGGGACAGGTTTCTGGCAGATTTCAATGGCACCCTGATATGGCGAGAACCCTGGGTGCAGGCACAGGAGCTAGAGCTCTACACCGACTCAGCAGGGGGACTCGGGTTCGGGGCAATACTGGGGACCACTTGGACAGCGGGAAAATGGAAAATGGCCAGAGGGCTGGCAACGCGCAGGGTTGACAAAAAACATAGCGCTGCTGGAACTATTCCCCATAGTGGTGGCCTTCCACATCTGGGCCCAGCGGCTGGCAAACAGGCAAATTACACTATGGTCAGACAACCACGCGGTAGTACAGGCAATAAACACAGGGGCGGCGAAATGCCCAGCGGTGGGCGCACTGCTGCGTAGACTAGTGGGATACCAGTTGCAGGGCAACATGGCGATTAGGGCACGACACATCCCAGGAACTGAAAACTCAGTGGCGGATGCCATTTCTCGATTTCAGTGGAAAAAATTCAGCGAACTCGCCCCAGCAGCCGACAAACGGATGACCGAAATGCCAGAGGAAGCCTGGGCATGGGTGGAACAGGGTTGGAGACACTGCTGAGCAACGCATTGGCGCCAAAAACAAGAAACCGCTACAGTAAGTGCTGGGAAACATTCAGGATAAAGACTGGGTTGGAAGGGAACAAGCGGGCCTCTCAAGGGGAGGTCCTCGGGTTCATCGAGTGGGCCTTTATGGCAGGCAAGACAAAAACATGGGCCCAATCGCACCTCAATGCAGTGGCATACTACTCAAAGATGGAGGGACAGGCAGATCCCACCAGGTCGTTCAAAAGCAGAATGGCAATGAAGGGATGGGGGCGGTTGCAACAGCCAAGCAAAGATAGGAGGCGCCCCATCCATGTCAAAATACTAAGCAGGATGCTGGAGGCAACAGCAGAGGTGTGCTCCTCAAAACACGAGGGAGAGCTTTTCCGAGCAGCATTCGCAGTAGCATTTTTTGGGGCTTACAGGGTCAGCGAGGTAGTAGCCCCATCAAGAAGCAACCCAGGCACAGATTGCATACACAGAAGGGACGTGGTGATAGAAGAAAGCCACATGGACATACTGCTAAGACAGTCCAAGACGGACCAAGCAGGCAAGGGCAGGAGGACCAGGATTCTCTGCACAACAGATGCGAGCACATGCGCAGTGTGCTTACTAAAAGAACACCTAGGAGAGAGGGAGCTGAGCCAGGGGCCGCTGTTCAGACACAGGGACGGGTCCTTCCTCAGCCGCTTTCAATTCATAGCGGTGATGAGAAAAGCACTAGAGAAGATAGGCCTCCCCGCACGCGAATATGGCTCACACTCTTTCAGAATAGGGGCAGCCACGACAGCGGCGGGACTAGGGCTGGGGGAAGGGCTGATCAAGGGGATAGGGCGCTGGGCATCCAGCGCATTCAGGTGTTACATACGCCCCACGGTTTACTGAGCCCAATCTCTCCCACCCCATACAGGTCCAAGAGCGGCACGGAAGACGGTGTGGATAATGGGACATTCCTACGTAACGCGGGCGCAACAGTGGGCGGCAACCAGACGCAAATTCGGCGGCGTATGGCTGCGGGACACCACCATTGAGTGGTGGGGACGCGCAGGGATGAAATGGGAACAACTGCTACCCGCGGCGCGGAAGCACTGAAGCACGGTGGCAGACCGGACGCGGTAGTGATCCACCTGGGCGGGAACGACCTGGCAGCGTTGGGAAGGCGGCGCTGCTAGAGAACATGCAGAGCAGTCTCACGGCGCTGGCACGCCTAATCCGCCCAGCGGACCTGATATTTTCCGAAATCATAGCACGGGGGCCTGGCGCGGGGCGGTGAAGCCGGGAGCAATCGAAAATCCAGAAGAAAGCTTAATATTACCATGGCCAGGATATGCAAGGCCCAGGGATGGGGTTTCGTGCGGCACGGGTTCATAAACCTAAGGTCTCCCGGGTATCACCTGGAAGACGGGGTACACCTCACGGGGGTGGGAATGGACATGTTCCTACTGAACATCGTGGGGGTACTGGAACAAATGGGTTGCAACTAGGACACGGAGGAAGGGCCGCGGCAAATGGGGGAGCACCCTCCGATCGGGAAACCGTAGGGAGCATGGCGGATCAAACAACAAGGAAGCTAGTAGGACTAAAGATCACTAGAGGATAGACGGGAGGCTCTCCCAGTGGCCTTGGGATGCCTCACGGCAGGGGCACTGAGGGAGCCAGGGGCGGCGTGCCGCCAGAGAAAGAATAGAGGCGACACTCCCGCAGGACCCTTGGGATGCCTTACGGCAGGGATACAGAGGGAGAAGATGGTAGGGACTCAGCCTCAGGAAAGAGAGAGTAGACGCTCAAGCAAGGTCCTTGGGATGCCAAACGGCAGGGACCCCCGGGAGAAGGGAGGGCCCACAAAAGGCCCAGGGCGAGCGGGACGGCACTTGCAGCCCGGGCAGGTCCCAACGGACACCCTCCAAATCGGTAGCAAGTTGAAGCCTAGACCCGTGACGTGAAACCCCAAGAAAGGTGCCCCTCCCTCCTCTCCCAGAAAGTCGAGGAGGCTGGGAGTCCAGATCACAAAGAAAGTGAGGAAAGCTAAACAAGGACATAGAAGGCTTATGACCATGGACGTTGAAATATAAAAATTGTATGTAACAAAATTTGTTGTATTGAAAATAAACTGCGACCTTTTCAGGCACCAAAGAAGTGGTCAGTGGTGATTGTAAGGGAAAGCGCGCAGTTGGCGGTAGCAAGCGGGGGGTGAGCAGGAGGGGGGGGACTCGCCGCCTGGAAGGGGTTTCGACCCGGGCCGGGAAGGCAGAGCCGGACCCAATAGGGGCCCGGGTTGAACGCCGGCCGGCGGCGGGGGGACCTCCCCCTCCCCCGCCCCCTACACATGTAGAGGCCCGGCTAAACCGGGGAAGGGGCCAGGATTGGCCCACAAAACAAAGAGGGCTCCCCCAATCAGGGGGCGAGCAAGTAAGCCCAAGGGGGTTAAGAAGGGGCCAACGGCCCAAAGGAGCCACAATTCACCCCATCCCCCTTGGCGAGGAGATAGGAAGAGAGAAACCCACCCACCCACACCTAAGAATACGGGCGTCGCAGCCGTAGCAGGGAAAGGGCAGCGGATCAAACAACAAGGAAGCTAGTAGGACTAAAGATCACTAGAGGATAGACGGGAGGCTCTCCCAGTGGCCTTGGGATGCCTCACGGCAGGGGCACTGAGGGAGCCAGGGGCGGCGTGCCGCCAGAGAAAGAATAGAGGCGACACTCCCGCAGGACCCTTGGGATGCCTTACGGCAGGGGTACAGAGGGAGAAGATGGTAGGGACTCAGCCTCAGGAAAGAGAGAGTAGACGCTCAAGCAAGGTCCTTGGGATGCCAAACGGCAGGGACCCCCGGGAGAAGGGAGGGCCCACAAAAAGGCCCAGGGCGAGCGGGACGGCACTTGCAGCCCGGGCAGGTCCCAACGGACACCCTCCAAATCGGTAGCAAGTTGAAGCCTAGACCCGTGACGTGAAACCCCGAGAAAGGTGCCCCTCCCTCCTCTCCCAGAAAGTCGAGGAGGCTGGGAGTCCAGATCACAAAGAAAGTGAGGAAAGCTAAACAAGGACATAGAAGGCTTATGACCATGGACGTTGAAATATAAAAATTGTATGTAACAAAATTTGTTGTATTGAAAATAAACTGCGACCTTTTCAGGCACCAAAGAAGTGGTCAGTGGTGATTGTAAGGGAAAGCGCGCAGTTGGCGGTAGCAAGCGGGGGTGAGCAGGAGGGGGGACTCGCCGCCTGGAAGGGGTTTGGGGGCATACATAACATCAAATTCTAGATGGGTAACTGTGAATTATGGGGATCTTTTACACATCGGGGTTCTGAGTGCTAGCACAGACAACTCGAGCTTCGCTCTCGTTTTCTATTTGATGTCACTCAGAATCCCTCGGAGAAAAGCATCCCCATAACTCACAGATACCTATCTATAATTCTATATGTTATGCATGGCTCTCACAGAGAAATAAACATACAGGGCGGACCCTGTCTGCCAGACTCCAGAACCTGGTCAATTAGAAGAACACAAACTTTGGGTTTGTGGGTTCAATTTTTCTATGAATCTACATACCTTTAGGAAACACTCATTGATAGGTTTAGTAGTATAACAATAAATGCAACAGAAGGTCCAGCATAGGTATAAAAATCAATTGTATTATTCAAAACATCATAATACAATATGTAAGTATGTTCCAGTACAGAGCGCGCAGTGTGAAAAAGTGCTCAGTGTGTGAATTTTATATACTTATATACATGGATAAGGCTGTACTGAGGGTGTTGTAAAGGTGTTAGCAATACAAGTTCAATGCTCAGTATTTGAATTAGAGTATGACCAAAAGTGCATGTTTAACATCCCAGAGATTGTGTTGTGTGATTGTGATGTTTTGACCCTACGGAATGAAGTTGCGGGTCTCATCAAGACAAATATGTCTATATGGAAACCATTCGTTGAAGGCCTTAGTCACATGTGCCAAGTCAGTCCAAATCACTAGTCACTTTCTGCGGGTCTTAACAGCGTTCAAAAGCCCAAACCCAATTCAGGGGCTGTCAAACTCTGTGGAATGCAGTGTGAGCAGGATAACACATACAGCAATGAGCCTGAGTTTGTGACTGTTGTGGGGAAGCGGCCCCTAGCATTAAGGAGGTGGAAGATTTTCACATGGAAGGTGGATTTCTTTTTCATTTTTATGTCGTGAGAGATTCCTCTGCCTGGTGCCATTAATGCTGACAGTGGAACTTCATGGCATCAAGGTGGGGGGTGGTGGTGCCAAGAGTCAGCTGTAGTTAGGCACAGCCACATAATTGAGGATGAAGAGGGAGAACCAGGTTAGGGGTAGGAAGATAAGAGAAAGGTTGGGGAAAGGGAGTGAAAATGTTGGAAAATATGGAAAAATAGATTTGTAATTTTGAGCGCACATTGATTTTGTACTGCATTGAATGTCAACTTAAATAAAGAGCTGGGTCACTGAGAGTGATCAGCTTCAACAAGAGTAGGCTGAATGGTATTAGGGAGCATAACCTTATCATAGATACATATAGTAATCCATCTATTTGTAATCGTATTTATATAGCACTTACTACCCTGACGAGACATTGAAGCGCTTTTCTGCTAGTAGCGCTCTACTCCGGAACCCAAAGGATTAATGGTGGATTAGTGTTGGGAAATATAAGTTGCCAATTTAAGTGGTGGTAGCTTGGCACTGAGCAGTTAGGCTTATCACAGAGGCAGTGTGTAAAGCATTGGCACAGCACTCTCACACAATAAATAAACTGAGCATCACAAAAGAGACTTAACACGAGGAGATTGTTTTCAATACTCCTATTAATTATCACAACATGACCATCATGTATATCTGGGCATAAATCACACTTGTAAATATTATTAGCAGTACTAGGCCCAACAGTGTTAAAATGACATCAGTAATATGCTCACTTGGGAAAAATCCTATTTTACCGAGCACCCTTATGCGGTGCAATATGTTGTAGCATATGTATCCACCCTGGCAAATAACACAATTCAAATCCACACATTTCTAGGGTGCACCCCAGGCCACAACAATATCAGGAATTTGTACTCACAGGAATTTATAACACTTTTCAGCAGCACCATGGGCCAAGGCCACACAGGTAAAACCAATGTCAAAACGGAGTATCTGTTAGGTAATGCAACAAACAAGTAAAATAACACCTCTGCACAGTGCAACTATTAACAGGCTGCTCTCATGCAGTACACTCTTCCACACTCACACAGCACTGTAACGCGGTGCAAACGATATCGGCAAGTCCGTATGAAGCACACTCGCACACACACACTCGGCACCGTAACGTAGTGCAACTGATATCTGGCAAGTCAATTAATAATATGAATGTGGACCCCGTGGCACAATCCCCTCCACACCTCTCAGTTACCACCCAATACTCTGCCCACAGGTTAGAGTCAAAACCCCTCACCCCTTACTATACCTGTTTAAGGCCGGAGTCACAATTAGTCAGGGGCCCATGGGAGAAGGCTGGAGTTACTATCAGAGTAACCAGGCAACAGTTGACAAATGTGGGGTTGGGCACCACTTGGGAAGTTCACCCACTTTATGCGGAGCAGAAATGGGCTAGAGGCCATCCCAGTTCAATCAAGAGGTCCCTCAATTCACCTTTCGGCACCAGCTCAGTTCTGCGAACCACAGGAGGGTCACACAGTCTCTCAACCCGTTACCGATCGCTCTCTGAAGTGTTCTTCAGCCCAGTCACTTACTCTCACCACCCTGGCCCAATCCAGGTAATACTACCTGGCAACACGAAGTCCTTCGGCTGGCTGAGGAGAGGGCAGTTGATTTGCTGCACTGAGGGCAAGACGGAACACTCAGTGTATGGGGGTGAGGCTATCCCCGCATCCCACGGTAAGTAATGTATAATGTCTGGTGCGTGTTGTTCCGAGTCTCACCAGACAATCTGGTCACAAGGAACCAAAAGTTGGGTTCGCCGTACCTCCCTGGAAATGAGGAACAACTTCTGGTGCGCAATAATCCTAGTCGCACCAGACAATCCAGTCCCAATCAACCCACAATCGGGCGCACCGTACCTCCCTGGAATGAGGCACAACGTCTGGTGCGCGATGATCTGAGTTGCACCAGACAATCCGGTTCCACCACACAGTCGCAAGTTCAGTCACAAGTTCAGTAGTACTGCACGAGGTAGAATGAGGCAAAACTATGGATGCGTCCTTCCGCTGAGGGTCGCAAACTGTGGAACAGACACCACATGCAATAAGCATGCAGTCAGCGTACCGCATGAGAGAGATGTGGCATGAACGATGAAGCGGGCCACGCTGAGTCCCGCAACCGGTGAATTCACTCACCACCAATGATACACTTGTGCATGCTGTGGGCCCACGATGCAGGGGCACTTCCTGACGTGTAAGAAGGGCGCGCACACTTTCACACTGCATTACAGTGGGAAAGTGCCCAGAGTCCTAATTCCATAAGAAGAGAATCAGCAAAACCCAGGAGGAAAAAGCGAAATGTTTAGGGAAACACTGCAGCAAGAGTATCTGGTCTTACAATGATACATACAGTGGTGCATTGGAGGGAGTTGAAGGTTTTTTTTTCTTCCTTTCTACAGGAGGAGTAAAGTAATAAAATATATAGATACATAACTACATACAAAGGGTATACATGTATAAAGGAAAATAATAAAGATGAAAAATTGTGTTGCATAAAGTTCCATAAGTACAAGTATGGATAGATAGTTAGAAATTGAGACTTTCAGATGTTGCTGTACGTAAAAGCTAATTTATTTTTGCATTTTTATACAAGTCTTTTTGGGGGTGCTGGAAATGCTGCCCAAAGTCTTCTCAGGTCTCTGCCCCAGTCACTGGGCACAGGTGCATAAACACAAGCTTGTCAGCTCAGTAGCTCAAGGGAGACTTTAAAAACCGAAGGAGGGTGGGAGCACACTGCCTCACATCCCAGCACTCAATTTTCCCCAATGCATCATGGTAAATACAGTGCATGATATTACTTACTTTAGTAGTAGTCTTTACGTTTTCACCCCCGTTGGTGCAGCCTGTGCGGTGTAACTATAGCAGGACCTACTTTAGGGCAGTGCGACCGGTGTGGCTGCACTAAGCGCTGACCTGTGGAGGGGGCGCTGACCTCAGTGGGGGGGTGCTGTGTTTAGCAATAACTTTTGATTGTAGTGTTGTGGGGCACTTTTGCTCGGTGGTAGTGAGAGAATCCGAGGCGGGGGTCATGGGGTGTGGGGGCACCAAAAATGATTGTCTCACTGGGCACCACCAATGCTAAAGCCAGCCCTGAACTCTAGACACATGTATCTGGATTCATTCCTTCATCAGTAGAGAGCAACAAGTCATTTTGGGGGTGCTGGTATTGCTTCCATATATTTATAGTATGTGAGCTAAAATTCATTGATCATTGCAGGTAATGAGTTCATGTAGATGTTGAAAAGCATGGGTGAGATGATAGAGCCTTGAGGGACCCCCTGCTTTTGTGACATACAGTTTGGATGAGAAAGGGGGAGTATGGATGACATTTGTCCTGTTTTGAACGTAGGATGAGGTGCAGTTGGGGGCAGTCCCCTCTATGCCGGCTTCATAGAGTCTTTAGATTAGAGTGTCATAGTCAACTGTGTCAAAGGCAGCTGAAAGGTCCAAGAGAAGTAGTGCAGTGACCCTGTTCAAGTCTATTGTGTTTTTAAGGTAATCCCAGAAGGCGGTGAGGGCAGATTCTGTGCTTCTTTCTGGATGGAATCCTGTTTGGAAGTAGGAAAGTATGGAGTTATATTCAATGAAGTGTGACATCTGGGCGAATGCTGCTCTTACTATCAGTTTGCCCAGGAAAGGTCCATTTGTACTTGGTCTGTAGTTGTGTGGGTTATGCGGGTCCAGGTTTGTTTTCTTTAATAATAAGCACATTTTTGCCTTTTTGAAGACTTCTTGAAAGATTCATTTAGTTAATAAATTATTGATGATTTTTCTTACTGGAGTGGCAGCAGAAGTGCGTTCTTGAAGAACGTTCTTGAAGATTTGTGGTGGACAAGGGTCAGAAGGGCAGCTGGCTGGCCTGCTTGGCTTGACAAGATCCATAAATTCACTTTGTGAAAGTTGTAGGAAGGAATGCAGAGTCTAGGATAGCCTACTCTTGGAGGGGATTGTTGGAAATGGGTTGATGCTGGTGGTTTTCCATTGTTTTGAATAGGAGTCCAACATGTGTGCTTTAGTTGTGTAACAATCTGCCAGTTTGTTAGTAAATTCTTGAGTCATGGGATGAGTTCCTTCTGTGCATTTAGGTTTAGCAAACTCTGTGAGAATTTTATGAAAATGTTTATTTGAACATTTAGCATTTTGAATTCTGTCTGAATACTTCCTTTTTTTTTAGCTTTTTTGATTTTTGACTTGTATATTCTGTTAAGTTTGTGTGGGTGAAGTTTGACTTGATTACTATTTGCAGCTTTCAAATTTGTTGTTTTATCTTTTTCAGTCCTGCATTCCTCCAAGGTGCTTGTTTTCTTTTGTCCTGTTTTGTTGTTCTTAGTGGTATTCCGATATCAAACGCTTCATGGAATCACGTATAAGGATTTTGAATGGAATTTATTGTGTCTAGATCTGTATTGGAAGATAATTGTGTTTCACATGACCACCGTACTCACAGTGGCGGTCCAACCACTGCCACCATTGCAGGTCCCCCCGCAGTATTTTGAACGTGGTGGTCGGACCACCACAGGACAACAGCATTTGCCGGGATCCATGATCCCGCAGAGGTGGCGCAGCAGTCAGGAGCAGTAATATTCTGGCGGTGCTGCTGCGGCACCCTCGAGCATATTACAAGTTGCCTGTCCACCACCCATTTCATGGTGGTGAGCCCGCCATGAAAAGCGTGGTGGAGAGGCAACTAAGGGGGCCCTGCCACACCATGCAGGAATGTGCAGCTGGTGCTCTTAGGGCTCTCTCTGCATATTAGGCTCTCCTATGAGCCTAACAGACTACTGCCGTCAGACCACTGCAGCACCACCCACCCATTATACTCATAATCCAGCGGGCGGGTGCACTATGGGCTTGGCAGTCCTCCTGCCGGCACGGTGGTGGTGGGCCGACAAGAAGACCCCCAAACTTGTAATCAGGCCCCAACTATTCTGACTCCAAACTTCCCCACATTGAGGAAAGTGTTGGACTTTGGGGTTGAATGGGGTGTTACTGTTCCCAATTCAAACTTAGGGCTTTATTATGTGTCTGGTGGTCCACGGACCACCAGACTCGTGGGGGTGCAGTAGTGACCGTCTTCCGACCACCACATTATGACCAGGGGGGTCGGGCCGCCCCCGGACCACTGCAACTGCCAGGGATCAGAAATGCCTGGCGGTGGCGCTGCGGTATTGAGGCTGCAATATGCCTGGCAGGGCCACTGCAGCCCCACCAATCATATTACAAGTTTCCTCACTGCCACACTTTTCATGGCGGTGCCTCACGCCATGTGAATGCACATAGGGGGGCACAACATGTGCACCCCTGAGTGCATGCACACCAGTACCTGCACAACATGGACTGCAGCAGTCCATGCCATGCAGGTACTGCCTTTGACGTTCCCATTGCGGTGCCTATTTCATAGGCACTGGCCTGGGTATGCCAAAGAACCGCCTTCCAGCCAGGAGAAAACTCTTGATCTTACGGGCGGTTCCTACATGGATTTGGCGGTGCGGGAACGGGATGGTCCCACTCCGGCACCGCCAAACTCTTAATAAAGCCCTTAGGCACAATGGAGAAAGTGATGATTTTGTGTGTGGGGGGGGCTTAAGTTAGAATTACTAACCCTGCTCCAAACGTATCCACATTAGCTTAAATGGTGGTGTTTTGGGTGCTGAAGTTACTATTCCTACTCCAAACTTAAATACTTTGTTGAAAATATTGGATTCTGGGGAAGTTTTGTTTACCAATCACATTCCAAAATTATCCATAAAAGAACTCATTCTTTACATTTAAACAAAAATATTTAAAAATAATTAAAAACATTGATTTAAAATTTGTGCATACAAATACATATTTGTAAAACAATACAACCAATATAAAATATAATTATATATATAAAAAAATAGAAAATTAATATAATTAATAATTATAATACAGCTAAATATAATTAAATCAAAAATGCATTTATAACAAACATATTGTTAAAGTTTAATAAATGACATTAAAGAGTGTAAAGCAATTATAAATAAATGACATTTTAATATAAGTTTTTTAATATCTAAAATACATGTAAAAATACATTTTGCTTTAATATTTATTTTTCAAACAATACACACCCACATAAAATGTACAGGGAAAACATATTTTTAAAACATATCATTCAAAGAAAATGTAAACAAATCCCCAAAAGTCATTTAAAACTCTTCTCACCATATTGCCCTAGAAACCCTACAAACTGCTCCTAAATTAGTAACTAATAAAATAAAATAGGCAACACATATCAAAATCAATAAATAAATAATAATAATAAACATAGCAAAAACAATATTATTTTCAATGGTATTGAAAAAATGATGCTAAATATAACAATATTAAAAAATATAGAAAAAAATATATTCTTACCTGCAGTATACTATCCCACCATATTTATTACATCACAATATGGAAGGATATTAAAGATTGATATATTTGTGGCTTGATAGTAATGTAGATCAACCACATTACTCTTCTACCATCATCCTGAGCCAGAACAGTCTAAAGAGATTTATACCATCTTGGTATTTGCTCACTAATACTTTTGATCGAATTAGTGGGTTTTTGCAACAGGAAAAGACCACTTTCTGACTGTTAAATTAAGGAGAACTACTTTTGTTTTCCAATTCACCTGGTTCATCTTCTGGTATCAGGAACTAGTTTTGTTAAGTCAATTTCGGCTTAGTTAAGTGTGTGCCATGTCGCCTATTATCTTTTATTATCGTTGTTTATCAAAACTTTTGTGATATACTTTCAAATTTCTGACAATATCCTTTTAGTTATTAAAATGTTCCTAATAACTTGACATTTGATAAAAGTTAAAAAAAAAAAACAAGTGTGCAGCCTACTCTTGATATAACATACATAAGACTCGGGCATAAGATTTACCAAGGAGAGAGTGCTGGCGGCCTCAGAGGTAATTTATCGCCCAGCCCCAAAACATACCTGGGAATAAGTATCTGTTAAGCACTTCAAAGCATTATGATCTGAACTAAATACTTCTGATAAACAAGCTGAAGAAGTATTTTTGCTGCTTGTCCTTTACTCCAATTTTTGGAAAAAACATTGTAGATAGATTGCCTGTTTCCCTATTTCTTTGTTTTTCCTTGCTATTTGCCATACTCTTTCTTTTCAAAAGTTGACTGAAAGATTTTTGGATTTATATGGGCAGGCATTCAAGCACACATCTGTATGCAACACTCCTTCATGTTTGAAAAATTGGATTGGTCTTTACCAAATTTAGTTTCTGCCATTTTGCACCCCTGTTTATTCGGATTGTGTGAGTAACATATTGAGATTTTTTCATAGGGGCTAATAAGTCAATTATTGAATGCATGTTCATAAGAAATTAGGTTATTAGTAAAGGGGGATGACTAGCCAACTTAAGCAATAAGCACAATCCTTGTGAGGGTAAACCAATAAAGTCACTAAATTGGGCTGAGTTCAACCCTCTGGTAGCTATGGCACAGAGCAGACAGGCATAACTTAGAGGCAATGTGTAAAGCATTTATGCAGTACTAAAACAGTGTGAAAGTCAAAATACAACACAATCACAAACTCAAACTGAATTAGAAAAATAGAGAATATTTCAATAAATAAAATGACACCAAAACAGCAAAAATCTGATAATTAGGATCTGGATATATGCATTTTTAAAGTTTTAAATAAAAATAACACCAGACAGCATTAAGCACCAACCGCGATCAATTGGTCACTGAAGAATGGGACCTAGGTGTGAGTTCAGGTCTACTGTAATGGAGTATGGGTCACAGACAGGGACCAAGATAGGCCCTGTAAGAGGAATTACCTTGGGACTTAAGGTCTGATTTAGATCTTGACGAACAGGTTACTCCATCACAACAGTGACGGATATCCCGTCTGCTGAAATATAAATCCCATAGGATATAATGGGATTCATATTCCGGCGGACGGGATATCCATCACGGTTGTGATGGAGTAACCCGTCTGCCAAGATCTAAGGGGTCCATTACGATGATGGGCGGACAAAGTCCGCCCGCCATCGCAACGAAGCCAGGGACCGACTGCCGAAGTTGCGGCGGTCCCGCCATGAGAGCATCCTGGGCCTTTTACATTGCGGGTGGATCTGCTGGCTGCAGACCCACTCTCAATGCAAAAGGCCTGTGCACAGCATTGCCATGCACTACATGGCAGGCACCACGTGGTGCCTGCCACGTAGTGCATTGCAATGAGGGGGGTACCATAGGTACCCCCCATGGGCACCCCCCACCTCCCCAACACTCCAGAACCGCATGCCTTTCCATGGCGGCAACGCCGCCATGGAAAGGCGATTCACTGCCTGCATCATAATATGGATGGCGGTGTCTTGCAGACACCACCACCATATTATGCCCTTGTTCCGCCCGGTCGACGAGTCGACCGGCGGAAAAGTGGTGGACGGTCTTTCCGTCCGCCGCGAACCCCCCAGCCATACTAATATAGTGGGGGGTCAATCAGGCAAGAATGGTGGGCGGATCGCCCCCGCCGGGCCGGCGGGGGCAATCCGCCCGCCATCCTAATGGGCCCCTAAATTAGGCCCTTACTCTTGAAAATGGAAGTCCAAAGTCTTTAGCGTGTCAAGGCAGCCGATTGTTGCTGAAGAGGGCTCCATGAGGTCGGATAGCCATTGGATGTGGTCCCAGTGAAGCCATTCATTTTTGGCAGGAAAGCTCAGAATGGGACAAATTTGAATTTCACGCCCAGGGAAGGTCCCTTTCCAGCTAGATGCTTTTGATGCCATTGCCTCGTCGAGATTTCTTCTTTTGCACGTAGTCACTTTTTTTGGGAGTTTGAGTTTCCCCATTGTGGCAAGGCTGCAGGCTGTAGCTGAAGAGGGCTCCATGAAGCCAGATACCATCTTGCGAAGTCCCACTGCAGAGGATTTGTTATCTCAAAAAAGTTCTGAGTGAGGGAAACCTGACTATTCAGCCCAGTGGTAACACACCTTGATCCCAATGGCTTGGCAGATTCGTCCTGGTCCTCCTGAGAACTTTGGAGCCAAAATGTCAAAACGTTTCTAAGTCCCAAGTTTTCAGGGACGGTAGGAGAAATCTGGCCAGACACAGCCAAGGGTTGCTGGGACACAGGAACACCACTTGAGGATCAGAACTCATTCTAGCAAAGACCACCAACAGCGTCCAGGTCATGTTCAGTTGAAACTGGTCAGCTGGGAATCTTCAGGAAAGGCCTCTTGTAGCTTGTTATCTCCCTGTAGCTTGAATAGGACGTCATCCTTATGTCCTTTGGAGTCCACATCTTAGTCCTTAGGGATCAGGTCCAGTCCTTCAGGGGTCCTCTCAGGTCTCAGACAGCAGGTTTAGTTCTCTTCTGATCATGCCAGCTTATGGGTGGGATTGGCACCTCCCTAGCTAATGGGATAGAAGTTCCCTGAGAGTACCCTATCCACTTTTTCAGTATTTACTGTGTGTCCTACTCTAAACAGTCTCACAGTGCCCATCTCTTCCTAAATCCAAGATTGTGAAACCCATCTCCCATTGAGCAGAGCCTATTTCTCACCCCAGCGATGTGACCACGAAAATGAGCAACTCCTCCAAATGAGCAACTCCTCCTCTGTACTCACTCCAAAACCAGTTTTTGGTACAGCTCCCTCCCTAGTGGAACAAAAGAAGGCACCTGTCCAGGTGTCGTCTGTGACACGAAATACCCCTTTGAAGTAAATTAGGTTCCTGGGCACTGCCCAAATGGTCAGCCTGCCAGAACAGCACAAACACCTCCCCACACCCATGTATTTGTTTCTACTCTGGGAGCAATTTCTGCGCCTCATTCAGGGCTTGAGCACTCAGAGGGAGGCAGCTGAAGACTAATGCTAATTACCCCCCAGAGGATTTAGGCAGCAAAAATGTAATTTTCTAAAAGTACCTTTTCCTTACTATTTATTATAAATCCGACTTCACCACTGAATTGGGCTTTTAATAACTATCACCAAGAGTCAAAGAATAATGTTCCTACTTGTTTTCTAGACCAAGATAGCATTATTAAATTTTTGGCCTGATTACAATGCCGTCCAGAAAGGCTCCGAACGTCATCCGATTCAGTCGAATCCAATTCGGAACCCGCCTTTCCGAATGACTCGGACACGTTTCCCAACAACCGATTACGATGGCTGGAAAGCGTTCAAACTGTCCAACTCGGTTCCAAAAGGCATTGGGAGTAACCGAGTCGTTCGGAGCTGAATCGTAGCGGTCTATGGACCGCGTTTCCAGCGGAGCGATTAGGATGTCAGATTCGGACAGCCTTTCCAATTCAGTTGTGCCGACACGGATTAGCTGTTGGAATCTGACTTTGGGGGCCTGTGGCAGGCCCCCCTTCACCCGGGGCCCTCTGAATCGGGCCTTTGGGGTTACCCATGAGTCCCCCCTTCCCATGCATGCACAGTGTAGCAGGCACCATGGGTGCCTGCCACAGGGTGCAAGCTTTTCCTCAACCACCCCTTTTGTCCATGGGAGCCTGTGTTCTCATTCGGAACATAAGCTCCCATTAAAGTCAATGCGAGCCCGCCTGAACGATGTCCGGAAGCATTGTAATCGTTCGGTTGGACTCGCCGAACCCGATTCGTTCGGACACGATTACGGAGCCGATTCAGTTGGACTGCTTTCAAGACGGCATCGTAATGGGGCCCTAAATAGTGCATTCCAGTGTTTCTCTATGAAACAGCCATCCTTGCTACAGTGAAAATAGTTTTTAGGTGCTGGTCATTGTAAGGACATGTTTTAACATTATATTTCTACATGCCCTGCTTTTAAATAACATGCATCCTGCCTTATGGGCTATCACACCTATTATGGGGTGACTTATTAATATTTAACTGAAAGGTTTTAAACCCGTCAAAGGAGTTTATTCGAACAGGTCGAATTGCAGTTTTTACCTTGCTCCAGTCAGGCTACAATGGCAGGCCTTAGGTGATCTTTGCACCAACACTTTAGTGGATGGCATAAGAGGTGCTGTAGTCCATTAGTTGCATTTATATAATAGGCCCTGGGTACAACCTGCAGCACTCACAAGAGAATTATAGCTAAGTTAAATATGCAAATTAGGGTTCTGCTGATTCAACAATGTTAAAAGGGGAAGCACAGGCACTTAACTATGGGTTAACAAGGGTAGGGCTAAATTGCACAGAGTTCTACATCCAGCAAAAACAGATAGGGCAAAAATCTGGGGATACACCATTTATTTCCTACACTTATTGTCCTTTTCTGCTTCGGTATTCTCTCTTTGCTGTCCAAACAAATTGGATGCAATGTTGTGCAAAATTTAGTAAAGGTCCATGATCACTTTTTAGATATTACTACAGTTCTATTTGTCGAACAGAATTTAAAGTAATTGATTCCATTTACCGTTTCCTTTTTTTAGACTGAAATATGATTTTACAGAGTTGGAAGCTTGATTACACAAAAATATCAGATTTTTGATTGAAGGTGACTTAAAAAATGTTACATTGATCCAGGCAGAGAGTGGAGTCTCGCATGAATTCTTCCAATTCTCTCATTTATTATTTCATAAAACTATTGGCTTCCAGATGTACATGTGGTTATCAGATTCAGGGATAGGTAATTAAATCTGTATTACACAATGTGTGTTTTTCACAAGTAGAGCCATATTTATCATTGGCTATTTAGTACTGTGACTGACACCCCACCCCATATACCTCAGAAATGTTGAAAGTACCTTGATGTTCAAGCTAGTAAGGGTAACATTATCTTTTACAATTAGAAAAGCAAACATGCATAATATACGTTTTTTTTAGCATGTGGCCAATTTAACACACTGCTCAGAGACTTCACAAATGTAATTCAATAACCACTGATAAATTCCCCATCTTTTCACCTGATATTGTAGGGGATAAATGTCTTAAGGCCTGATTATAAGTTTGGTGGTCCCACAGCAGACGGTGCAACACATCATCCACTGTGGGACTGCCAAACCTGTGGTGCGAACACCCGCCAGATCAGGAGCCTGGTACTGGATTGATTCTGACTTCTGAAAGCGGTGGTCTCATAAAAGAGCCTAACAGGAGACCACTGCTTTCACAGCTCCGACTGCACCATTCTGCACGGTGTGGTATACATGCCACACTTTGCAGGAAGGGGGGTGCAAATCCAGAGGGGCACTACATAACTACGTTACCCCCACATCCACCCCCAGCCCCAAATCTATCAGGGGGCCTGTCGCCATTCTGCCGCAATTTTCATGGCGGGTTCATCGCCCTGCAAAGGGCAGTGAAATGCCAACTCGAAATGGGCTCAGTGGTGCCGGCTGCAGCACGGCCAGTATGTTACTGCCAGGGAAAGACCGCCGGCCCAGTAGGAGCCTTGATCCCAACAGTGCCGGTGGTCTCGTAGTGGTCTGACCGCTGCAGTTGTAATACTGCAGGCGGTCCAGCAGTGCAACGGTCGTCGGACCTCCACCATGGGTTCAGCGGTCCCTTGGATATCCGAACTCGTAATCAGGCTCTTAGCCTTAGGTCTAGCCTCTATCACAAAGAATTATACTATTATAATGTTTACATATTTTACAGTTTGTGAGGTAAATGATTAGAAATAATGCCAACAATTACACGTTTGGGGATAGCAGAGGAACTTCCACTGGATGGAATGCATAAATATATTTATATCCACATTGATCCGCAGGTTGCTAATTATCATTGCTTGGCAGTTTAACCAGCTCCCCTCTCTTCCATTTGGGTGAAAAAAAGAATTGTATTCAACAGCTTAAATATTGTTTTGCTTTGAGGAATAATAAACTTAAATTATTTAAAGATCTGGTTTGCCTTTATGAATTTTACTGATTAACAATTTGTTTGAAAGGAAAAGAAAGATTGGGGTTTATATTGTGTTGTTTTCTTTTTTGCATTATATTTGCTATGATAAAATATTCTGTGCACTGTGACTTGAGATTTAGGATTTAGGATTACGGTTCACTGACACAATATTGAAACCATAAGTATTCTGATACAAAAATATGGTGCCAAAAATATCGATCACAAAAATATCGTTTTTCTATACACAGAATGGTAAGGTTAAAAATATCACCCCAAAAAAATTGTTTTACACTAATATCGACAAATATATACTAAAATATCATTATATATATATATATGTATATATGTAAGTTAAATAGGTAAAACTTACATATGTTAACATATAACATTATTATAATGTAAATTAATTATGTTTATTATTTAAAAATATATATAAATATTTACTAATTTAAACAAACACACACACATAAAAATGTAAATGTTTGTATACACATATATATTATAATGTAATTTACTAATTACCAATTTACATACACATAATAAAATAAAAGGTACAACTACACTGCAAAAAATTAAAAAAATTCCAATTGAATTATACATAAAAGGTGAACAATATATAAAAATAAATTTTGCTAAAAATATATTAAAAATTGCATACATTTATATATGTAAAATATAAAATTAAATACACAAACACATAATATCAATATATATTGAAACAATATTAATAAAAAAATAAACAATGTGAATAATAAATAGACTATTCCCACTCCAATTTATACAACAGTAGAGAAAGCATTAAACTCAGGTGGGGAAAAATTTGTTATTCCCACTGCAGTCAGTGCAACAGTAGGGAAAGTGTTGGACTCAGGAGGGGTAAAATTTACTATTCCCACTCCAGTCGGTGCAACAGTAGGGAAAGCGTTTGACTCAGTAGGTATAAAATGTTCTGTTCCGTCTCCAGTGGATGAAACAGTAGGGAAAGCGTTGGACTCAGGAAGGGTAAGATTTACTATTCCCACTCCAATCGGTGCAACAGTAGGGAAAGCGTTTGACTCAGTAGGGGTAAAATGTACTATTCCCACTCCAGTGGGTGAAACAGTAGGGAAAGAGTTGGACTCAGGAGGCGTAAAATGTATTATTCTCACTCCAGTCAATGCAACTGAAGGGAAAATGTTGAACTCAGGATGGGTAAAATTTACTATTCCCACTCCAGTCGGTAAAAGTAGAGGAAGAGTAACATATTTTAACAACTCTATTAAATAACAAATAATATAAATATTTAAATTTAAAAATTGTATACATTTATATATATAAAAATATAAAATGAAATACACAAACACATAATAATAATATATATTTAAACAATATTAATAAAAAAATTAAAAACTCTATAAATAATAAACATACTATTCCCACTCCAATTTATACAACAGTAGAGAAAGCGTTAAACTCAGGAGGGAAAAAATGTACTACTCCCACTCCAGTCTATGCAAGAGTAGGGAAAACGTTGCACTCAGGAGTGGTAAAGTGTATTATTCCCACTCCAGTCTGTGCAAGAGTAGAGAGAGAGTAGTTCACTTCAAACAGATAACATATTTTAACAACTCTATTGAATAAAAACAACAAAAAATAGTTAAATGTAAAAATGTTGGGCCTCATTTGGATGGCGATCAGTTGGAATGCCGGCCGCTATTGCGGGTAGTCCGACCACCGTATTTGGATGGCGATCACCGGGGAAGCCTAGAAAAAGGGCGCAGCAGATGCCATCACCGTGCAGCACCTCCTTAAACATCTGTGCACCGTGTGCCATTCACCATGTCGTGCATGGCACACACAACAGTACCAGGAGAGGGGGGCACTATATGTACCCCCATACACATCTTAGTCTGGGCTCTGACACCCAGGGCCCTGTTTGGGACCCCTTTGTACCCTTTCCGACAACCTTTCCATGGCGGGGTTCCCGCCATTAGAAGACTGTTGGAAAGGGATATCCTAATACCGACAGCGGTCCCTGAGCCATCTCTGTTAGGGTGACTATTCTTGGCATATGGTTGACATCCTTGACATTATAAAGGCCATAATGATGATCATTCATGTCATATTTTGGGCATCTTTGGCATGTTGGTAGCCACAGTAGAAATAATTCTTTCTGTCCTTAGCATATTGTGGACAGATTTGTCAGTATGGAGCCCATAATGATGAACCTGGCACAATGGTTCCCCTCCTTAGCATACTCTGGGAATTCATAACATTACTGTGATCATTCCTGGCATAATTGCAGAGGTTCTTAGCATATTATGGACATTCTTGGCAGGTAATGGTATTACACTGGAATGTAAGTAGAATCAATCCATGCGTAGCAGTAGCACATTTTAGAATTTGGCAAAAATGATAAGGTTATGTTTAGAAATTATGCATGTGATGGAGCAGGGTAAATATAAAAATTTTAACCTCCTAATATTTTCGTATAATAATAATAAACATGTTCGTTCAAGTAAATAACCAACAATGTATGTTTGGGGTAAGGATAACACGCAGTTTAATGTGCAAAATAATGAATTAATAATTGTTTACGTTTCTAACATAACATAATATTTTGCGTACTAAAATGATAATAAAATGCATGATTTTGTGCTTTGAATAAAACGTGTGGTTGCAAAATAAAGCGATGGTAAGTAAGGGACAGCTTTATATGTTGCTTCTGCTAGGTAATACCTAATTGGGGTACGTAGAAAGACGGGAGGGAAACGAAAGGGTTCATATTTCATTGTTTTAATAACATTTTGTTTTCTTTAAAAATAAGTGCGCTTAGGCCTGCCGAGCAGTAATATAAAATGGCCGTGAGTTACTAGAGTGCGCAGGAGCGGATGCGACCATGTGATAGAGGAGAGAGGCTGTTGCAAAGGGATGATCACGTGCTGATGCCGAGAGGCTAAGATGAAAGTATGGTCAAGGCTGCTGTGACCCTTCTGAGCAGATGTGTGCCAAGATGATCAGCAAGAAGCGTGAGAAGCCTGGTTGAATCAATAGAAAGAACTCTATTATATAATTTGTTGCAGAAAAAGAAACAATTTGGACTGATCGAAACGGATGAGCAAGTGTATGAACTGTGGGAAACGATGCTTGCATGGACATTCCTCACGGAACTAGTTAAGACCAGGAAGTTTGATTAGAATGTATAGGGACCTGAGTTTTGGACCAATGAGAATGAATCGCGCCATGTAAGAAGAAACATTTTATGCTGTAAGCTAGAATTAGGGTATAAGAAGACCTACTCTTGGTGGGAGGGGGTTAGAATGCTGCGGGATGCTGCGGGAGATGCTGAAGAAGTTAGATGCTGTAGATGGGAGAGTTTGCGGTTGCTGATGCTGACGAGCTGATGCTGCTGCTGTTATTTTCTTTTTCCAGTTGAGTATGAAATGCCGCTTTAGGAGAACTAGCAATTGACAAGATTTATATTAGAATTATTAGGATTTCCCGAGAGATAGATAGGTTGATCTATAGAGTCTTTAGTATGATAACCTCATTTTTGGTCTAATAAAAGTGTCATGCAATTTACAATTATTCTTATAATGATGATAAACGCAATGATCTGAATAATAAATTAACCTCGAATTTTCTGCATTCAAAACTTTATATAAACTTTATTATTCTTTAAACAAATGACTCAGTGACTTTCTTTAGCATAATGATTAATAATGTTTTGGTAAAAGAGTTCATTGTGATTGAGCTGGTCTTAATCACCATCAACTGATTCCTACTAGTTGGTCCATCGACCAATGAGCGGAATACCTTAAAAGCAAATGAGAATTATTGTGTCTTTATAAAAGAGGTATCCCGTCTCCTTCCAGCAAATCGTTTTTCTCCTAGGTTTCATGTCGGAGGAAAATCCAGGGAAATAAATGAGTAAGTGAATGTATATGCGGTGTTATGGGCCCCACCGTCATATGGATATAGTGTGTGTGTTAGAGAAATAATTGCACCTGGATGACCCAAAAACATAGTAGGAGAAAATATTTTTATTGTAAGCGCTGGATCAGATTTCTTGGTAGCAGAGTTATGGTTACTATAGATTAGTTTGGTGATTATTGATTTTTGATTATAGATTATTGATAAGTTTTATGTCTAACACTTTTTGTTGAGTCGCGTTATGTTATATGTAAGTTTTCACGCTTCCGGGAAGTAGGAAGTGGAACACGTGTGGCAAGAGAAGTCGCATGGAATTTTATACTGTCTGAGTTCAATTTGGTAATAACACAGGTTGTGCTATTTAGGGACATTTTGCGTATAAAAGGTGTGTAAGTGAAATAGTGATCGGTTTTCTTGTGAAACTCTGGCCTTAATTCTCAGGAGCAGTATAGTCTCCACATGTGTTTTATCCCCAGAGAAACGGGTTTATCGTTTGCTTGAAAGAAGGGTAAGGTAGAGGGAAGTGCTACTTTATCGACGTAACTGAAAGTTCTGTGGTAGGGTAGAGGTAAGCGCTTCCTACTGGAAAATACAGAATTCTTGTGTGAATGGTCGAAGCTATCTTTTCGGTTTAGCGAATCAGACAATGGAAATGTGGATAAAATGTTGTAACTAACAAGAATTGTTGAAAAAGAAATTGCCGATAAATTTTGTAAAGGAGGGGTCAAGAGCAGAAGTGACGTAGACAACAGCCGCGCTGGGATTGGACAGTGCGCTAGTCACATGAGAACAGGAGCAAAGTGACGTAGACAAAAGCCGCCCTGGGATTGGACAGTGCGACGTAGAAAGAAATCATTGTGATTGGAGTGTTGGTGTGAGTCGCGCTAGCTTTGGTTGAAATAAACGCATAGGGAACAGAGTTGATTTGCCGATTGTTGTAGGAGAGAAAGGTTGTGAATCATGACGTACTATGAGTATGGAAAAGAGAAAACGTCTTGGATGTCGAAAGTTAAGAACTTCTTTAAGAAGGACAAAAAGGTAGTGACTAGAGAGGGACAAATAATTCCTCCGCCGAAATCACCAGCTTCACATATGATGCTGAAATATGGATATCATACATGCATTTGGTTAGAAAATTGGACAAAATACACAAAGAGTGATGGAGCATTGGCTTTTCCTGAGAATGGTTCATTTAATGTAGCTGTATTACGGAACTTGCGAGAAAAGATGGTAATGTTAGAACCTAGACCTAGGCCAACACAGTTTGAAGCTTTAGCGGAATGGGAAGATGAGATGTATGAACGAGAGAGATCCAGAGGATTGAAGAATCATGAGTTTACCAGGAAGGTTGTGGGGAATAAATCATGAGGACAGAGTAAAGCGTTGGAGATACGCTAGCATGGCAGGAGGTTTGTTTCCAGCTTTTGCGGTTGAGGAAGAAGCAAAGAGAAAGTGTACTGAGAAAAAGAAACATGTAGTGGTAGAAAAGTATGTGTATGGTGGTAGTGAAACGGATGACGAATTGCTGGAAGATATTTTAAACAGAAATCCACCTCCATACCAACAGACTTCTGTAGTGGTGACACCTAATGCACCGCAAATGGAAACTGGGAGGAATAAAAACCCGAACGAAGAAATGAAATAAATAGGTCACAAGAAACATTTAAAATTTCACAAAATGATGAGACAGAAAGTGACAATGCAACTGAACTAGCAAAAACGACAAAAGAATTGACTGAGAAAATAAGAGAATTGACAAAGAATATGGAAGCTGTAACTGTACCAGTAACGATAGGTCCAGTAATGCCAATTTTTGAAAATCAGAAAATAAATTAACATTCTTTGGTGATTCCCATGAATTCACATGTGCAAAGAAAAAGAGAAGGTATGGAACTGAATAAGGAAGGTGCACACAATTCAGCGAGTACGTGTAGACCAAGTCCACCTACAAATTTGACGATAAATGAGAGTGAGGTTAGAAGAATGCCTATGGTGACAAAATCTGCATCAGGAACACCAGAAAGAACCAGTGATTGGATTGAATTAAATAGTACACCTGTAGGTCCGACTCCAGAAGAGTTAAATGAATGGATGAAAGCACTAAAAGCAAAAGAACCAGAAGAAAAACCATTAGATGTAATTAGGTTAAAAATAGACATGGAAGAGTTGATTTTGGGAACAATTGGAACGGAAAAACTAAAGAATTATCAGGATGATGAGATTATGTTTTTGTGTAAGAGTCTTACATGGAGAGCTAGAAATTTACATGACAAATTGGAAGAGATTGCAGGTGAACTAGGAGTGGAATTTGTGAAAGTGAGGACATTGCAGAAACCGTACAGAGTAGATTTTTGTGAGAAAGACATAGAAAATTTGAACACATCAGGAAGACTGACCCAGATAAAAGAGCTGATTGTTTTATTGAGAAAGTGGGGTGATGTAGATAGATGGAGAAATAGATGGACAAAGAGGAATGAGAAAACAACAGATAAAGCATCTTTGGCTTTTGCAATGACAGATAAGGAACCAGTTACCAGAGAGTACCCAATGAGAGAAACACCAGGTGGTAGTTATGTGCATGTTCCGTGGACCAGACAGGATATACTGTCATTTACAAATGACTTCCCAAAATTGAGAGAGAAACCAGTAGAATGGTACAGACAAGTGGAGAGATTTGTTAAGGTGTCAAAAGTGCTGTGGATAGATCTAGATGGATTATTTGACATAGTAGTGCCTGCTGATTTATGGACGGAATGTAAGATTACAATTGATTGGCCAACTATGGAATATCCAAGGGATGCCAAAACAGGAGCGCCAGGTCCAGAAGTGATGCGGAAATATGATCAGGTAGTTACCTTTTTGAAGAATAAAATTCCACCAAAAGGAACAGATTGGGTGAAAATAGACAGAACAACACAGGAAAGCAAAGAATCAGTGCATGCGTACTATGAGAGATTGTTGTTGGTTTTCAAACAGTATAGTGGTTATGAGACGCTAAGTGAGAAGGACATGAGTCATTTTGTATATAGGTTTGTGTATGGATTAACACCGGAGATAAGTGAAAGGATTAAGCAGCACTTGATAGGGTGGCAGATGTAGGAGAGTAGGATCTGCTTCACATGGGTACCCCCACTTTTTGCTGATGCTTCACTGTTTTTCGACATTAGTCTGGCTGGGGCCCTGCTAATCAGAACCCCAGCCTAGCTGCTTCCTCTCTAAAATGGTTTCCATGTGCCTTAGGCACATCACTGATTGGGATCTGGAGTGCCCTTATAAGTCCCTAGTATATGGTATACTATGTACCAAGGGCATAGGTACCTCAGAGGCCTGCCAGGGGCTGCAGCATGTATTATGCCACCCCTGGAAGGCCATCCAAACTGACACCACAGGTCTGCTACTGCAGCCTGGGTAAGGTGGTGCATGCACGCCTTACTGTGATATAGGTTACCTATATCACTAAATACATACACACATATAAACCTATAAGTCACTCCTAAGGCAGGCCTTATCAATCCTAAAGGCAGAGTGCATGGTTCCTATGTGAGAGGGTGCCCCTGCATGAGCAGGGCCCCTCTGCAGCGTTCGGAGACCATCTCTGATGCTGTTTGTAGTGCAGCCTGACCATATACTCTTAAGCGCATTATAACCTCGCGGTAAAATGCTAACTTTGGAATGGCTGCACCTAAACATGTCGTGTTTGGTGTCAAACATCTTGGAATACTACCCCCCGCCAATTCTGGCGGCGGGGGTAGCATTCCACCCTTCTAGAGGGAAAGACATGTTAACTCTGACTAACCCGGTAACTTCTTTCCAAAGCCCTGGCATCACAAAATGGATGCTGCTGCCACAGACACGAGTCTGGCCTCCTGCTGCTGGACGAAACTCCGGCAGGGGAGGCCTGGACACAGGTTTCCTGTCCCAGGGAGGTGTGACCACCTCCCCAGACAGGATAATGTGTATTGGGGCTGGGCGGGAGCACCATCTGTGTGCTTTGAAGTCCTGCACTGGGGGCACATTTGGTGTCCCTGTGCATACCCCAGTTCAAACCGGATCAGGGGCTTCCAGCCCCTGCTTTGGCGCGAACTGGACAAAGGGAAAGGGGTGTAGCCACCCCTCTGCCCTGACCCACCCATAGGTGGGGCCACAGAGTAGTCCAACCCCTATCCTTACTATAAAGATAGGAACCGTGTACTCGACAGACATCGTGTACCAGCCGGAATCCTGCTCCTAGTCGCCGACAACGCCTCCTGGACCTCGTGGCTGAAGAGTCAAGACGACCATCACCGCACCTGAAGCACTCGACATCGGTGGGCATCTGTCCATCGCCTTCCTGGTCACTGGCTAGTGACCCAGACTCTGTCCCCTCTGCTTTCAGGTTCTTCAGAACTCCGATCCACTCTTGGATCCACCCGGACACTTTCCACTTGGTCGCCAGCAGCACTTTGCAGCAGATCGCCATTCAAATCGACGACGAAACCCGACCCCGAAAGACACCTATGCACCCGGCTTCCCTGGGTGAGGTAACACGAGTACTCCGGTGCTCCCGTGGGTAGAGACTCTTCAAAGTACTAGATCTCAAAGGGTTTGCTCCAAGTCCTCCTTTAAGTGTCCCTTTTCTTTAATTTCCCGATCACGACTTTCTCCATAGAAGTCAACGGCGTATCGCGGTTGTGTATTTACACTGCACGCGTCCCCCGTGGGTCCCCTGTGTCACTACCTTGGGTGGTTCCTTGTGGTCCAAGCACTTCTAGAGGCTCTAGGCCTAGTGTCTAGTTCAGTCGTGGTTCTTATACCACTTTATTGGTATATGGTTTGGTACGCCCCTAGGGCCCAAACGTGTATTTGTGCTATTACTGTGTTTAAATAACTTCTAACTTATGTACTTCGAACTCTAGCCTCATAAAGAGACTAGAGGGGTGTGTTTAGCAATAAATACATATATTTTGAATATATACCTGGTGTGGTGCTCTTTCATTTGATCACTCAAGAGATTATAGACTGGTAAAACAAGCTGCTTTACATTCCTTCAAGACTTAGCCTGAAGGCTGCTCTCCATAGCTACCACTAGGGTAGCTTTCAATAAGGTTGTCTTTAACCTATCTCCAATAAGGGGTTGTTTGAACTGGTGCAAGGTGCCCACTATAATTAGTGGACAGCATATGCCAGGCCAACTTCTCACAGCAGAATAGTACAGTGGATGATGTTTTGAGATATGCTAAGTATTGCAGTGATGAAATTGAGAGTAAACAGCGTAAATTGAAAGAAAAAGCCATGTGGGCACAGGTGAAAGTTGCAGAGAAGCAAGAAGCTCAATTGAATAATACTAGCAGTGAAACAGGACAGTTTAAATCCCGACCTAATATAGGTAAAGGAAAAGGACAAATGAGCATAGATGAGGCGAAGAAAAAGTGGCCATGCCACAACTGCGGAAAGCTAGGGCATTGGAGAAACGAGTGTAAATTTCCTCCTAAACGTAATGTAGAAAATCAAACATTAAATTCACAGGTGCAGAGTGAGGTAGTTACTCAACAAGGTCAGGTGCCACAACCACCACTTCCCAAGAGTGCTAATCAACAGAAGTACAGTGCAAAAACAGGATTCTACGGAGGAGAACAGGTAAAACAGTTGTCACGTGCAGCTGAAATCTCACAATATTGGTTACGACAGAGTGAGGATGAGTCGTATGAAAGCTCATTACGGTGTCTGAAAGAGAGGGAAGAGTTCGTGCTTGGCGCAACTCTAGAGGTAGACCAGTCAGGTCCATTTGTGGATGGAGAAGTGAATGGTGCAAATATAACATTCCTTGTTGACACTGGAGCTACCCGTTCTACTGTTAGGTCAGTGGAAATCCCAAATCTTCCTCTCTCAGGTGAACATATACAAGTGGTTGGAGTTTCCAATCAGCAAATTGAAACGCCTCTTACTAGATTAGTAAAGGTAAGAATTGGTCCATTTAGTGAAATGCATCGATTTGTGGTGTGTGATTGTAGTCCCGTTAACCTTTTAGGACGCGATTTATTGTGTAAGATGAATTGCACAATTTATTGTACTCCAGACGGAATTGCATTTCAGACTCCAGATGAGGATGTACTGTACAAAATGACAATGGTAAATTTAGAACCAGAAGTAAATCATTTGTTTCCTGTATTTGATGCAGAGAAAATCCCAATTGAGTTGAAAGGGACAGTAAAAGAAGAAGTGTGGGACTTGACAGGAGAAGATGTAGGATTAATGAAAGGAGTAGATCCCGTAAAAATTTCAGTAAAAGAAGGAACGAGTTACCCAAATACGCCCCAGTATAAATTGACTCCAGAAATAATTGAAGGAATAACGCCAGTAATAAATAAAATGATTGAACAAGGGATTCTAAAAGAAATCATGAGCAGTCCATGTAATTCGCCAATAATGGGACTGAAAAAGCCAAATGGAACATATAGAATCGTACAGGATTTAAGAAAGGTAAACAAAATTGTTGTACCTTGTTGCCCAATAGTACCGAACCCTGCCGTGATTCTATACCAGATTCCACGCGAAGCAGAGTGGTACACTGTGATTGATTTATGTCATGCATTTTTCTCTATTCCATTACATCCAGATAGCCAGCCAATATTTGCGTTTAGGTTTGGAGAGCGTATTTTGGCATGGTGCCGAATTTCTCAAGGGTATACAGAAAGTCCCTCAATCTTTAATCAGATCCTAAAGAAATCATTGGAAGATTTAAGAATGCCAGAAAAGTCAGTAATGGTTCAGTATATTGATGACCTACTGGTGGCATCAAAAACAAAGGAAGCATGTGTTAATGACATGATTGCTTTGCTGAATCATTTAGCAAAAAGAGGACATAAAGTGTCCCCTTCAAAATTGCAGTTTTGTAAACAAGAAGTCCAGTATTTAGGGCATAAAATTGAGAAAGGAGTACGAAAGGTAACGACAGAGAGAATAAAAATGATTCAAGGAATGAGAGCTCCAATGACACAAAGAGAGGTAAGAATGTTTTTGGGAATGGTTGGATATTGTCGACAATGGATAAGCGGTTTTTCACTAATTGCTAAACCATTGCAGAAACTGACAAAGAAAGATGTTAAAGATCCTTTTGAAATGAATGATGAAGAAATGAAAGCATTCAAAGAGCTGAAAAAGAAATTGTGTGAGGCTCCAGCATTAGGAATGCCTGACTATGAGAAAGATTTTGAGCTGTTTTGCAGTGAAAGAGATGGATGTGCATTTTCAGTTTTGGTGCAGAGACATGGAACTATGAAAAGACCAATTGCATATTTTTCAGCTGTTTTAGACCCTGTAGCAAAAGCGTTGCCTGGATGTTTGAAAGTAGTTGCTGCTACTTGTGTGAGTCTGGAACAGAGTGAAGGCATAGTGATGGGGTATCCATTAAGAGTGTACGTTCCCCATTCTGTGGAAATTCTTTTGACAAGAACGAAAACACAATACATGACACATAGTCGGCTGACTAGGTATGAAAAGGTAATTTTGAGTGCAGATAATGTGACCATTGACAGATGTATGAATGTAAATCCTTCAACATCATTGCCAGATGAAGAGAATGTGATTGAAATGGATGAAGTAGATCACGATTGTCTGAATGTGCTCGAATACTGTACTAAACCAAGAGCTGATATACGAGATGAGCCTTTGAAAGAATCAGATTATATTCTGTTTGTGGATGGCTCATGTTTAAGAACGAGTGATGGAGTTCTAAGTGCAGCATATGCAGTTTGCACAGTAGCAACTGTATTGGAAGCATCTTGTCTGAAAGGGGTACGATCTGCCCAAGTTGCTGAATTAGTAGCTCTGATTCAAGCATGTAAGTTGGGAAGAAATGTACGGGTTACGATTATGACTGACAGCCAATACGGCTTTGGGGTCGTGCATGATTTTGGTCAGATTTGGTCACAAAGGGGTTTCTTGACGTCTGCAGGGACACCCATAAGGAATGGAGATTTTGTGAAAAAGTTGCTTGAGGCGATACACCTGCCTAAAGAGATCGCTGTAGTTAAGTGCAATGCACATAAAAATGGGGAAGACTACATTACTGTTGGCAACAAATATGCTGACGAAATGGCACAGTACTGTGCAAAGAATGTGGTTTCTTTAAATAAATGCCGCGAGAGAGAGCATATTTCTTGTCCATTGCTTTTTACTAACTCAATTGAAACATGGGATGAGGTAAGACAGTTACAAGAGGCTGCAGAAGATGAAGAAAAAGATACATGGCTAAAAGCAGGATGTAGGAAACATGAAGAAACTGATGTATGGGTTTACAGGGATGAGAGACCAGTTATGCCTGATAGCATGATTTCTGACATGGCACGGATGTACCATGGGCAAGCCCATATTGGGAGAGATTCAATGATCAGACTTTTTAGACAAACATGGTACAATCCAAAATTCAGAGCCATAGCTGAGAGTCTTTGTCAAAGATGTCTGACTTGTCAACAGTTAAATCCAGGAAGGAAGACAGTAGTGAGTCTAGGAAGAATAGGACGAGAAGGGGGTCCTTTCACCAGAATGCAGATGGATTTCATAGAAATGCCACCTTGCAGCAGATTGAGGTATGTTTTAGTGGTCGTCTGTTTGTTTTCCCGTTGGGTGGAGGCATATCCAACAAGAAGGAATGACAGTATCACAGTAGCAAAACTTTTGCTGCGAGAATTCATTCCGAGGTATGGTTTTCCAGTCACGATTGAAACAGATAGAGGAACACATTTCCAAAACGAATTAGTTAAACTGATTTGTGAAGCCCTTAGTATTAAACAGAAACTGCATTGTGCATACAGACCAGAGGCTTCTGGAATAGTAGAGCAAGTGAATGGAACAATCAAGAACAGGTTAGGAAAAATGTGTCAAGCTACAGGACTGAAATGGCCAGATGCTTTGCCATTGGTTCTGATGACAATCAGAAGTATTCCGGAAAGGAAGACTGGACTCAGTCCACATGAAATAATCATGGAACGAGCAATGAGACAAGCACAAGTACCTGTCAACAAGCTACTGACTATAACTGATGATCTAGTACTGGATTATTGCAAAGGATTGGCCGATGTGGTGCGTTCTGTGTTTCATCAGGTTGGACCGGATGCGACCACTCTTGAAAGAAAACCAGCACACGACTTGAATCCAGGAGATTGGGTTCGAATAAAAGTCCACCGGAGAAGAAATTGTTTGGTTCCTCGCTGGGACGAACCACGACAAGTGATCCTAGTGACGACCACCGCAGTTAAGTGTGCAGGAGTGAACACTGGGTACATGCCAGCCACACCATCAGAGTTCCAGAACCTAAAGATCGACCTGTGAGTCGACATCTGGAAATATTAGACAACAGTTCAGCAACAGAAAGAGAAGAGGAGACAAACAGGGTGCCAGAACTTGAAGATCGACCTGTAAGTCGACATCTGGAAGACCCAACTACAAGTGAAACGATAGAAGAAGAAGAAGAAATAGAGGAAATAGCTGAAGTTCCAGAATTTGAAGATCGACCTGTAAGTCGACATCTGGAAATATCTGATACTAGTTCAGAATCTGATACAGAACATTCAGAAGGAGAAGAAATTTCAAAAACAAAGTGGAATTTTGAAAGCATAAGAGAAGAAACTGAGCCAGAAAACAGTGAAAGTGAACAACCAAGTACAAGTTGTGGTAAAATTCCTTCGAAGATAATATTAATAGATGAAGAAGGGAGAGTTTCAGACCAAAAGTTAGAAAAATCGGAAAAACCCCGAGGAGCAGTAGGGACAGATAGTCAAACACAAGAACAGGGAAATTTAGAAGCAGATAGAGAAACTAACACAAAACCGGAAGAACCTCGAGGAGGGACAGAAGTAGGTGAACGAAGGAAGATAAGAAAAGAACCACAAGTAGCTGAAAGCGAAATAATTAGTTTCAAAATAAGAGGAAATAACGAAAAGATTGAAACAGAATCAGAAGAAAGTGGAGAAGAAAGAAATGAAAAACTAGAGACAAGAAAAAGAAATTGGAAAACAGAAAGAGAGGAAAAAGGAAGTGAAGCAAAAAGGCCAAGAAAAGGAGACAATTGGCCCAACGAAGTAAGAAAATTAAGATACAGAATAGTAAAATTGGATGGAAAAAGTGCTGAACAAGTGAATGAAATAACAAGTCAAAAGGAGCAAGGAAAACAAGGTGGTAAACACTTGCAGAAAACAAAAAGAATAAAGAAAGTGAATCAGAAGTACAGATCACCTGAATGGTTGTATCGTGCTCTGACTAGTTACAAAGAAGAATTGAACACTCACGAAAACCCAGAACAAAGAAACCTGATGGGAGAAAGTGAAGTGCAACAAACCTGAAGAAACAAACCTGAAGTGGTTTCTGTAGATAGTTTACCGGATTTGACAAAACACTGAACTGACAAAATTACCGGATGTGACAAGGAAAGAATTCTGAAAAAGAATTAAAAGAAAGAACCAAGCAAAGACAAAATTTTGAAAGTACAGAGTGGCAAGCAAGTCATTTCTGAGGTGTAGTGACACAATTTTCTAAAAAACAAGAACAAAATGGAGAATATTAGAGATAGAAAATGTAGATGTGAGTTTTTAAGAAGATGGTGCAAAATGTGCTGTTTTTGTACAGGATTATTAATAACAGTATGGGTAGTTTTAGCAATAACTATTCCAATTAGTTTAGCTGTAGTGGAAAGGTCTAATAACACTGAGAAAGAAAAAGGAGCTAACACTCAAGAGCCAGTTATTTTAAGGAGTAGTGCAGAATTACATAAGGACAAATCAATAACAGATTTTTCAAAGAATGTGTTTACTAAATTACTGTATGAGTACGTAGAAACAATGGATGTAAGGGATTGTTATGTTTGTATGCATTTGCCTGCATCTGTAGCAGAGGGTGTGACTTATCATCACCTCCCTTTGACATATGGAATAACATGTAGTGTATTAGCAAGCTTATTTTATAAAACAGGCAGATTAGAATATTATTACACTGATGTAGATAGGATTTTTGCAAAGGTTTCTGTAGTTCCCGAGCTTAATAAAATAAAAGAGGGAAAGATATTTGGTGAATATTTCTTAGAAGATAAGATTTTAACATTAGATAATATATTTAGGTACAACCTTACCTGTGAGTTAAAGAAAGAAGAAAAAGTATTTCTAGAAATGGTCGAGGAGAGAAGAGTGAAATTTGAAAGAAAAGTAATAGAAGAGACAAAAACACCTCTTTGGGCGTTTGAGGAAGACCATCATGACAAAAAAAGATAAATGCAGCTATGACTCTGGATTGGCCCCAACAGGGAAGGTTGTGCATTAGAAGAAATAAGACAAGATATGACAATTATTTTGTGGGTTCCAGTAATTGCCATGACAATTACCAAATTATATGTGGATGGGGATTCAAAGGGGGAAAAGATCCAATATTTCCAGGGATTTATTACGTTTGTGGGAATAGGGCTTATTATAGGTTGCCGGACCATTGGTATGGATCATGTTATTTAGGCCTGGTCTTTCCAAAGATTTTTCATGTGGATAGAAAAGAAAAAGGAACACACAAAATGATAAATACCTTTACACGTAGAAAAAGGGAAAGTTTTTCAGAAATAGTAGGTGATATTTTTGGTGCATTGATACCAGCAGTGGGAATATCTTTGAATGCATTCAGAATTCGGAAATTATCCACAGTAGTAGATCGTTTATCTACAAATACTGCTGGAGGGTTCTTAATGGTAAATACCGAGATGGTTGCCATGAGAGCTATGGTGATGCAAAATCGTCTTGCCCTTGACATTTTTTTGGCAAAAGAGGGCAGAGTCTGTGGAATGCTGAAAGTCCAACATTGTTGCACTTACATTCCTGATAAAAGCGAAAATATACAGAAGTATATAACAAATATTACAAATTTGCACAAAGAACTAGTTCCACTGGAGGTTGAAAGTGTATGGGGAAAACTTGGTAAAGGGTTTTCTTCTGTAACGAATTGGTTAACAAGAATGAGTGGATTAATAATAGGGAAAGTTATAATAATAGCAACCATGATAATAATAATAATATTAGTATTGAAGCTTGCAGTAACATGTATAAAGAGACGAAGAAAGCAGAATAAGTTAGAAAAAGAAAATATGATAAACAAAGAAAGAGAGAGAGAAATAGGTGAAATAGAGTTAGAAGAAATAAAAGAGAACATGTACAAGAAAACAAAGAGACAAGTTGAAAGCGATACAGAAGTATAAAACTAACAAAAGCAAATGGATAAAAGATATATGCTGTCTGAGAAAATTGTATAACTTGGGTTTGTGTGGTGATGTTAAAAATCACCAAAGGGGGAGTTGATGGAGCAGGGTAAATATAAAAATTTTAACCTCCTAATATTTTCGTATAATAATAATAAACATGTTCGTTCAAGTAAATAACCAACAATGTATGTTTGGGGTAAGGATAACACGCAGTTTAATGTGCAAAATAATGAATTAATAATTGTTTACGTTTCTAACATAACATAATATTTTGCGTACTAAAATGATAATAAAATGCATGATTTTGTGCTTTGAATAAAACGTGTGGTTGCAAAATAAAGCGATGGTAAGTAAGGGACAGCTTTATATGTTGCTTCTGCTAGGTAATACCTAATTGGGGTACGTAGAAAGACGGGAGGGAAACGAAAGGGTTCATATTTCATTGTTTTAATAACATTTTGTTTTCTTTAGAAATAAGTGCGCTTAGGCCTGCCGAGCAGTAATATAAAATGGCCGCGAGTTACTAGAGTGCGCAGGAGCGGATGCGACCATGTGATAGAGGAGAGAGGCTGTTGCAAAGGGATGATCACGTGCTGATGCCGAGAGGCTAAGATGAAAGTATGGTCAAGGCTGCTGTGACCCTTCTGAGCAGATGTGTGCCAAGATGATCAGCAAGAAGCGTGAGAAGCCTGGTTGAATCAATAGAAAGAACTCTATTATATAATTTGTTGCAGAAAAAGAAACAATTTGGACTGATCGAAACGGATGAGCAAGTGCATGAACTGTGGGAAACGATGCTTGCATGGACATTCCTCACGGAACTAGTTAAGACCAGGAAGTTTGATTAGAATGTATAGGGACCTGAGTTTTGGACCAATGAGAATGAATCGCGCCATGTAAGAAGAAACATTTTATGCTGTAAGCTAGAATTAGGGTATAAGAAGACCTACTCTTGGTGGGAGGGGGTTAGAATGCTGCGGGATGCTGCGGGAGATGCTGAAGAAGTTAGATGCTGTAGATGGGAGAGTTTGCGGTTGCTGATGTTGACGAGCTGATGCTGCTGCTGTTATTTTCTTTTTCCAGTTGAGTATGAAATGCCGCTTTAGGAGAACTAGCAATTGACAAGATTTATATTAGAATTATTAGGATTTCCCGAGAGATAGATAGGTTGATCTATAGAGTCTTTAGTATGATAACCTCATTTTTGGTCTAATAAAAGTGTCATGCAATTTACAATTATTCTTATAATGATGATAAACGCAATGATCTGAATAATAAATTAATCTCGAATTTTCTGCATTCAAAACTTTATATAAACTTTATTATTCTTTAAACAAATGACTCAGTGACTTTCTTTAGCATAATGATTAATAATGTTTTGGTAAAAGAGTTCATTGTGATTGAGCTGGTCTTAATCACCATCAACTGATTCCTACTAGTTGGTCCATCGACCAATGAGCGGAATACCTTAAAAGCAAATGAGAATTATTGTGTCTTTATAAAAGAGGTATCCCGTCTCCTTCCAGCAAATCGTTTTTCTCCTAGGTTTCATGTCGGAGGAAAATCCAGGGAAATAAATGAGTAAGTGAATGTATATGCGGTGTTATGGGCCCCACCGTCATATGGATATAGTGTGTGTGTTAGAGAAATAATTGCACCTGGATGACCCAAAAACATAGTAGGAGAAAATATTTTTATTGTAAGCGCTGGATCACATGCGTTCACAAAGAATTAAGAAATGGTATCCAAGGAAACAAAATGTTGTTTGTTCCTTTCAAGAAAATGACAGTCTTTTCTTTTGGGGAGTCTTTTTTTTAAATCTAAGTTGAAAAGCTTGTATTTGACAGCAAAACATGAGTATTGTCAGAAACAGCCAAACTGCTATTTAGGGACAGAAAGAATGCATATATATATGTATATATATATATATATATATATATATATATATATATATTCTCTTCTTTTGCGCTCTCTGCGCACACACCTTCACTAATGGTCCCCCTTTCCCGCCTGCTTGCAGGTACTCTGGGAGCTCCTGCTGTTTTGTCATACTACCCTTTTCTTTAACAGTCTGTTCTGACGTGCCAAATATCCCGCATATATATATAAACAAAGCCCCGGGGAGGTGGCGGTCCCCAGGGCTGTGGGGGCCCCCACACCATAATTAAGAATTGCCCCCGGGACCTGGCCGACCCGGGGGCTTGAAACAAACGAAGCGCGGGAGACCGTGCTTCGAGTTTTTTAATAATTTCGGCCGGATTCGCGCACCCAGTGCGAATTTCGGCCGAAATTATAAAACAAAATGCTTTTGTTTGCGCTGGGGGTCCTTGTGGGACCCCCTGAGCAGGCCTAGGGGGTCAGGGTGCTTCTACCCTGCCCCCTTTTCTTTTTTTTAATCCTTTTTTCTACTGATTTCTTGTGACTCGGTTTTACTGAGTCACAAGATGGCTGCCAACACTTCTTGGTTTGGAGTGTTGGCAGCCAATCACACTGAAGCTCGTGCTCGGGAGGGTTCGCGAACCCTCCTCGGTGCTCAGATATCGATATTTTTCTTTTTTTAATTTCTCAAAAACTACTGAACGGATTTACACCATTTAAAAAAAAAGGTCGCTTTCTGAACCAAGAGCTATCTTTTTGCCAAATTTGGTGTAATTCCGTTCAGCAGTTCGGGCTGTAGCCTGTTCCAAAATTTCCTATGGAAATTAACATGGGGAAAACGCGTTTTCGGACCCCCCTTTTTTCTCAGCCCCTGCTTGACGAATCACCCCGAAACTTTCAAAACAAGAGCTGACCGGAGTGCCCCATTAGTTTTGAAAATTTCGCGAAGATTCGTCAAACGGCGCCAAAGATATTGGCAAAAGAAAAAACGCTTTTTGAATAGAAGCGAGGTCCTAACTATAATAACTACCTACTGGCGACCGCCAGTAGGTAATATATATATATATATATATATATATATATATATATATATATATATATATATATATATATATATATTCCTTCACAACGGCCCACTATTCTGACTCCTGGGCGCTCTAGGGGGTGCGGTTGCGGTTTCGGCAGAGCCAAGCCGATAATAAATCACACCACTTTTCCCAACGGGAGTTCCGCTCGCACTCACGAGTAAGGAGGCTTCAGATATGTTACAACTTTGGTTTATTTCAGCATGCCAGAAAACATCTCTACGCGTTTCAGTCTCTACAGAGACCTTGCTCACGACCCTGTTTATCTCGTGAGCAAGGTCTCTGTAGAGACTGAAACGCGTAGAGATGTTTTCTGGCATGCTGAAATAAACCAAAGTTGTAACATATCTGAAGCCTCCTTACTCGTGAGTGCGAGCGGGACTCCCGTTGGGAAAAGTGGTGATGATATATATATATATATATATATATATATATATATATATATATATATATATATATGCATATATATATATATATATATATATATATATATATATATGTAGCTAATGTTTTTGTAATAATTTGGAAGACTAATTGCTGATGTTGTTTTCATGGTGCCAATAGGCATTTGCTGCTATGCTGTTATAGCATGGTTATTGTGTTGGTATTTCAATCTCTACATTGATAAATATTACATTTTCAAACCAACTTCTTCCGTGGACAGTCTCAATCACATTGTTTAACATTTGGCAAAGAATCTACTTAGAAGTGGGAGAATAGAAATGTGGTATGAATTTGAAGGTAGGAACGAAGAGCAATGCTATATAGATTTGAAAAAGTGTGGAAAGGTGTATGATTGAATATCCATAATTATAAAAATGGCTGTAATACATGTGGCTTTTAGCCTCCATTTGGTCAAAGTTTTTTGAGGAGGGGAATAGCCCTAACCCTTGGAGAGGGTCGGTCTAGCTTATCCCACCTTGAAAATATGGAGATTTAATGAGTTCTCCTTCAGAACCTACGTTTTTAATCAGATTTATGTAAAAGTTTTGTGTACAGGCCATCATTTGGCCACATTTGTTCAGAACTTTCTTGGGAGAGAGGTAGTCTTAAAACTCAGCAGAGGAAATCAGGCAGTCTTGCTCCACTTGCACCCTCAGTGCAATTTGTAGCAGCAATTTACATTCCACCTCTCTCCAATTTAATCAGCCACCATATTCCTTGAAAGCTGCAGCAAAAAAAAATTATGCATTTCATGTTCTGTAAAATTTTTGAAAATGATTTAGAGATGATTGTGAGCCTCAGTATTACCGTCTTTGCATATTTCCTCGTGAAACACAAACATCTAAAATAGTAAATTTATACTATAACCGTAATATCACAGTTGCATCCTAGAGCATGTGCTGGTTAGTTGCAGGTGAGGATTAATGAAAATAAGTATATAGCGATGCACACAGGCTACAAAATTTCACAGATATGGTGCACACTAAGGGCCTGATTATGATGGCGGTCAGACCACACAACTACAGGCCGTTGGTGGCAGTCCGACCGCCGGCAGCCCTTCGGTCTGACTGGTGGATTACAATCCAGGCAGTCGAACCCTAAGCGGTCGGGGGGAAGACCGCCGCCTCCGACAGGATCACTGATCCTGACAGGGTAGTGATCGGAATCGGAATCCCGAATTGAGGCAGTGCCAAGGCAGGCACCACCGTCGGGATTACGATATCCGTTTCTGACAGCCTTTTCATGTCGGAAAGACCACCATGAAAAGGCTGTCAGAAACGGATTTTGGGGGCCCCCAGACAGAGCCCCCGTCCATCGTGGGCCACTGTAAAGTGGCCCAGGGGGCACATGTAGTGTTCCCACGCACCTCAATGCACCATGTGCCATGCACCACATGGTGCATGGATATGAAGGAAGTGATCCTTTACACGGCGGCTTGTGCTGAAGCTCTTTTCCTGGGCCGCAGCACAAGCCGCCGTACAAAGGAGCACTTTGTGACCGCCATCACGGCAGTCACATTGTAATGCGACGGGCGGTCGGACCACCGCCTGCTTGTCGGGCGGTCTCCTAACCTTCGCAATAGCGGGCGGTGGTCCGAGCGCTCGCTATCATAATCAGGCCCTAAATGTGGGCTCACTACACTTGAGCATGCAGATGAAGAAAGGATGTGTGTCATAGGCAACAAGCCAAACACGAGTGTGCCATGTCATGTTTCAGCTTACAAAGAAGAATGAGTATTATGCCTTTACAGGGGAGTAAAAAGTATGAGCCATTTCACTAATCTAAATGTCTTGGGGCCTGATTTAGAGTTTTGTGGACAGGTTACTTCGTCACAAATGTGACAGATATCCTGTCTGCCTGATTACAAGTGCCTTATATTCTATTGCACTTGTAACAGGACAGACAGTATCTTCGTTACACTTGTAAGGGAGTAACCCATCTGGCAAACTCTTAAATGAGGCCCTTAGTCAAGTAATATTTAAAATATTGTTTTACAAGTTTGCCACTATGTATGTGAAAGTCTGTTACTGAATTAGAAAAGGTACAACAAAGGCCCCTAAATTTATTAAAGTGAGCAAGATGACAGGTTCATCCAGTTCAATGTGTTTTCCTGAATTAAAAGGATGCTGATGGCAGATTTGTTTAGCTTGCCTGAGTATACAGAGGAGTTATAGCAAGAATTAGCAGGCAATCATTCAGCAACAAATAATAGATAGAAAAGCGTCTCTGATTGGGTTTGAAAGGAAAGTGGTTTACAAGCTTTCATTGGATTGTATTTTTATAGCTTAAGCATCTATATTAAGTAACTGACCCTCTCCAGATGCGATAATCGCATCCTCCATCAAATAGTCAAGAGTTCTGGAGGGCCGCAATTGTGGAGAACATCTTATTACGGGCACCAGATTGTTGCTAGGAATATTAATACGGCCTGGTACTGGACTGAGTCTGAGCTTGATAGCTGGGTGGAAAAACAATGCTTTTACCTTCAGGACACGCAGAGTTTATACAAAGGGAATTTAAGATACTTTCTTCATAATCAGCATCAGAGAATTGTCCAAGCTCTGGCACCTTTAACTCGATGGATGTTCTCAGCTACACTAGTGATGTTACCTAGAAAAGTAATCTGATGACACTTGGAACACAATCTCACTTGCATGAAGGTAAAAAAAAAAAATACAGAGGGGAGAAATATACTTGCCAATAGGCAGAACAGAGTATAAAATATAGGTTCACCTAGCTGATTTAATTGGAGATATAAACGTGCGGTATCTGTTGTTAAGATGAACTTTTGTTTAAAAAGCTGATACTCATTCAACTGCTAGCGCAGGATGCATCTTTTTAAATAAATAAATAAAGTTTGAGTAAAAAAAAGCTCACAAGCACTCCTTTGTTTTAATGTCAGGAAGCGGTCTTGAAAACCAAGAATTTCCTAGAAACACTATCGTCACATGGTATGGTAGATACAACCCAGTGAACAAGAAGTAATGACTTGGTTTCCATGTGCTTTTAACTTCGTAATACACCAACCAATGGTGAAATAATTTTCGCTAAAACAAATAGGTACTTTGTTTAGCCTTCCTAACAAGAATACAATTGTAACAGCAACCTGCCATAAACAGCATGCGATAAAGTGTTCTGAAAAGTTTATGGTAAAATAAATTCAAAAGAGGCGCATGAATGGCATGAAAGTTTTAACACATTTGCGCAATTAGCGCTCCAATCGTCTATGGGTGATGACCCAGATTGTCTGACAAAAATGGCAACAAAAATATCAAGGACACAAATATCGACTTTATATACTTTATATGTAAAGAGAAAAATATTAACAACAAACTGTATTAACTTTAAAACATATTCTAACTTTAAAAATGATATTAAGTTTTATAAAAAATATACTTATAAATGTGTTTTTTTTAAATGTATAACTTGCAAAGATAAAATTAAAATATATACTTTACAATAATTGAAAAATCTAATAAGCATAATATTTAAAAAAAAAAAATTAAACATAAAAAACGAATAAAATTAATTATAATAATAAACACTAGATATTAAAAAATGAAAATTGTATACAATGACAAAACAAAATTAATAAAAATGACAAAAAAATAAATGATAAAACATTACATTAAACTTACTTTTAAAATTAAAAGGGAAAATATATTTTTAGAAACAACTTTAACCACTCAAAAAAATTAGATTTAGAGGGGTAAAATCCACTACTTCCAATTCAACCTGACCAACAGTAGTGAAAGTGTTGGCATTTGGACTGGTCAAATTTACTATTACCACTCCAACATAAGCAATAGTAGAGGGGTTAGATTTATTATTCTCACTCCAACGTAAGCAACAGTAGGGAAAGTGCTAATCTGTGGAGTGTTACTCACCCCTGAACACCAGTAGAGAAAGTGTTGGAGTTTTGAGGGGTCAGATTTACTACTCCCAATTCAAAGTAAGCAACAGTAGGGAAAGTGCTGGACTTTGCAGGGTTTAGATTTATTATTCCCACTCCACCATAAGCAACAGCAGATAAAGTGTTGGTCTTTGAAGGGGTTAGATTTACTATTCTCACTACAATTTAAACAACAGTAGGGAATGTGTTGGTATTTGGAGGGGTCAGTTTTACTATTCCCACTCCAACCTGAGATACAGTATGTAAAGTGATGGACTTTGGAAGGTTCAGATTCACTATTTCCAGCCTAATGTAATATGAGTAGGGAAAGTGATGGACCTTTGAAGGGTCAGATTTACTATTACCCCTCCAACCTGAGCAACAGTATAGAAAGTGTTGGACCTTAGAGGACACAAGGTATAGGTGGCCAATGATCTGCTCCTAAATGAGATTAAGCTCAAGTGATATACAATGATAAAGTAATGAAAGTAATAAAAAATAAAGTAATGATCCTCTGGGCTTTCTATATACCACTCGGTCTCTGCATCAGAAGCCCACATTATGTCACAGATAGGCACTACAACGCCAGCCATGTAATTTAGGGCCTCATTATGATGGCGGTCGGACTTTCGTCCGACCGCCATCTTCTCGGAAATGTGACCGCCCGACTGGCTGTCGGCGGTCCCGCCATAGGTATTATGATGCGACCGCCTGCAAGGCGGTTGCAATATGTATCTTCAGTATTGCAGCGTGTGCTGGGGGCTGCAGCACACGCCGCAGTACAGAGGATACACTCTGTACATATCCCTGCCCTATGTGTCAGGCACCATGCACACAGTACAGGGATATGTAGGGCAGTAGCGGCTCCTCGTGGAAGTGGTGTGGGGCGGTGCGGGGAGGGGCAGGGTGGGGGGTAGTAAACTCCGGCTTACGGCCAAAGGGAGTTAAGTAAATAAATAAAACTAATTTCATTGTGCGCGCTGCATCGCCGATTTGGCGTTGCAGCGCCGCAATGTAATTCGTTTTCTTTCTTTATTTATTTACTTAACTCCCTTTGGCCGTAAGCCGGAGTTTACTACCCCCCACCCTGCCCCTCCCCCGCCCCACCGCCCGCACCACTCCCACAAGGAGCCGCTACTGATGTAGGGGGCACCATAGGTGCCCCCCAGTGCCCATGTTGGAGGTCCAGGGGGGAAGGGGGGAATGGGGGCCCGCTACGGCCCCCCAATGTCCCTTTCCGCCTGCCTTTTCATGGTGGGTTAACCACCATGAAGCAGCAGGCGGAAAGGGACATTGTAATCCCTACGGCTGTGCCTGACAGGCACTGCCACTGTTGTAGGGAATACAGGTCCCTCCGACGGACCGACGGGCTCTTTGAACCTATCTGAACCGTGGCGGTCGGTCTCTCCGACCGCCTGACATCCACGCACCATGGGACCGTTACTGACGGGGTGACGGTGGCGGTCCCACCGCCATCATAATGAGGCCCTTAGTGTAAAAGTAGTCTATAATTGCCAAATACAAAATTCCACGCTGGCTAAACACTTTCAGCCAGGTCTAAGTTAATTTGCAATATGGAAATCACACATCTGATGAATTGAAAGTAAACTGACTTTAAAAAAATGTTTTCACCTTTCTTTGTGATTTGTTACATGCAGGATGTCATAAGGGATGTGATGTCATTTTGTTTTACGTCACTGAACCTGATGTTATACCATATGCTAATTAGTCCACCCATTATTTTCAACAGGACATGTACCCTGAGTGGCATAGGCTTTTCTTCTGTCCACACTACCCCACCATACCTATACCACTGCATGTGGCAGCCGTATTACAAAGTGTATACAACTCAATAGATGCTTTAATATGATTTTGTATACTTATAGTAGACGACTGATGAGGCAACATATACTGCTTAATTTCTCTTGTGGAAACAGCATGTCCACACAGGCAACTGTTCACCAGTACAATGAGAAAGGCACGCCACAGTGGGGAGTCATATTTTAGTGTGCACCTTGGAAAGAAGAGCTTAACGAAGTGCCTAATTTGAGCCAGTGTTTGCTGGTGGGGCCCGCTGTCGCTTAATTTTGGGGGACTGGCACTGATATTAGTGACCTTTAAACAAGCTGTCCTAAAAGAGATTGGGAATGACTATAACTCACAGAATTTCCACAATATGTCCAAAAAGGAACACAAAGCAGTTAGAGAATTGGCCAATGAGAAGCAGATCACAATAAAACAGTCAGACAAAGGTGGTGCAACGATAATCATGTCCATCACTGATTATGAGAATGAATGTGTACGTCAAATTGCTGACCGCAAATATTACACACCATCGCACAGGACCCAACATCGAGGTTAAAAGCACAGACAATCTCCATGGTATCTGCTGCTGAAACACAGGGATGGATCACTAAGAACAAAGCGGACTTCCTAGTGAATAAAGTCCTGAGGGTCCCATACTTCTACACCCTTCCAAAGATTCATAAGGGGATTTCACCACCTCCAGGCAGACCCATAGTCTCAGGGATAAGCTATCTCCTGGAACAACTCTCCAAGTTCTGTGACAATTTTTTGCAACCATGTGTAAAAAATCTCCATCATATATACAAGACACGTGAGATATATTGAATATAATTGAATCCACTACTGACACACACCAGCTAGACCTACTAGTCACATTGGATGTGGAATCACTTTATACGAATATACCACACACAGCCATACTGGAGGTAATAGACACCATCCTCCGGATGGAAGAGTGGACTTCCCCGATGCCTTTCAACTTAATCATGGAATGCGCATGCATGGCCCTTACAGAAAATTTCTTTCCATATGGGACACAGCTATACCAACAGACACAAGGTACTTCCATGGAAAGTACCTTCGCCCCAAGTCCAGCATGTCTCTAAATGTCACACTTTGAAGAACAATTCATTCTCTGTCCAGAGAACCCGTACAAAACTAACATCCTTCTATGGCGGTGCTATATAGATGACATATTCATCTTTTGGAAAGGAGACATGGCAACATGCGAGACATTTTGCTTCTGGGTCAACACCTTAAACCGCTACCTGAAATTTTCAAAAACAATCACTGAGAAAGAACTACTGTTCCTGTATCTTCTGATCAAGAAGAAAGACAACGAGCTAGTATTAAGCTCATATAAAAAACCTACAAACAGGAATAGCCTTCTTCTTTATAATAGCCACCACCCAAAATCCCTGCGCGACAACCTGCCATACGGACGGTTTCTTTACCTGTGACGCAATTGCAACAGATTAAAGGATTTTGATACACAGGCTCAAAAGCTAGCCGTAGACTTGGAATCAAGACAATACCCGAGTCAATGTGTAAAAACTGCACGTAAACAGGCTAGGAACTGTAACAGAGAGACATTACTAGAGCCACACACTAAACAAGACGAGACTCTAACATGTGTCACCACTTACACACCCCAGTCAAATCAGAAGCGCAAAATAATTAAGAAACACTGGAAAATCTTGCAAACTGGGCAACTATCCTTCCCACCACCTAGGTTTGCATTTAAACGAACTGCCAATCTGAAGGACATGCTAATACACACACGCCCATGAGACCATAAGGGGTCAGACCAGAGATTACTATGGGATCTACCCCTAGTAAAAGGACATTTCCCATCTGGATCATGTGTCTCCTATACTTTCACAGAAAGCTCTAGGGAGATATCTCTGAAGACTAATTGGATGTGGACACAAATATCACTCACCAATTGCAACAGAAAGAACTGTGTCTACTTGATAATTTGTCCCTGTGGTAAACAATACGTGGGGATGACCACACACCCTGTAAAATTGAGAATAAACGAACATCGCAGCGCTAAACGATGCAAGAAATCCAATACAAAAATTAACAAGCTTGCATTCTTCCTCTCATTAAAAAACCAGCTCTTGATACTAATGATCCTGCCAACTATCGTCCTATCTCAAGATTTCCCCTGCCAGAAAAAATTGTTGAAAAAATAATCAATGCAGAGTTATCTAACTTTATTCTCGAGAATCAGCTTTTAAACCCTAGTCAATTTGGGTTTAGAGCGAACCATAGTATGGAGACTGCACTAATAAAAACCACAGAAGAAATAAGAATGGCACTAGATAACGGAGGGTCAGCAGCTCTTATTCTATTGGACCTATCAGCAGCGTTCAACACTGTGGACCACGAGTTATTGGTCCACCGTCTGAACCCCATAGGAGTCAAAGGTAAAGCTCTTGCCTTATTAACATCTTTCCTATCGGAGAGATCCCAAACTCTGAATCTTGGTCAGTTTAAATCTTCACCCTTCACTCTACCATGCGGGGTTCCCCAGAGCTCTTCATTTAGCCCAACACTATTTAATATCTATTTCTCAGAACTCGACTCTTTAATCAAAAGTTTTAATCTAAATCCATCTAAATCCAACATCCTATGCTGATGACACCCAATTGGTTGTATCAGCTGTGGACAATGATATCAACTACCCTTTAAGATGACATGACTGCATGATTACCTTGAGCAGCTGGATGAGCAGACATTGCCTAAAGTTGAACTCAAGTAAAACTGAGATTATACTATTTGGCAATCTCTCTCCAGCATGGTCTCCTGCCTGGTGGCCCAACAGTCTGGGCTCACCTCCCCTCCCGGTGACCAAAGCTAAAAACCTAGGCTTTATCATGGACGATAAGCTCAGATATGAGGCCCAGGTGTCTAAGGTAGTGTCCTCTTCATTCTATACCATCAAAATCTTAAGGACATTTTTTTCTTCCTTTTATCCCCAGAAACACCAGGAAGTCTGTGGTCTCTGCACTAGTCCTGTCAAAGCTAGAGTATTGTAACAGCTTCAGGAAAAACTACTTAGGAAGCTCCAGGCGGTGCAAAATGCAGAAGCCAGATTGATTCTGGGCATTCCCATATATCAGTCGGTATCTTCAGGCATCCGGGAACTACACTGGCTCCCGGTGCGACAGCAAATTAAATTTAAAGCGCTCTGTGCAGTCCATAAGTCCTTGCATAGAGAAGGTCGGGAATTTTTATGGAAGGCTTTTAATTGGCATACTCTAAACAGACATCTTCGGTCAGCTAGTGCTAGACTGATTACCACCACAAGAGCCAGAAAAGTGAACTGGGGAGGAAGGAGCTTCACTAACAGCACAGCCAGGCTGTGGAACTCTTCCACTACATGTTAGGGCCATACCCACCCTCCTTGCCTTCTGAAATGAACTTAAGACATGGCTCATTTAACAACTAGTAATCTCCGGCTCAGTATGCTTATGTTCAGCAAGTGCCAAGACACCTATGGGTAGACGTGCGTTATATAAGCCTGTATAACATAACACATTTCCTCACTGAAGGACACGCAGCAGAGGATGTACAATGGACTGTCCTAGAATCATACCTGAACATGAGCTAGCATGCCCTTTTTAGAAGGGAACAACAATGGATATTTCACCTTTCATCGAACATCATCGGTCTTAATGATGAAATTCCTTGGCACAAAATATGAATTAGATCACAGTTAGTGAGTGACACATGTATGTCTACATTACCAGCCTCATTTACAGAATAAACAATTGTTCAAAGGAAAAAAATTATTTGAATCACTACTGAAAAAAACACATCATGTCATTAAAATAGGAGTGTTTTTATGTCAATCCGACTATTAAAACCAAGATTGACTGGACTGACGATTTCAGCCCACATTGACTTCACAGATTCGTGCCCCCTTGCTAAACAGCAGACACACAATTGATGGACGGAATGCAGAACAAATCAAAACATTCACCCCCAGTCAATAGATCTGGGTTAAATCCATCACTCTTTTGCTCACCATGCCACCCCAGTTTAGACCTGGTCATATGCAAATCAGTCTTGACCCTGTGCCTCATGGGAACAGTCCAGCCCGAACTGCCAAGCCAGGTCCTCCCTGGACCGGAAACAAGCATTCTAGGACCGGTTTCGGGGTTTCACCCCTCTTCAGCCAGGATAGCTTGATTCCAGTGGCACAGTGAGCCCGGGACCCACGTCTGGGCATACCCGGCGCACTTAGGGCGAGGAAGCAAAAGACACACAATTGATGGACGGAATGCAGAACAAATCAAAACATTCACCCCCAGTCAATAGATCTGGGTTAAATCCATCATTCTTTTGCTCACCATGCCACCCCAGTTTAGACCAGGCCATATGCAAATCAGTCTTGACCCTGTGCCTCATGGGAACAGTCCAGCCCGAACTGCCAAGCCAGGTCCTCCCTGGACCGGAAACAAGCATCCTAGGACCGGTTTCGGGGATTCACCCCTCTTCAGCCAGGATAGCTTGATTCCAGTGGCACAGTGAGCCCGGGACCCACGTCTGGGCATACCCGGCGCACTTAGGGCAAGGAAGCAAAAGACACACAATTAATGGACGGAATGCAGAACAAATAAAAACATTCACTCCCAGTCAATAGATCTGGGTTAAATCCATCATTCTTTTGCTCACCATGCCACCCCAGTTTAGACCTGGCCATATGCAAATCAGTCTTGACCCTGTGCCTCATGGGAACAGTCCAGCCCGAACTGCCAAGCCAGGTCCTCCCTGGACCGGAAACAAGCATCCTAGGACCGGTTTCGGGGTTTCACCTCTCTTCAGCCAGGATAGCTTGATTCCAGTGGCACAGTGAGCCCGGGACCCACGTCTGGGCATACCCGGCGCACTTAGGGCGAGGAAGCAAAAGACACACTATTGATGGACGGAATGCAGAACAAATCAAAACATTCACCCCCAGTCAATAGATCTGGGTTAAATCCATCATTCTTTTGCTCACCATGCCACCCCAGTTTAGACCTGGCCATATGCAAATCAGTCTTGACCCTGTGCCTCATGGGAACAGTCCAGCCCGAACCGCCAAGCCCGGTCCTCCCTGGACTGGAAACAAGCATCCTAGGACGGGTTTCGGGGTTTCACTCCTCTTCAGCCAGGATAGCTTGATTCCAGTGGCACAGTGATCCCGGGACCCACGTCTGGGCATACCCGGCGCACTTAGGGCGAGGAAGCAAAAGACACACAATTGATGGACGGAATGCAGAACAAATAAAAACATTCACTCCAAGTCAATAGATCTGGGTTAAATCCATCATTCTTTTGCTCACTATGCCACCCCAGTTTAGACCTGGCCATATGCAAATCAGTCTTGACCCTGTGCCTCATGGGAACAGTCCAGCCCGAACTGCCAAGCCAGGTCCTCCCTGGACCGGAAACAAGCATCCTAGAACCGGTTTCGGGGTTTCACCCCTCTTCAGCCAGGATAGCTTGATTCCAGTGGCACAGTGAGCCCGGGACCCACGTCTGGGCATACCCGGCGCACTAAGGGCGAGGAAGCAAAAGACACACAATTGATGGACGAAATGCAGAACAAATCAAAACATTCACCCCCAGTCAATAGATCTGTGTTAAATCCATCATTCTTTTGCTCACCATGCCACCCCAGTTTAGACCTGGCCATATGCAAATCAGTCTTGACCCTGTGCCTCATGGGAACAGTCCAGCCCGAACTGCCAAGCCAGGTCCTCCCTGGACCGGAAACAAGCATCCTAGGACCGGTTTCGGGGTTTCACCCCTCTTCAGCCAGGATAGCTTGATTCCAGTGGCACAGTGAGCCCGGGACCCACGTCTGGGCATACCTGGCGCACTTAGGGCGAGGAAGCAAAAGACACACAATTGATGGACGGAAGGCAGAACAAATCAAAACATTCACCCCCAGTCAATAGATCTGGGTTAAATCCATCATTCTTTTGTCTCACCATGCCACCCCAGTTTAGACCTGGCCATATGCAAATCAGTCTTGACCCTGTGCCTCATGGGAACAGTCCAGCCCGAACTGCCAAGCCAGGTTCTCCCTGGACTGGAAACAAGCATCCTAGGACTGGTTTCGGGGTTTCACCCCTCTTCAGCCAGGATAGCTTGATTCCAGTGGCACAGTGAGCCCGGGACCCACGTCTTGGCATACCCGGCGCACTTAGGGTGAGGAAGCAAAAGACACACAATTGATGGACGGAATGCAGAACAAATCAAAACATTCACCCTCAGTCAATAGATCTGGGTTAAATCCATCATTCTTTTGCTCACCATGCCACCCCAGTTTAGACCTGGCCATATGTAAATCAGTCTTGACCTTGTGCCTCATGGGAACACTCTAGCCCGAACTGCCAAGCCAGGTCCTCTCTGGACCGGAAACAGACCTGAATGCCCGACCCAAGTGTTTCCGCTCTAGTGGTTGCAACCGGGCGTCAACTGAACGAGAAAGACCTGCTTCCAATTAACGCTGACGGAAGACAGGTTAAATACTGGAGACCCACCAAGCATGGCACTCCCGAGGTTGCCGGCATGAGTAGGTCTTCCAGTGTGCTGACATACAGAAGTTCGTAAGTATGGCATAGCCGCCCAACTGTTCCAAAAGAAAGTGTCAGTGTAATTTAACCTCTCGCTAAATCATTAACACAGGTCGTTTTACAGCACGCTAATGAGCGTGTCACCAGGCAAAATACTCGAGGAGTCCTGATTTATACCCTCAGTGGGTAAGTTTACTCACTGATCAACAGAGTGTTTTGGAATTTCATGATATGTGTTTTATTCTCCATGTGGTGTTGGTGAATTGCACTTTTTTACTCATGAGACACATTAGAGAGTGAGCATGAACATGTGAGCATACTTTGATGTCTCAAACCGTCCATTTTTTGATAATAGTGAAATTGATGATGTCCTAATTATGTCTGCACTACAGGTCGTCTCTAAAATTGGTTTACTTACATTGATACATAGAGAAGTGTAGGTGGCTGGGAGTAACACAAATGAACTCATATATCGAAACCCCAGTCACTGTGTAGATTAGGTTTTTATGGTCCTGAAGAAAAGAAGCTAAATCATCCACAAGACTAAATTAGGCTTGAAACATTTCAACCTTCAGCTACCTTAGATAATCACTTCTAGTAGGTAGCACCACATAATTTAACATAGGCAGGAGGACTCAATCATTACATTTCTGTAGAGTACCCCTGTCTTATTTTTATCCCACTCTTTCACATATTTACTTCAAATACACCAATGTACTATTTTACCCACACTTCACCATACGGCTTGTGAAAAGATCTCCGGAAAAGAGCCCCCATTGAGGGTGCAGCGCCAGCCCGACGTGGAGCAAAAGCCCAAATGATGAAGCATGACACCTATCTAGGTGTGTGAGGGCATTTGTTCCTACAGAGTAATGCTTCCTGCAGACTCTGTGGAAACTTAACTGACCTAAGCAGACAAATTTGCACTTATTAGGAACTGCATACCCCTGTTGTCATGACTGATATTTCCTCACCAGTCATTTACGAGGGAAAAACACACGAAGGAGAAATAATGAGGAACAGAAAACTGTCACAAAGGGAGAAAGCAGGAGCCTGTCAAGGGTGAAATAAAGGGCACGTGGGTGTCTGAAGTATCGTAGGATTTTGGTGCTCATGCTTGCTGCTTTCTGTGTTATTTTGAAATCATAAAACATGAGAAAAGGAAACTCCCTTGCCACTGCCATTTTGCACTTCTAAAGGCTGTGGTGTTTGATTTATGTATTCACTTATCATTTGGACTTTCAAAACGAGATGTGCCTATCAATTGAATCATTGTTTACAGAAATCACAATTTGCATGTATGTGGGATTTAGAATGCCTACTTTAGTGGGTGGCACAATGAGTGCTGCAGGGCCACTAGTAGCATTTAAATGACAGGCCTGGGGTACAGGCAGTACCATATACTAGAGACTGAAATTTCAATTTAATCACTTACTAAGAGTCGGAATGATACACCACACAGCCAGTAGCATGACAGCGGGGCAAAAATATTGCACTGAGCTGTTTCAAGATGTGATTTCTGCCATTTTAAATCAATGGCTGAAGAGAACTGACTCAAACAAGCCAAATGCTGAAGAAAGGCGACCCAAAGTCCACTCTATGTATATTGTAAACAATAGGGGCCTAATTATTATGAGTTTGGCAGTCCGAGGACCGCCAAACTCACAGTGGCACAGGGGTGGTGGTCCAGCCACCTCTGCACCTGCGGCTTGACCGCCGGAATACCACTTGAGCGGTCGGACCGCCATGGCACTGCTGCAACCACCAGGGATCAGAGATCCCTGGCGGTTGCGCGGCGGTTTGAGGGCCGCAATATGCTTGGTGGTGCCTTGCGGCACTGCCAAGCATTTTACGACTTTCCTCACCACTAGCAGCCTCTTAGAGGTTATTACTACATGAAACTGTTGGTGGTGAGGAAAGAAAGGTGGCCCTAAATGGGCCCCTCTTGGCCCCGTGCAAGGGGGGGCATGCAGGGGGGCACATGTTGTGCCCCCTGTGTGCATGCCCCCAATTCCTGCACGGCATGGACTGCACAGTCCATGCCATGCAGGAACATGCACTGGCGGTCCCTCAGCAGTGCAGTTTAAGGCTCACATGTGTGCCTTTAAACTGCACTGCCACTGGACCGCCACGCCGCCCACCCGCCAGACAACGTTAATACTCGTAATCTGGTGGGCAGGCACAAATGTACAGATAATAAAAAGGTAAAAACAAAGCAGCTGGGGGGGCAGTGAGAAAACAGAACTCAATACATTAATATCATATATGTCATAAGAGATCAATTACCTCATAATAAGACATATGTGAGAAACTGAGTTATTTACTGAGGGTGGTGAAACCCTACTCAAGCCACAACCACAATTCTTGCCAAGGTGAAACACAAGCAGACTTCAAATTAATCTGTGCTTAACCCTCTGGTATCTTGGCACAAAGCAGTCAGGCTTAACTTAAAAGCAACGTGTAAAGTATTTATGCAGCACTTCAAAACAGTAATAAAGTGAAAACATGACAAAAGAAGAATCCCACACCAATCTACCAAAATAGATTAAAATTGAATAAACAATTTAGGACAAAAACGACAAAAACCCAATTGAAGAAAAGTAGCGCTTAGAAGCAAGAAGCACCAATTGCAGTTATTTGGTCGTGGTGGACCCAGTTCAAGTCACAAAGTCAGGCCGACTGCAATGGAGTGTGAGCAGTATGCAGGACTGAGTTCAGTCTTTTGTTAAAAGTACCTTGGGGCAGATTTACAAGCCGCTTGCGCCACTTTTGTGTCATTTTTAACATGGGAAAAATGACGCAAAAATGGCGCAAGAGGCTTGTAAATAAGCCCCCTTGTGTCCTGGGCATCGGGATGAAAAGTCCATGTGTTGGCCTGCAAGGTGTGGGTGTCTAGGAGCAGTTGACGGAAGTTTGTGGTGCAAGGTCATGCGTTGAGATGGATTGTGCTGTGTTGGTCCCGGTGAAGCCGCTGATCAGGAGCGGCAGTGCGGGCATCGAGGTACATCACCCTGCACCAAGGCCAATGAAGTCCTTGGTGCTGTGAGGACTTGGGTCGAGATGTGTCGCGCTGAGTCGAGATGCATTGAGCTGAGCCAGTTGTCAGCATATAGATGTGTTGTGCTGGGTCAGTGCTTGCAAAGCCACTGAACAGAAGCTGCAAAGCATGGTCCTGTGCCGAGGGGCATCAAGATGCATCGAGCTAGTCTGGTTGTTAGTGTTGAGATGCGTTGCACTTGTCAGTGCTTGCGAAGCCGCCAAACAGAATCTGTGATGCTTGGTCCTGCATCGAGATGTGTCGAGTTGTGTTGGAGAAGAGGAATCTGTTGTGTCGCTGTAGCTCAGAACAGGAGGCCAGCCAACTAGCCTTTTGAGTCTCTATAGTGGTCCTGTGTTCAAGGTGTAGGTTCAGTCCTTCTTCCTCAGGCAGCAGGGCCGCAGAGCAGTCCTTCTTGCAGGCAGAGCTGCAGGGAAGCAGAGCAGCTGGGCATTCCTCTTATAGCTGAGTCTTCCACTGGTGCAGAAGTGATCTGAAGAATTGGGTCTGAAGGTCCACTATTTATACCTGGAGCCCACTTTGAAGTAGGAGAAGCTTCTGAAGTGTCTCCAGTACAGAGCGGTCTGGAATTTCCTGCATCCCTGCCCTGGCCTAAGTCTATCTGGCGGCACCAGAGGCTAGTGTGAAGTCCTTTGTGTGGGAGCTGAGCCAGTGCCTTTGAAGTGCAAGTGTCGTAGGTGACAACTCCACCCCATCCTGTCAGAGATGGCCCATCCTGCCAATACCCAGACACACTATTGTGATGCTATCTGGGAGGAATACACAAAGGCCTACAGCGAACTAGACCTAGTCATATGACCCAGGAACAGGCTTCAGGCACCAAATGGATAGGTCAAGAAAATGCCAACTTTCGAAATGTGACTTCAAATCCGACTTTACCCTATTAATGAGGGCTTTAAATTACAATTCCTCATGCACCAAACATATATGTAAATCCGTATTTGTAAAGCGCAAACTACTCACCCTTACGGGTCTCAAGGCGCTGGGGGCCGTCGTGGAAATTAAGTGAGCTATTGCCCAGAGTCACATGGTGCTGAGCTGAGCTGCCGCCGGAGCCGGGGATCGAACCGTGAGCCCCGTGCTCCGAAGTCAGCTGCCCTGGCCGCTGCACCACACCTCTCCAAACATGACTTTCCTACCTGCTCCCATTGAAAAGTTATCACTTAATAAATGTAATAAGGTAACCCAATGTTATCGTATGGGAGTGGTAGGCTTTGCAGTAGTGAAAAATGAATTTAAGAAATTTTCACTACCAGGACATGTAAAACTTTAAAAAATGTACATGTCCAACTTTTTAAATATACTGTACTATGCCCTGTGGCCTGCTTAGGGCCTACCCTAGGGGTGACGTATGTGAATTAAAAAGGAAGGATTAAGCCTAGCAAAAGGTTTATTTTGCCATGTTGAAATGACAGTTAAAACTGCACACAAATGCAGCATAGGCAAGCCTGAGACATGTTTAAAAAGGCTACTTAAGTGGATGGCAAAAAAAGTGCAGCAGGCCCACTGGTAGAATTTAATTTACAGGCCCTCTGTACATGTAGTGCTACTTTACTGGGGACTTACAAAGTCAATTAAATGTGCCAACTGGGTGTAAGCCAATTTCACCATGTTTAAGGGAAAGAGCATAAGCACTATAGCACTGATTAGCAATGGTAAAGTGCACAGAGTTCTAAAAGTCAACAAAAACAGCTTCAGAAAACAGGAGGGTGAAAGCAAAAAGTTTGAGGAGGACCCTACAGAGAGGGTCAAGTCCAAAAAGAAACAATCAGGGTGATGGGAATTCTCTGAACAGAACTTAAATTGCACAACCCTTAAAACACTTAGGGGCCGATTCCGATCTCGGTCGGAGGCGCACCCAATACCATTCGGTCGGGAAAAAAGCCATGCGAAAGCCAGTTTCCCGACCGATCCGTACAGCACACCGAACGAGCAAGTACGATGCGCACAACAGCAAAAATTCCGGCCGAGCCGTACTCACCCAAACCAGGTCCTGTTCTCCGACCGAGGCGAATCCGGAAACGCCGAATCGAGTCGCACGGAAGGGAAAATGCAGCCCCGTCCGGCCGGACAAGTACGATGCGCTTTCCGTACGCGCCGAACCCGTCGCTACGCACGGCACGTCAAAGCATCCGGGAGAGGCGCACATAAGCTCCGAATCGCGCCACAACACGATCCACGGCTACGAGACGAACACAGCACAGACGAGGACGACGCGAAGCGACGAGGACGAAGCGAAGCGACGAGGACGAAGCCAAGCGACGAGGACGACGCGAAGCAACGAGAAGGACGAACGACACGAACCAACCATGAATCCCTTCGTCCCGATCATACCAATATTCTACATCTACTACCGGAACAGGCACGGACGCGTACGGCGCAGAAGGTAAGTCAGACACCAACCACAAAACACATACAACACGTACACGACACATCACACACATACACTGGGAATCTGAATATACTTGCAACAGCAGCACCATAGGGGCGGGATGCCCATCACCAATGCCACATATGCACACAGGGGCCTGAATGCGCGCCACCACCCCAACCCAGGGGGGCTGGATGCCAACCACCCTCAACCAGGGGGGCAGGATGCCTACCACTACTACCACCCTCACCCAGGGGGGCAGGATGCCTACCACTACTACCACCCTTAGCCAGGGTGGCAGGATGCCTACCACTACTACCACCCTTAGCCAGGGGGCAGGATGCCTACCACTACTACCACCCTTAGCCAGGGGGCAGGATGCCCACCACTACTACCACCCTTAGCCAGGGGGGCTGGATGCCTACCACTACTACCACCCTTAGCCAGGGGGCAGGATGCCCACCACTACTACCACCCTCACCCAGGGGGGCTGGATGCCTACCACTACTACCACCCTCACCCAGGGGTGGCAGGATGCCTACCACTACTACCACCCTCACCCAGGGGGGCTGGATGCCTACCACTACTACCACCCTTAGCCAGGGGGCAGGATGCCCACAACTACTACCACCCTCACCCAGGGGGGCAGGATGCCTACCACTACTACCACCCTTAGCCAGGGTGGCAGGATGCCTACCACTACTACCACCCTTAGCCAGGGGGCAGGATGCCCACAACTACTACCACCCTCACCCAGGGGGGCAGGATGCCTACCACTACTACCACCCTTAGCCAGGGTGGCAGGATGCCTACCACTACTACCACCCTTAGCCAGGGGGCAGGATGCCTACCACTACTACCACCCCAACCCAGGGGCGGCTGGATGCCTACCACTACTACCACCCTTAGCCAGGGGGGCTGGATGCCTACCACTACTACCACCCTTAGCCAGGGGGCAGGATGCCCACCACTACTACCACCCTCACCCAGGGGGGCTGGATGCCTACCACTACTACCACCCTCACCCAGGGGGGCAGGATGCCTACCACTACTACCACCCTCACCCAGGGGGGCAGGATGCCTACCACTACTACCACCCTTAGCCAGGGGGGCTGGATGCCTACCACTACTACCACCCTCACCCAGGGGGGCAGGATGCCTACCACTACTACCACCCTTAGCCAGGGGGGCTGGATGCCTACCACTACTACCACCCCAACCCAGGGGGGCTGGATGCCTACCACTACTACCACCCTTAGCCAGGGGGCAGGATGCCCACAACTACTACCACCCTCACCCAGGGGGGCAGGATGCCTACCACTACTACCACCCTTAGCCAGGGGGCAGGATGCCTACCACTACTACCACCCTTAGCCAGGGTGGCAGGATGCCTACCACTACTACCACCCTTAGCCAGGGGGCAGGATGCCTACCACTACTACCACCCTTAGCCAGGGGGCAGGATGCCTACCACTACTACCACCCCAACCCAGGGGGGCTGGATGCCTACCACTACTACCACCCTTAGCCAGGGGGCAGGATGCCCACCACTACTACCACCCTCACCCACGGGGGGCAGGATGCCTACCACTACTACCACCCTTAGCCAGGGTGGCAGGATGCCTACCACTACTACCACCCTTAGCCAGGGTGGCAGGATGCCTACCACTACTACCACCCTTAGCCAGGGGGCAGGATGCCTACCACTACTACCACCCTTAGCCAGGGGGCAGGATGCCCACCACTACTACCACCCTTAGCCAGGGTGGCAGGATGCCTACCACTACTACCACCCTTAGCCAGGGGGGCAGGATGCCTACCACTACTACCACCCTTAGCCAGGGGGCAGGATGCCCACCACTACTACCACCCTTAGCCAGGGGGGCTGGATGCCTACCACTACTACCACCCTTAGCCAGGGTGGCAGGATGCCTACCACTACTACCACCCTTAGCCAGGGGGCAGGATGCCTACCACTACTACCACCCTCACCCAGGGGGGCTGGATGCCTACCACTACTACCACCCTTAGCCAGGGGGCAGGATGCCTACCACTACTACCACCCTCACCCAGGGGTGGCAGGATGCCTACCACTACTACCACCCTTAGCCAGGGTGGCAGGATGCCTACCACTACTACCACCCTTAGCCAGGGGGGCAGGATGCCTACCACTACTACCACCCTTAGCCAGGGGGGCAGGATGCCCACCACTACTACCACCCTTAGCCAGGGGGGCTGGATGCCTACCACTACTACCACCCTTAGCCAGGGGGCAGGATGCCCACCACTACTACCACCCTCACCCAGGGGGCTGGATGCCTACCACTACTACCACCCTCACCCAGGGGTGGCAGGATGCCTACCACTACTACCACCCTTAGCCAGGGTGGCAGGATGCCTACCACTACTACCACCCTTAGCCAGGGGGGCAGGATGCCTACCACTACTACCACCCTTAGCCAGGGGGGCAGGATGCCCACCACTACTACCACCCTTAGCCAGGGGGGCTGGATGCCTACCACTACTACCACCCTTAGCCAGGGGGGCTGGATGCCTACCACTACTACCACCCCCACTCATAGGATGGACAATGCATGACACAACAAGCACACCACAACCTAGGGAATGCAAGATTAAGACATCCCCCCACCACCATGACAAGCGTGTGTAGGCTGTGTCAAATGCCTACAACACCGAACATGACTTTCAACATACAATGTGACCCCCTAGCACATGTGCCACACATATATGTGTGTGGCACCCACAATGCAAGCAGCCCATGACCATTGTGGCAATGGGGCCTAAACCCCCATCATCACAGTGACCAAAAGGTAAGTGTGGGGTCCATAGCTGAAGCACATTTTGACCATTGTGGCAATGGGGTCCAAACCCCCATCATCACAGTGACCAAAAGGCAAGTGTGGGGTCCATAGCTGAAGCACATTTTGACCATTGTGGCAATGGGGTCCAAACCCCCATCATCACAGTGACCAAAAGGCAAGTGTGGGGTCCATAGCTGAAGCACATTTTGACCATTGTGGCAATGGGGTCTACACCCTCATCATCACAGTGACCAAAAGGTAATTGTTGACAAAGAAAGAGCTGCAACTGCCAAACTGCATGGATCATTCCTGCTCACAGAACCAAAAACTCATCTGTGGCAAAGTAGTGTATGTGTCCCATTGCAACATAAATTGGGGGAGCCAAATACTGCAGTGCAAATGAAACATTCCTTTGGCCATGTGCAGACAAACAACACCCATGGGGGCTGAGACCGTCAACAGTCATCAATGACACAATGACAGAAGTGACCATCAGAATGCAGAACCACATATTTGCACCAATGGGCACACAAATGCAGATACCCTGTGGAGACAGCAGATGTGAGGTGAACAGATACCATACCATGGCAGCAATGGGACACACAAACCATGATCACTGTGCTGACCGATGACCTAGGAGTCCCAGGGACAGCAGGGGAAACACACCAAACAACATACAGCCAATGGCACACCCAAGATATGCCAATGCAGTGGTGCAGATGCACAAACACAAACAGGCAGACCAACACTGTCATCATACACAGCAGGTGAGGGGTGGGGGTGCCAGTGTCCCCAGGCAACCACACAACACATGAGGAGAGCTGAATACCAATCATACAGATGTGCATACACTGCCACACTAAGGTAACTCATGGATCCAAATCCCCTATGTGGGCAAGCAGGCATTGTCAGGTGAGAGGGAGCACAAAACACACATGTCACACAGGCACGTAGGAACAACAACTGACACAGCAAGTCACAGACACACCACAGCACCACCCCCAGGGCCCCCACAATGTGGTGACCCTGGGCTGAATAAAAATACCACTGTGATGACAAAGCTAAATGTCGTTCACACTATGAACCACAGTCAGGTGTCCTGAGCAACAAACTACCATCACACCTACACAAGCACAAATCAATCAGCATGGCCAGTAAGCCAAGGCCAACATGGAGGCAGGGGCCTAGCCGGGCAACAACTCTCATCTGCACACACTCAACACCACACCCTCGACCTCCAACAATGTGCAGCAGTGAAGTACACATGCACTGGTGACATTGCACATGCACCCATGACTATTCCAGGGTGGTGGGTGGGAACCAAGGTGTAGAAACACATCACACATGGACACTCAACAAGACTCCTGAATGTCTGACACACTGCACACTACGCTGTACATGGACATGACGGCAATACCACACCGACCAATGGGATCCCAGCCACAGTCACACACCAATGAAGAAGCCAAGGTCACCCACAACGAACACACATAGACAACTTCCAACATTGCAGCTCTGACCCTGAGGAGTGGCAGCAGTCACACACACAACATGTCACAATCACTGAAAGATAACACAAACTGGAAATCACATGACAGGGGCAAACAACAAGTGCCAAGGGGAAACCTGACTGTGACCCATCTGCGTCTGCACACAAACTCAGCCCTGACAGCAAACACACCTATGGGTGACACCCTGATGACCAGTAATGTGCCATGCACCCACATCACAGAGAACACAGGGAGAAGACTTTGGGGGAACATAGCTCAAGTCAGCAAGCATCACAAACAGGTACAACACTAGGGATCACAGCATGCGCAGATGAATGGAAGTGAACACACAGACATGCACATACAACACACACCTTGGGTGCAGGCAATGTCACACGTGTACACACTGCCATGAGGGGACTCCACTCCTGTGTGAGGAAAGCTGTGCCATATGTTGCCTCAGTAGGGCCCCATCATGTCAGCTGAGCACTTGGTCACACAATCAACAATTAGCACCAAATGAGGGCTCCCATCACATCAGCCTGGTCATGGATGTGCCAACGGAATCATCAGCACAGATCCAACACACTTGTATAGCAATGTTGCACTGACTACACGGATGAGTCCCTCCCCATTGATGCCCAAACCTGCATGTCCACTGGAGATGGCAACACGGTCAGGGAAGTAGACAAATGCAACGATGGCAGGCACAACAGATGTGCAGGGGTGGAAGCCACAGATATGAAATTGCCAATGTAAGTAGGAAACCCATTGCCAAATACTGAACACATGACACCCTCAGATGCTGCTATTGATGACATGGATACACCACATGATAGGACACATTCCCCCTGGACCACATGGGTTCCTGCACAGTAACACTTCATAATCATGAGACCAGATATCACCATCACTGCAGCAAGGGCATGGTTAGCTGCACCAACAACATGTACATCTGAAGCATGAGCACTAGAGAAAAGAAAGTTGCTTTATTCAGCATATGTGTTGAGGCCAAACGAAGTCCTGAAAAAGAGCAAAGGCCAATGGCCAGTCCATTGTCAAAGTTCAAACAGGGTGACACTGGCAGATGTCACCCTACGCATGCCTGCACAATACCAGGGACAATCCACTAGGAGGGGCAACCGGGGGGCAGGCCAGGCACCGCAGGGACAGGATCAGGGCTCACCAGGGGGAGTCAGGGAAGGGGTGGTGGGTGCAGGAGAGCCACTGACAACTGCAGTGGAGGTGTCTGACATGGTGTGTGCCGGCACAACTGGGGGGCATGACACAGATGTCGTGGGTGCCGGCACAACTGCAGTGGACCCTGCAGATGGGGTGGACAGGTCCGCCACTGCAGTGCCCAAGTCAGACAGGGCGGTAGTGGACTCCACTGCAGTGCCTACCTCCAGGGGAGGAGAATGGGGAACAGGCAAGGTGGGTTGGACAGAGGGGGGACACCCTCACCACATCAGTGGCACAGACAAGCGCAGCGGGGGGTGTGGTGCTGGGAGAGCAAGTGGCAGGGGGAGAAGGCCGGAGCATCTTGGGGATGGTATATCTGTGGGTGGGGGAACCTGGGGCAGGGTGTGGTGGGGGCACCTGTGCAGTGGGGGCCTGAGGGATGGAGGACGGAGACCTTGTGCCTGAGCTGCAGGGTGGTGGCGGGGTCTTGCTCTTAGCACTCCGGGGGACTTGCGGGTGGGGGCCTCAGTCCGTCTGCGCCTGGGGGAGGGTGTCCGGGGGCGAGGGGCACTCTGCTCCGTGTGGGTGGGCTTCCTCTTCCCCCGGGATGCTGGAGCAGCTTCATCGGTGGGGAAGAGGCCGAGGTCACAGAGGAAGAGCTGCTGTGACTTTGGGGTTGCAGGTGAGGCAAGGGAGGGTGCTTTGGAGGGAGAGGGAACTGAGGACTGCGCAGTGCATGTGGATGCGTGTGTGTGTTCCAGGGCCCCATCCCCTGTGAGTCTGGCTTCAGTCCCCTGAATGTGCGTGCGTGTGCGTTTTGTCATTGGCGTGTGTGTCAGTGTGCTGGATGTGTGTGTGCTGGTGTGTGCCTGTGCCAGTGTGTGTGTGCCTGGGATGGGTAAGGTGCTGGGGAGTGTGGATGGAGCAGAGGCAGGAGGGGTGAGGGACCGTTTGAGGAGGGACACTGCTGCCGTCAGGGAGGAGTCCATGGACCTATTGCCCCTCTGTAGGTCAGACATGCCCGATGAGATGCCCTCCATGAACGACACCAGCTGAGTCAACAGCGCGGTGTGCGCATGGAGGACACTCAGCATGGCTGTCTGCCCTACATGGAGCTGGCGAAGGAGGTACACAGACTCCTCACTCAGGGCAGCAGGGGACACAGGGGCAGGGGGTGCGGTGCCTGGCCCAAAGGAGACACGCTCCCGGACATGGGAGCCTCCACGGACCTGGGGAATGGGAGCCGATGGGAGGGCGGTGGTGGTGCTGGTGGTGGCGGGGACAGCAACACTAGCTGGGGTGTGGTGGCTGCTGACACCCGCCTCCACAAGGGAGTCATCCTCCGAGTTGCTCTGGTCCTCAGCTGAGGTGGATGCTGCTGAGGACTCCTCGGTGTGGCTCCCCTCGCCCTCCGTGCCACTGGGTCCCTCCGACCACTCCTCGGCTGCTGACCCAGTCTGGCTCTCCGGCTCCTCCTGGTCCGTGGAGCTGTCCCCTTCCGTGGCCGTGGATGTATCTGCAAACAATGGGGAAACAGACAGACATCAGTCACCTGCACCAAACGCACACACCACTGTGAGCACAGCACATTACAGAGCAAGCCCTGGCATCATTAGTTGTACATTGCTAAAAGTGCCCTAATTGAACAGGAGAAGTCAATTGTCAGTCTGATGCCAAGCATGGCACTCACATCCCACATGGCCTTGCACCCATCTGTCTGGTGTCTGTTGGATTGCAACACCCCAGTGTTGACACATGCACCAAGTACACAGTAGTTGGACAGTGCAGAGGACACGGTGTGGACACATCACAGCTCTTGCCACTGAGTCAGTACAGGTTTACGGATGTAAGGGATGCCCAGAGTCAAATAGGAAATGCATGTGATGCATTCCAGCGACAGACACCATGATGCACCCATGTCCTGATAGCCAGCGCCACTATGGTGTGCATGTAGCACATGTCACTCCCCTGCAGGATCACCAATCAGTAGACACATGCCATGGCGGAGGCATGACTGCAAAGTCATACATCACTGTCTCAGTGATGTATGACTTTGCAGCCAGACAACAACACTCTGCACTGTGTCACAATAGTAGGTCATGGGGAATGCAAGTCCTGGAGCTGCACAAGTGCACATGTACATCCCCCCACAACACATCCTCTTAACCCTCATCTGTCCAGGTCATACCTATTGGACATATGGGAGACCTGTGACACTACCCTCTGAACCTGAGCCCCTCACACTCTGCTGTGCATGGGGAACAGCTGCCTGAACTTCACATTTACATGCCCCAGTCTGCATGGGCAGCTGATCAGACACCTATGTGTCACACAAGTATCGTCTCCTATGGTCACATCTCCAGTGGCATGCTGAGCCCCTACCAAGAAACTCCACAGCAGTCCTGGCGACTAATCCACAGCACACTGACACAGAGGCAGACACCTGAGGGGTCAAAACACTGTGCACAATGTGTCCTCTGATACACGGGAGTGGGAGTACAGAGTGTATTGTATGGCCTGGAGTAGGCATGACTGTCCAGCCCCACATGAATGAGGGATGAGCCCTGGACTGTAGGCAGCTGGCTAAGTATGTGTGACACACGTCATATACATACTCCTGGGGCCCAAACATTGTTCCCACCCGCAGCATGGGTGTGTGCCAGGTACCCCAGCCACATGTGGTGGATCAGCTCAGCAATTGGACCACAGATCAAAGTAACACGCTGAATACATGTCAGAATACAGGCATTGTGTAAGCAATGGACCCACCCATGATGCCCACCACAGAGTCAGGGAAACAGATGCTGTCTCCCACCTTGAGTCAAGCAAACTGCAAGGACACAGTCCTAAGTGACAGAATTCCCTGCATGTAAGGGCCACACCTGGGTATCAGATGAGGAGTGGGCAGTGCACAATAGAGGGACATGGCTCCTGGACAACATGACTGCTGTACTGTGGCAGTTCAACCTGGCCCGAGGAGGGCACATAACATGTTAGACAGAGTACACAGTGCAGTCTTTGACTCACCCCCTCCTTGCTGCTCTCTGGCCTTCAGCTGCCCATCCAGGTCTGGAAAGACCACCGCCAGGATCCTGAGCATGTGGGGGTCAGGGTCCGTGTTCCGCCCTCCTGCGAGGAGGCGACAGCTTCAGCTGGACCCGTGCAATCCTCCGGGTCCAGCCCCGAAGGTCCTGCCACCTCTTTTGGCAGTTGCGGATCCGGCGCTTGTAGACCCCCACGGACCGGACAGCCCGGACGATGTCCTTCCATATCTCATGCTTCCGATGGGCAGAAGCCTGTCAGGATGACAAAGTGATAAGGCCATTACTACACATGCAACATATCCGTGCATGACACAGTTGCATATACATGTCGCAATCACAGGGGCACATGGTGTACCCAGGCAGTGCACGGCTGCCCATGGACAGTTTTCCAGAAGTCACTACATGGTATCATAGCATGGGGAGTAAAACCCTGTTCAGAAGCACTGTCACTGCACCATACCTGTCCAGTGCAAGTCACTACACACTATGGGGGGTGACAACTACTCAGTGAGCCTGCTAGCCAGTGGTGTGCTGACTCTCAGCCTTGCTAGTCAGACAAAATGCACATTCAGAAAGGCAGTGCACAGAACACTCACCTGCTCCCCTGGTGTCCCATACAGCTTGCTGTACTGTGGAAGTAGGCTGTCCAGCAGGGCCTGGTTCTCTTCAAGGCTGAAGGCTGGGGCTCTCTCCACAGTACGTGCCATTGCAGGGTCCAGAGGGGCAGAGACAGCAGCAGTGCAGTGGCAGATGTCGTCCTGGAGCATGTAGTGCAGGCAAGTGGGCTCTCAGGGGAACATGCAGCAATATATATGTGCTGGAGAGGCAGATACTGTCCCTTGTGTCCAAAGTGATAGGTCCAAGTCGTTTGCATCTTCTGAATCTGGCCAATCCATGGAATAGCAGCACCAAAACACGCCCACAGCATCCTTCAAAATTTCAACTTCATGACATACATGATTTTGCAACATTGTTGTGGGTGACCAACTGATTTTCCAGCAACCGACTCGTTCGAATATTCGAAAACGCGTCCGTTGCCAGGCAAGCCCATTGTCAATGGGTGCGCACCGATCGGTCCATTGAGGTACAACGCGCACAGGGGTACAACGCGTACCCGCACACATTGAAAGCAATGGGCCGGCCGGAGGCACCGATCGGTCCATTGCTGTTCAACGCATCACTGTACATGTGACTGGCATATGTCAGCATGCCTGTCTCAGATGGACATATGCCAGCCACAGATAGCTCCCAGGGAGTGAGGGGCACACCTACATCACGACAGCCTGTCCAAACCTTATCATAAGGCATGTAAGGCTGCATTTCCTATTGTGTGTATGTTGGTGTACATGTTGTCCTGTGGGTGTCACCTGTGGGCAGCCACCCCCAGGCTGTGCACGTGTTCATGGGGACAGGATCATGGGTGTTACGTGTACGTGACCACTGTGATGTGCAACTGTTCATATCTGTGCATGTGCCATGGTCACATTTCACAGTGGTGTTTGTGTATGTCATGTCACATACCCCGTGAGTCCCATGTGGGACGGTATGTTTGAGCCAGGGTGTCCCAGTGGCACAATAGTGATGGCCCTCCACAGTCTTTGTGCATGTAGTGTTTACAATGTCTCTGATTTCATGTGCACAATGGGAGACAGTCTCCACATCCACGTTGTGTGTGCATGGACTCTGATGTTGTGCGTGTGTGTCACAGACGTCCATGGCTCTCCTGCCATGGCAAGTGTGGCCACTACCTGTGGGGGTCATGTTTGTTTTGTTGTGGTGTACACATGATACTCCAGGTGATGCCAGTGTCCATGTGGCATTACAGGGTCCCTGGGAATGTGCCTGTCGTTGAGCTGTGGTGCCTGGGGCACATCTGTCCTCACATGTCACTGGGGGGTGACTGTGACACAGCATCATGATATCCAATGGGCCAACCTGGGACAAATTGATGCCACCTGTAGGACCGTGTTGACAGATGTTGGCCATGTATGTACCATACATGTCGTTCCGGTACTGCACACTTCATGTAGTTGTGCCTCATGATGATGTATGTTGGGATCTTGAGTGTGTTCAATGCCGCATATGTGGGGTGACTGACGATCTTGCTTACTTCTCCTCTGCACTGCAGGGCTCCTGCTGTCCATCGGCCATTCCCAGACCTGGCAACGATGGTGGAACGGGACAGCATCCGACGGTACCGCTTCACCAGGCAGCTGATTGAGGATTTGGCAGTGCAGTTGTCCCCACATTTGCAGCCTGGCCGGCCGTATCCTACAGCGCTGACCCCCAAGGTGAAGGTGATGGCAGCCCTACACTTCTTTGCCACCGGTACCTTCCAACATACTGTGGCGTCTGCTGGTGGGATGTCACAGACCATGTTCAGCCGTGTGCTCCGCGATTTCTTGGCGGCAATGTTGCTCTTCCTGAACCGGTACATCTATTTCCCTAGACTGCGACGACTCACTGACGTGAAGAGTGACTTTTATGCCCTGGGGAGGATGCCGCATGTCATTGGCTCCATTGATGGGACACATGTGGCTTTGGTACCACCACAGGCCCAGGAGCAGGCCTACAGGAACCGCAAGCACTACCACTCGGTCAATGCACTGGTGGTGTGTCTTGCAGACATGACCATCACACACGTGTGTGCCCGTTTCCCTGGTTCAGCACACGATGCCTTTGTGATGAGGAGTAGTCGCATCCCCAGGTTGATGGCACAGATGCAGAACCAGCGTGCCTGGCTTGTCGGTGTGTACTGACTTTGTGCCATTGTGTGTGATCTGATCTGTAGTATTCCGCCCACTTTTCCAAGTCAGCTGATGTGCACTTGTCTGTCCGTAGGTGACTCGGGATACCCCAACATGCCGTGGTTGCTGACACCCCTCAGGAACCCTGTGACACCTGCCCAGATGCGCTACAATGAGGCACATGGTCGGACCAGGAGAGTGATTGAGCGGACCTTTGGTCTCCTGAAGAGCCGCTTCCGCTGCCTGGACAAGACCGGAGGGTCCCTCCCATATGCCCCTGCGAAAGTGTGCAAGATTATCATCGTCTGCTGCATGCTCCACAACCTGGCAGTGCGGAAGGAGTTGCCTCTCATCCAGGATGACGATGACCAACATCCGCCACCTGTGGAGGATCCTGGCCTGGACCACGATGCCAGTGACGATGATGATGATGATGGTGATGGTGATGTCCGCACACAGCTCATCACCAACTTCTTTAGCTGAATGTGAGTATCCTGAGGTGTCATGTGAATGATGTGAGTTGGCATGATGTGTGGGTGGTGCTCTGGTGCTGTTGGAGTGTGTCCATGGGCTACTTGACTGGATGTGTGTTGCGATGTGTGGTGACAGGTGGGCTGTACTCCCCAACAGTGTTGACATGCTAACTTGGTTCTGGGTGGGTATCTTGTAACATGTATTGTGCATGAGTTTTGCTGTTCTGTCCTGTACTCCATTGCTTTTGACTGTGTGTCATTTCTGTCCTTCACAGGGTACTTTCAGATTCGTTTGGTCAACTGTGTCCACCGACAACGTGATTGCACATCCAGGCTGGTAGCTGTTGTGTCCCTACAGGTGATGTGCGCCACACCCATGGACTTCCTTCTGTCTACAGTTGTTGACTGTGTGCCCGCTACCAGGTGGGGTTACCTTGCATCTGTAGTGGTTACGGCATGTTGCTACTGTGTAATAAACCTGTGCTTCACTTAGTGATGTGCGTTGTCTGTGGTCACACATTTGACTGCCATTTGCTTACTGCACCTGTGGGCTACTTGACTACAACTGGGAATGGGTGTGGTGTCTGTGCATTGCACCGTCTTCCCTGGCAACATCAGTGTAGGCAATGAGTCAGATGGCCTAGGTGTGTATGTGTTGTGTAGCCCTGGTGGTGTGTCTCCCTCATATGTGTCACGTTGCCTGTACTCACATGCCTGTGTTGTCCTTGCTGTTGCAGTTCGCATACACAGTGTAATTTTGTTGTTCATCATCCCCATAACAGTACCCACGTTGGAATCACGACAGAGGCAAGTATGGTGTATTATTGTGTTTATTGTGATACATCTGTGATAATAGTGCATAGGATGGATTGTGCTGTACATGAATCTTGCAATCCCAAGTTCCTAGATGAATAGAAAGTCCAGGTAGACAGGATCCCCAGTATCGGGGCCACAGTTGTCTGACACATTGTTCCAACTTGTACTCCCCATGCAATGTGTGGGAGTAGTGTTGCCATCAACAGGGTGAACAGTCTGTGCACAAAGGCGAAAATCCAGAACAGGTTCAGGCTTCCTGGGAGTTGCGCTTGGCCATCAGCCTCTCACTTTCCCCTCCTCGGACGACCCCTCTTCTTGGGGGGGGCCCTCAAGTGCAGGCTGCTGCGGTGCAGGGGACTCTCCGCCAGAGTCCTCCTCCCTCCCTGTGGCAGTTGCAGTTTGTTCGGTACCAGATGTTGTTGGCACACAGGGAGGTGTGGACTGGTTGCTGTTCATCTGGCGGAGGCATTGTAAAATGTCCCTGTGCACCGCCGTCATCTCATGTAGTACATCCCACTTGGACTCCACGCGGGTCATGTGGGAGTCCACACGTGACATGTGGGAGTCCACACGTGACATGTGTGACTCCACATGGGACATGTGGGAGTCCAAGCGGGCATGATGGGCAGCCTGCTGCTGTTTGATGTCTCTGAGGAGCCCCACTACCTGGCTGAGCTCTCCGGTGCTGGACTGGTACGCATCAGCTATGCGTACCAGTTGTGGGTCTTCATGCACACCAGCAACGTCTGCAAGCAGCGACCTCTGTCTCCCACCCCTCCCACCACCCCTGCTGACATGTGCAGTGTGTGCAGTTGCACGCACAGATAACCCTGGTCCACCTTGGGGGTTGGTGGTGGTGGTGGTGTCCATGGCCCCAGGTTGGTCCAGGGTCACTGCGCTGGTGTTGTTCCTTATTCTGTCCATGTCGGCAGGGATGGTATTCGTGGTGACAGTCGTTGGAGGGGTGGGTGCAGGGGGTGCAGCTGGTGGACCTGCTGGTGCTGCAGCTGGTGGTCCTGCTGGTGCAGCATGTTGACTTGCACCGGATGTGCCAGGTTGTTCTTCATCGTCCGAGGAGGACAGAGGCTGTACGACGCCAGTGAGCTCGGCATCCTCTTGAGCCTGGGACTGGGACTCCTCAGCGTCTGCTGCTGTGTCCCTATCATCACCTGTTTTTGGGAGACACAAACAATGTATGTCATGTTTCTGCAGGCATCAGTGGTTGACACACCTGACAGTTGTGACTGTGCCTCGGGGTGCGGGCCTGTACATTGTATTGTCCTAAGTCGTCACAGTCAGGGGTTGATATTGGTGTGGCACATTGTCCTGCATTATTTGGGCATTTCTATGTATTCTCTGGGGTGTGAACATGGTCTGCATTGATTGTGTTTGGTTGACAGCCAGACCTCCTTCCCACCCACCCACCCACCCAGTCAGTTATCCCACCATGGAACGTGCTTGCATTGCAGGGAGTGTAAGTTGTCTCTCAGGATGTCAGTCAGAGGTGTCCTGCTGTTTGTTGGTGCACAGTTGGCAGCAGGGCCTTGTGCTCCCCGCAGCAGTAGCCAGTGTCAGCCATCTTGTGAGTCCTTCTCCACTCCCTGTGATGTGCGCATGGTTCATGGTGGTGTTGATGGGGCAGTTGTGGGGGGGGGCAATATGTGTGAGTGCGACTCCCATGATGCTATTGGCTACACTGACTTGGCCAGCATACACAGAATTCCTTCCTTTGAGTGGTCTTCACTGTGTGTTGGTGTTGTTGTGGTGGCTACATGTGTGGATGTGTGTGTTAGTTCTATTTGTGCCACTGCCTAGCTGTAGTTGTGGTTGTGTTTGTACATGTGTTGGCACAGTTGGATGTGACTTTTTTGATGGCATGTGTTGTGTTTATCTGACTGACATACACATTTTGGGATGATTCTGTTCTAGTTGCTGTGTAATTGCTATGAGTGCATGGTTTGACTCTCCCCTTGACAGTGATGTGTGTGTTTTGTGGCAGTTTATTGTGTACATTTGTTGTGTACTCACCAGGCTCTGGGATGTCCTCTAGTCCATATACGCTCACTGGCGGAAGGATGGCCCGCACCTTCTCCTCCCAGGGCCTGAGGTATACTGGCTTGGCAGGAGGGCCACTGCCGGTGTATTGGCTCAGGTGGTAGTCTTTCTTGAGCAGCTCCCGTACCCTCCTGCGCACGTCATACCACCTGTTCTGGATGTCGGTCTTTGTGCGCCGACATGGTGATTGGGCGTTCACCCTGTTGATGATCCTCTCCCACATCTTGGTTTTCTGCGACATGGGGGTCTGTTGGACCAGAGTGCCAAACAGCTGTGGCTCCACCCTGAGGATCTCGTCTACCATGACTTCCAATTCACTATCTAGGAACTTGGGATTCTTCTTGGGGGCATGGTGATGGGTGGTGATAGTGGGTGCTGTGTGTGTTGGTGTGCAGGTGAGGGTGTGTGGGTGTGTGTTGTGCTGGGTGTATGTGAGGTAGGTATTTGTTGGTGTGCTGCTGGTGTGTGGCTTGTGTGAGGGATGAGCTGTGGGTGTGTGGTTGCTTTCTCTTGGGTGCTGGCAGTGGAATGGCATTTGCAAAGGCTCATGGTAGTGATTTGTGTCCTTTATATAGGTGGAGTTGTTGGTGTGTCTTTGTTCTCTGTCCCCACCCCCCAGTATTTATTGGCTTGGTAATTGCTTGTTTGGCCTTTTTTGGTTGATTTTTCCTTTGTGCTGTTTGTGTATGTTGGAAACGTTCTTGTGACCGAGTCGGACCGTGCATTGGTCTCGTACGGTGTTTTCCGTTTCGTTCACGCTGTGTTTGTGCAGTTTTGTATGCTGCGTACGCGTCGGTCGCGGTGTATTGTGTTGCTTCGGCTCGGTTTTGTATGCGTGTCGGTCGTACGGCTTGTCCTCCGTCCGACTCGGTCGTGTTTTTCGCGCCTTGCATCGTACTTTGCAGGTTGGAGTTGGCGGGTACGATTCGGTCGGATTTGTTCCGGGTGCGTGTCGGTCGGTTGGATTCGCGTGTTTTTCCGGCCGGATTGCTATTTTCCGAGCGGGTCGGTCGGTCGGCTTGGTTTCCTGACGTGTCGGTCGGATTTATCGCGGCTTGCATCGTACTTGGCGTGTCGGGCGCCACTGGTACGTGTCGGTCGGTATTTTTTCCGGATCCGAGTCGGTCGGTGCTTTTTCCGGCCCGAATCGGAATCGACCCCTTAGAATGGAAAAAGAAAAAGATACAGAGAAAAATCAAGGTGATGATATAGAGTAGAGACATGCAGCTTGATACAATTTTAAAGCATCAATCATAAGACCATATTTGGGCTCCAAAACATGAGAAATAAATTCCAAAGACCATATGTTATCTGTAGGAACTCACCAACTCCTCTGGTCAACTTCCAGCTTATGACATCTATTACGTAGCCATGATCATCAAACCGTTTCTTGACACCTCGGCCTGCATCAACAGTAGCGCCCCCTCCCAAGTACTCTGCGACAAACTATCAAACTTTTTCCACAGCAAAATTGCTCATATCTACAACAACTTCGCACATAAACCAAACCATAGCAATCTCACCGCCAACTTGTCCATCTCCAACTAAGACAGCCATCTGACTGAATGGAAAGCTCTCACCAGAGAAGGCACAGTGACGATCATGAAGACCATTCACTTAGGGGCGCAAACAACAGATCCATGCCCCCTCCCCATGCACAACCTTGGAGCATCACCAATCAGTACCACCCTCACCCACAACATCAACACCTCTGTCACAGCTGCCACATTCCCTGAAGACTGGAAGCATGCAGCGGTCAACACGCACCTAAAGAAACCATCGGTCGACCAAAACCAACTAACTTCCGTCCAATGTCCCTGCTCCCCTACCCAGCCAAAGTGATAGAGAAGGCAATCAACAGACAACTCACAACCCATCTCGAACTGTACCACCTGATGGACAACACCCAAACAGGATTCAGATAAAAAACACAGCACCGAAACAGCACTCATTGCAGCTACCGACGACATCTAGACCATCCTCACCCGAGAAGAGACAGCAGCCCTCATCATGCTCGACCTCTCCCTGGCATTCAACACTGTCTTCCAGAATACTTTCATCATAAGACTCCCCAACATCGGCATGCAAGGACCCACATTCAACTGGATCTGCTCCTTCCTCATGGGAAGAACCCAGAGTGTCAGACTGCCACTGTTCACATTGGGGACAATGATCCTGATTTACGGAGTGCCCCTGGGATTGTCTCTCAGCCCTATCCTGTTGAACGTCTATATGACACCACTCACCAACATCATCCAATATCAAGGCAGCAACATCTTCTCTTACACTGATGACATCCAACTTGTCCTTTCCCTGACAGACAAGACAACCACCACCAGAACCAACTTCATCAACTGTATGACCAGGGTAGCAGAAAGGATGAGAACCAACTGCTTGAATCTTAACTCCTGCAAGACGGATGTGTTGGCCTTCAGAAACAAGACCTCCCCATGAGATGCCACCTGGTGGCCAACAGAGCTAGGGCAAGCACCAACAGACACTGACCACACCAGAAACCTGGGGATCGTGTTGGATAACAAGATCAACATGACGGCACAAATCAAGGCAGTGAGCGCTGCCTGCTTCCACATCTTACGCATGCTACAAAAGATCTTCAAATGGCTGCCACAGAACATCAGACAAACCGTCATGCAAGCACTCATCCCAAGCAAACTCGACTATGACAATACTCCAAGCAGCTCACAAACAGAATTCACACCATCCAGAACGCCGCCACAAGATTCATCCTCAACGTCCCATGCCACACCCACATCTCGCCTTCACTTCAAAGAGCTCCACTTGCTTTCCATTCACAAACACAGCCAATTTAAACTCCTCACACAAACTTACAAAGCCATGCACAATGCTGGACCAGCATACCTGAACAGCTGCATACACTTTCACAAGCCTGCCAAACACCTGCGGTCAGCTGGACTCCCACCCACACACACCACACACATTCACAAAAGCAGGGAAGGAGGTCACTCGTTCTCTTGCAGTGCACCCAAAACCAGGAACTCCTTCTGACAACACATCAGTCTCCCCCTTACTTCTTGAGTTCCACAAGAAGCTGAAGACCTACCTCTTCGAATAACCACACACCTACACTCCTGCTCAAGTGCCTGAATACTCTTACAGGTGATTAGCTCACTCTACAAATCGACATAACATAACAAACCTTAAAAATAATAATAAACATAAACAAACAATTATGACTCTTAAATTTCAAGATATTATTGATAATACCTCTCATCATATTGCTGATCAATAAAACTTACCTCCTGAGAAAATCAGGACTATTTGATATCAATCTCTGTTTTCAGCTGCATTTTCTTCCTTTAAATTACACTTTAATCTAAAACATACATAAACCGTTTGCTATAAGAAGTTAACCCAAATACTCACGCTGGAATAAGATCATAGTCTAAAAAATAAAAAATTCACACTAATCTCACCTAGATAATTATGTCATATGTCTCCTTTGAGAATCATCAACAACAACTCCTTAGATGGTAATTTGAGTTTCCTCCTCCCATTAAACTATGTCCTAAAAAGAAAAACACAAATCTAATCCTAATCAACATGACTAAGTCAATTAATTAAAAACTTTTATTCAGGATTCATCTCTATCAGCAATCTTCCAATGTTAAATAGTACTCTTATGCTCGGGTACCAGAATGTCAATTTGTGCGTGGCCTGTCAGGAAGAAGAAAATCCAGCAAAGTGTAGGACCTTGGATGTTGACTTCGTAAAGTTGTTGGATAAGGATGATGGGCAAGATGGTGCCCAAAGACTGCAGAAAGATCCAGCAGGATGAGGGCCGCGGTGTCACCTTTATCCATGATCATTCAGATGGCCATGGCAGCGATCAGGGTAGTCTATGTACTGAGGTTGGGCCTGAATCCAATTGAGTTGTGTCAGGGACATGGTTGTCAATGAAGTGGGTGGCTAGGCGTTACTTATCACATTTTGCACTAATTTTGTCCAGTAGGGTAGGAGGGAGATAGGCTGGTAGGTGACCAGTGTTTTCAGGTCTGCTCAGGGTGTGTTGAGGAAGGAGAATACTGTAGTATGTTCCCAAGTATTAGGGTAGGTGGCTGTGATGATTGATTCATTCAGGATTGGGCTGCGCTGATGCGTTCAGTTGAGGACTACGCTGATGGATTCCAGTCCTGTGATGAAGATGTTGCGAAGGAAGGGGTCCAATAGTGCTTCGGAGTGTATGGACTGCATATTCGTTGTGGTTTCTTGAGTGATGATGTGGGCCAGTAGCCGGGGTGGTCCTCTGGGTGTTTGTAGAGATGTGCAGGAGGGCTGCATGGGCAGAAGGGTCTGTTCAGGGCTTGAAGTTTTCATAGATGCTCGTGATCTTGTTGCTGAAAAATAAGGACAGCTGGATGCAGAAGTCCTGAGAGAGGGTTATACTGGTGGAACTTGCTGCTGGAGAGGTGAAGTCTTTCAGCAAAGATTTCCTTGGGACTGTTGGTGCTGCTTTCGATGCAGTTGGTGAGCACGGATCATTTGGTGGCTCTGATTTGCTGATGTTAGCTGCTAAGGGTGGACTAGTAGGTGCACTTGTTGGTGTTGTTCTGACTTTGTCTCCATCTGCGTTGAAGTTACTTGCAGTGGCGATTGGTGATCCTGAGCTGTTCCATGTACCAGCTTGCTTGCGGTCTGTTTCTTGTGGCTTTATTGGCTTTGAGCCAGGGTATATGTGCAAGCCGTGATGCAGTCATTGAAGTTGGAGATGGATTTGGGGAGGTTGTTGTGGTGTTGAGGCCGGTGGCATGGGAGGTCAGAAGACCAGGATGCTTCTGAGATCTTGTTCCAGTCCTGTTGTTAAGATTTGGTTATGGTGTTAGTGGGGTGGGATTGTATGCTGAAGCTGGTGAGGGTGTGGTCAGAGCAGGTGATCGTGTGGGCTTGTCTACTGTGATGTTGCTGAAAATGGTAAACATTGGCCACAGCAGGCGCCCAAGGGTGCATGTCAGGACTTCAACTCGCTGAGTGAGTCCGAGGTTTGACAGGTTCTCAAGGAGTATGGTCATGTTGGGGTCGCTGAGGTCCTCCAGGTTGTAATTTAGGTAGCCGGAGGATGATGGTTCTGAGTCTAAGATGAGGGGGGCAACGAAGTCCATGATGTTGCTACCAAAGTTGTCACTTGATCCGGGAGGGCGGTAGACGAGGGTGCCCCTCAGGGTATAGCTGGCAGTGAAGAGGAGTATGAAGGTGGTGTGTTCCATGTTGCTGGTAGTGCTTTCCAAGGTGGTGGAGCATTAGACAGATTATTTGAAGATGATTGCGATTCTGCTTCGGGGTCTGTGGGTCCTGCCTTATCTTGCAATCTTGCTTCCAGGGGGGATTGCTGTGGCGATGGCCGGGGCGATGTGGGAGTCAGCCAGGTTTTGGTCAGGAAAAGCATGTCCAGTGAGGGGTTATATAGCAGATCCCAAATTTCAGTGGCATATTTGGTGAGGAAGCAAGTGTTGAGGAGTGTGCAGGACAGAGAGGGGTGTGGTGTGGTGTAGTCGGGGTGTGTGTGTGTGTGGTTGTGTGTGTTTGGTGTGTGATGTGTGTGTGGGAGCGAGATGGGTGTAAGAGAGTGCATGTGAAATGGCAAGTGGTGCAGGAGAACGCACCTTCTGCCCTGGGAGATGAGACCAGGGTTAAGGTTGCAGAGGGTGGTCACTGACTAGCCACGGGGGAGGTGGGTGGGAGGAGGTCTAGGGTTCCTGGTGCTGGGCATGGGCAAGGCAAGGACGGACACAGACGGAATGCCTATTGCGCACCTTTGTTCACTGCTGTGCCCGTGCTGCAGCATCAATAAGTGAAGACATTTTTGGAGGAAAACCAGTAATGTCGCTACCTGTGTAGATGGATTATGGGGAATCTAGTGATGTCACTTCCTTCACAGATTGATGATGGGAAAACCAGTGATGTCACTTCCTGTGCAGATGGACAATGAGAAATCCAGTGATGTCACTTCCTGTGTAGATGGATGATTAGAATAGAGTCCGCTTGTTTGGCTTCTTCTTTTAAAAACTGTATCTAAACAATAACAATGTTCTGTTGTCTAAGAAATTATAATTGAGTGAATATCCCATCACCTCCAAATTGCTTTAACTTTATCTTTATTAATAATACATTGGCCTTAGTGGGTAACTAGGACCTTAGGAGGTGTAGCACTGGGCAAAGTCTTGGTTTACCCTTACCTTGTTTCCTATTTTACTATTTAGTATTTCTATGTATTTATAAAAAAACTAAATAAATATATATAAATTAAAAATACAAAAAAGCATAATCCACATATAAGAAGAAACACTTTCCTATTAAAGAAATAGCACAAAAAAAGGAAGAAAATGTGCAACTAACTGCTGCATAAGAAGCCACCAATGCTAGAAAGCATCAATCTGCCCGACTGAAACAACAACCTGAAAGGCTGCAACACTCTTAAGAAAGAAGGCCTCTACATTTACAAAGTAAGTACAGGATTATAACATAATCAGAACTACACAAAAAATATTTAAATATCTTAATGAACACACAAAAAAATAAGAATTATGTACAAGTTATATCTTCAAAGCACAGGTACCAAGACTGCCAAACAATGATGCCAATCAACACAAAAAGAAAACCAAGCCACAAAACAATTGTAAAATTAAATTATAAAAAGACAAAATGAAATATATGCGTAAAAATATTAAATTAATTAAACCAATTAATAACAAACCTTTTTAAATTTAGAAGTAGCTTAAAACATATAAACCAAAAAATGATTTAATCATCAATAACAAAAACATTTCTCTATCGCAACATTGCAACTAAAAAACTTTATACAAATTTTTAATAATAAGAAATATACATAAACATACCATATTTTAATAATTCTGTAATCCACAGGTATTATGTCGGAAACTGCAACATATATCAAACCAAAAAAGGGGAAACTACTATTAGGTTACACATGATACACCATTAGCAAAAAAGCACTACATATGAAAGGACGCATTGACTTTTTTTTTTTAACACAATCTTTATTCATTTTCAAGGTTTGTAAGTTCACATTACATTAGGTAAAAGTTGCCTTTATGTTATAATATGTTTCGTGAGCAAGAGTTACAAGATTCATTGCATATATTTAACTAAAATGAATATGCATGATGATAGACTTACATACAATTGTCAAGATATTTGTTCACATTAGTAGGGTTTTATAACTCTAATTTCCCCCCTTCTATCCTTTTCTCACAAAAAGAAACACCCTCCCAAAACCAATAAAACAATGCTGCTATGGTCTGATATCCCAAATCAAAGTGTACATCCACATGGGATGACATTGCTGGAGCAGTGGAGGTGGGGGGGGAAGGGAAGGGGATCGAGCGAACATGTCCACCTACTTAGAATATTGGTCACAAACCAAGAGCACCTGGCAGGGACAGCCAGAATATTCTTTCAGTCTTCAGACTCATCTGTGGTATTCAATCTAAATTGCTCTACTAATTGGGCCCACTCCATGGAAATCGGCTTTTTCCTCAGTCCCCTATACTCCTCAAGCTGCAGCGCTTCTCTTTCAGCAGTGGCCCATTTGATAACTTCTTCCCTCCACTTTCCCTCACACGGTGCCGCACCGGATTTCCAGCGTTGTGTGATTAGCCTTTTTGCCAGCATCAGGGCAAGCCCGGTAAAGCAGCACAATACAACTGCCTTTTTGGGAGAGGGGAAAGGCCCAAGAGGCAAGCCTCAATAGTAGTCCAAGGGGAGCGCTCAGTAATTTGGGTGAGGCCCAGTGTGACTTCAGTCCAAAACCCTTTCAGTGAAGGGCAAGCCCGAAAGGATGCATTGACAATGTATTACTGGAGTGCTTGCTATGGCAGAGCCACCACCAAAGAAGATATAGTTGAAAATGTATGGGAACATAATCACCCTCCAAATGTGACTGAAATTCAAGTTAGGAATGTCCTACAGTACTTAGGAGAAGCAAGCATAAGCTCACAAGAACATACAGGAACTGTACTAAATATATATAAATATATAATTCCACAAGTTTCTGAAGAAGTGACTTGGCAACTCCCCCCATAGAAAATCTAACCATTGTCTATGCAACTAACAATAATTCACTAATCCTAACTTAATGCATCACATGGATGATGGAGGGACATTTAAATCGTGCCCGCCATCAACTACACAAACATTTATTATTCCAGGGCATTACCATGACACAAATCCCATTTTAATATATGCATTTTTGCCAAACAAGCAATGTGCAACTTATAATGAACTTTTAACACTAATCAAATAAAAACAAATAATTACAATCCCCAAAAAATCATTATTGATTTTGAACACGCTCTCAGTTCAACTATCTCAAAAGATTACCTATACCCAGCAACACAATAGTGCTGCTACCACTTCAACTTAAGTATATGGAGGCAACTATAGAAATCTACACTTGCTATAGAATATACCACAGATGCAGAATTTGCCTATAAATGGAAAAAGATAATAGCATTAGCCTTGTTCCCTGTCACAAAAGTAACCAAACACTATGACAGAATCTCTATACTGCCAAAATAATGAAAACAAACTCCCACCACTAGTGGACTATCTTGAAGACACTTGGGTTGGTCACCTGTACCAATCAAGGCACAGGCACCAACCTAAATTTCGCATTCCATAGTGGAATGTCTATGATGACATCATCTTCAGAAGAAGCAAAAACTAACAATGCAGTAGAAGGATGGCACAATTCCTTCCAAGGAAGTCATCCAACACTCTATTTCTAGAAATGCTAAAAAAAACAGCAAAGCTACCAAGAACTAAGACAAGAACAATTCCTAATGCAACTCAAACCATAAATATCCAAAATAACTAAACAAATGCATCAAATGCTAGCAAGCTAAGTGCGAATATTTACTAACAACCAAAGCCTTCCCTGCCTTAAAACTCTAGCCAATACACTACTATAAAAAATCACCGGGAATGAAATCAAACTACAACCTGACTTACAAAATGAAACAACAAAAACCTACACACTTTTAAAAATAATGAATTATTAAATCAGTTTTATAACTCTGAATAGAATTTTAAAATAAATTGAAAAATTACTTTAGAATATTAAAAAAATTATATAAAAATACTTTTTTCAAATAAAACGACATACAATAAAATACATCACACATAAATCAAACACAGTACATAATATAACACAATATAGTTAAACATAACTTCAAACTAGCAAAATATTAACAAACACAATACAATAAACAAATCCTAACCAACTAATAAAAAACAGAATTACTCTTGATTTTGTAGCTGACGTAATCCGTGGAAAATATGGCATACAAAGCGATACATAATCTAGACAAAATTAGTAAAAATATATCCCCAAAATTACAAAAATATAAATAAAAATGTATTCCATTCAATGCAACCAGATAAAATCTAGGGGAGCCATCCAACCCCCCCTTCCCATCAAAACACAAAAAGCCAAAAACTGCTCCAAGAAAACCACAATTAACAAGGAAAATAAAGTTTAGTTAAAAAAATCTCCATTATTTTTCTAGTAAAAAAATAAATTAAAACACATTTAAGAAAATCCCACCATCAAAACAAGTGTACCCCATGCAAATACTAACACATAAGCCAGAATACCTAAAAATAGATACAAGTATAACATTATCTTACAATAAAACTACATATAAAATGAATCAGAATTAGGCCTATTGCATGCATCCCAAACAACTACGACAAAGCCCTACTCCACCTACAATCTAAAATACACATTAACATACAAATATCAACCTTATTAACAATCTACTACCTCACCTGGACACAGTAAGTATAGAATTTGTTTAAAATTAGGCTTGCCTTACCAGATAACAGCAAGGAGAAACTGCTAACCTGCATGTGGTCACTTGGTCATACAGGACGCCCAGGCGGAAGTGGGGTGTTACTGTCTTTTTAATAGTCAGCCGGTAAAAGTACAGGGGAGAGTCCTGGGGTAGTTAGAAACTGAAAACAACAAGGGATGGACAGTCTCAATAATGCCAGTTCATTCACTTCACATCTGGGCGGCTCTCTCTCTTGACAGGGGGTCTTGGTCCTGTGCTGGGGTCTTCTCCGAGTCTCATCAGGAAGAGGGGGTTGTTTGGGTGCATCCCTCTGGATAATCTAAACAAGAATCAGGTTTGTTGGTCCTTAATCAGAGATATTTGTACTGTCACCTTCACCCAGGGGTGGGGTAGTGGAAGTAGCGTGAAAGTGTGACTAGAACAACAGCGTGCAGGGTAAAGCTATTTGTGCCGCCACCTGCCAAACGTGAAAAAGTTTTAAAACGGTACTTGCCGTATGCCACAGCCCTCCAGGATCGTGGCAGAGGAAGTCTCACGACCCTCTTCCTCGGTTTGACTGTTTGGCTTTGCCTCTAGGCTGGATATCTCGTCGCTCTCCTGCTTCCTCCTGCTCGGCGTCTTCCCTTTGCTCCTCGGGCACTCATCCTGTCTCCTTGAGGGCACGCATCTCTCCTCCCAATACGTTGGCCTCCAGCTGTTCCGCATGGCTCGTCGCTCTGGCACTCAATTCCGTGTTCAAAAACAACAGTTGATGGACAGAATGCAGAACAATGTCATACATTCGCCCCAGTACAGAGATCTGGGCCTAAATCCATCGTTTTTTTGCTCACCATGCCATTCCAGTTCGAACCAAGCCATATGCAAATCAGTCTTGACCCTGTGCCTCATGGGAACAGTCCAGCCCGAACTGCCAAGCCAGGTCCTCCCTGGACTGGAAACAAGCATCCTAGGACCGGTTTCGGGGTTTCACCCCTCTTCAGCCAGGATAGCTTGATTCCAGTGGCCTGGAGAGCACGGGACCCACGTCTGGGCATACCCGTCCCACTCGGGGTGACAAATGCAAAAACAACAGTTGATGGACAGAATGCAGAACAATGTCATACATTCACCCCAGTACAGAGATCTGGGCCTAAATCCATCGTTTTTTGCTCACCATGCCATTCCAGTTCGAACCCAGCCATATGCAAATCAGTCTTGACCCTGTGCCTCATGGGAACAGTCCAGCCCGAACTGCCAAGCCAGGTCCTCCCTGGACTGGAAACAAGCATCCTAGGACCGGTTTCGGGGTTTCACCCTCTTCAGCCAGTGATAGCTTGATTCCAGTGGCATGGAGAGCACGGGACCACGTCTGGGCATACCCGTCCCACTCGGGGTGACAAATGCAAAAACAACAGTTGATGGACAGAATGCAGAACAATGTCATACATTCACCCCAGTACAGAGATCTGGGCCTAAATCCATCGTTTTTGCTCACCATGCCATTCCAGTTCGAACCCAGCCATATGCAAATCAGTCTTGACCCTGTGCCTCATGGGAACAGTCCAGCCCGAACTGCCAAGCCAGGTCCTCCCTGGACTGGAAACAAGCATCCTAGGACCGGTTTTGGGGTTTCACCCTCTTCAGCCAGGATAGCTTGATTCCAGTGGCATGGAGAACACGGGACCCACGTCTGGGCATACCCGTCTCACTCGGGAGTGACAAATGCAAAAACAACAGTTGATGGACAGAATGCAGAACAATGTCATACATTCACCCCAGTACAGAGATCTGGGCCTAAATCCATCGCTTTTTGCTCACCATGCCATTCCAGTTCGAACCAGCCATATGCAAATCAGTCTTGACCCTGTGCCTCATGGGAACAGTCCAGCCCGAACTGCCAAGCCAGGTCCTCCCTGGACGGAAACAAGCATCCTAGGACCGGTTTCGGGGTTTCACCCCTCTTCAGCCAGGATAGCTTGATTCCAGTGGCATGGAGAGCACGGGACCACGTCTGGGCATACCCGTCCCACTCGGGGTGACAAATGCAAAAACAACAGTTGATGGACAGAATGCAGAACAATGTCATACATTCACCCCAGTACAGAGATCTGGGCCTAAATCCATCGTTTTTGCTCACCATGCCATTCCAGTTCGAACCCAGCCTGGGTTCGAACTGGAATGGCATGGTGAGCAAAAACGATGGATTTAGGCCCAGATCTCTGTACTGGGGTGAATGTATGACATTGTTCTGCATTCTGTCCATCAACTGTTGTTTTGCATTTGTCACCCCGAGTGGGACGGTATGCCCAGACGTGGGTCCCGTGCTTCCATGCCACTGGAATCAAGCTATCCTGGCTGAAGAGGGTGAACCTCGAAACCGGTCCTAGGATGCTTGTTTCCCGTCCAGGGAGGACCTGGCTTGGCAGTTCGGGCTGGACTGTTCCCATGAGGCACAGGGTCAAGACTGATTTGCATATGGCCATGTCTGAACTGGGGTGTTGGATTGAGCTAAAGAATGATGATGGATTAAACCCAGATCAGTTGACTGGGGGTGAGTGTTTGATTTGCTCAAATGCTCCGTCCATCGTCCCCTTTGGTATCGCTTTGTTCGCCCTAAGTTGGCAGGGTATGCCCAGACGTGGGTCCCTTGCTCACTTTGCCACTGGATTCAAGCTAGCCTGGCTGATGACGGCTGAATAGCCAGAAACCGGTCCCAGGATGCTTGTTTCCGGTCCAGGGAAGACATGGCTTGGCAGTTCGGGCTGGACTGTTCCCATGAGGCACAGGGTCAAACTGATTTGCATATGGCCATGTCTGAACTGGGGTGGTGGAGTGAGCTAAAGAATGATGCTGGATTAAACCCAGATCAGTTGACTGGGGGTGAGTGTTTGATTTGCTCAAATGCTCCGTCCATCGTCCCCTTTGGTATCGCTTTGTTCGCCCTAAGTTGGCAGGGTATGCCCAGACGTGGGTCCCTTGCTCACTTTGCCACTGGATTCAAGCTAGCCTGGCTGATGGCGGCTGAATAGCCAGAAACCGGTCCCAGGATGCTTGTTTCCGGTCCAGGGAAGACATGGCTTGGCAGTTCGGGCTGGACTGTTCCCATGAGGCACAGGGTCAAACTGATTTGCATATGGCCATGTCTGAACTGGGGTGGTGGAGTGAGCTAAAGAATGATGATGGATTAAACCCAGATCAGTTGACTGGGGGTGAGTGTTTGATTTGCTCAAATGCTCCGTCCATCGTCCCCTTTGGTATCGCTTTGTTCGCCCTAAGTTGGCAGGGTATGCCCAGACGTGGGTCCCTTGCTCACTTTGCCACTGGATTCAAGCTAGCCTGGCTGATGACGTCTGAAATGCCAGAAACCGGTCCCAGGATGCTTGTTTCCGGTCCAGGGAAGACATGGCTTGGCAGTTCGGGCTGGACTGTTCCCATGAGGCACAGGGTCAGACTGATTTGCATATGGCCATGTCTGAACTGGGGTGGTGGAGTGAGCTAAAGAATGAAGATGGATTAAACCCAGATTAGTTGACTGGGGGTGAGTGTTTGATTTGCTCAAATGCTCCGTCCATCGTCCCCTTTGGTATCGCTCAATTCCGTGTTCACCTCTCGTTCCTCCACTCCCCGCTCTCTCTCTCCGCCTCCACCAGATGCCGAGGCTTGATGCATCCGCGTCACGTCCCATGCCGTGTCTAAAGCGCTACCCTCGCCTTCCTTGTGCCTCATCCTGGGAGCCATATTGGAAATCCCGCCCGGGAAAGGTGCGGCATTACACTGCAGAAGCGCAAAAGTCCAAAAATGACAAGAGCAGTCTACAAAACAAAGCAATAAATAAATAAAGAATGGCAGAATAACGGAACAAAAATGCTCTTACTATACAACCCAATGTAATAAATAAATGCAATAATGAAGAATTTTCTATAAAATGTACAAAATGTGTTAAATTTATTTACAGTATTTTAATATAGAAAATGGGAGCTCCATAGAAAAAATTGTAGTTTAGTAAATAAAATATAAATTGCTTTCCAAACTAACCAACCTAGTAACAATCTTTTAACTTGCATTTAATTTTCACACTCCAAACTTTAACATTGGGGAAAGCTTTGGACCTTCAGAGTTGGAGGGGGCTAAATTTACTATTCACACTCAAAACTTTATTGTGCAAAGTCATCAAGGATTTTACAAATTAAAATTTACTATTTACACTAAAAAACGAATCCAATTTCTTACATTAGGAACATCTAAGACATTTATACAAATAAACACATTACATAAAACCAAAAATGAAAGTTGCATTGCAAGAAAAAAATTACAAACAAATAGAAAATATTATAGAAATTTTAATAATGTAAATTCTAACACAGAAGCAAAGGAGGAACATTTTAAATATTTTAAAATTTAACATCTAAAATGTAAACATAATGTTAAAAACATGACTATAAAATCCTAATTCAAATTAAAAACAAATTTTTATCCTTTTCTTAAAAATATTACATAATGAATTACCAACATAAAATTAAAAAACACTACAAACTAAAAAAACCCCTTCAGAATATAAATGAAACACATTAACAAAAAAAATCAAATTAATAAATCATTTTTAATTAACATGCACAATGAAAAAGTAATTTAAATCTATAAAATTTAAAGTAAAAAGCAAATGATCAAATTACCACTAAGGGCCTCATTGCGATGACCGCCATCGCCTCGGGCAGGTGTCTGACCGACTCTATGTTGACTGTCCCACCTGCCCGATTACAATGCGCCCGCCTTGCAGGCATTTGGAAAACTGCTCTTTTTCATTGCGGCTTGTGATACGGCCCTAGAAATGGGCAGCAGCACAAGCCACAGTGGAAAAGGGCAGTATTCACACATCCTGGCGCACGGTGCATTGATGTTTGGGTGGAACCACATGTGCCCCCCTGGGCCCATTGCAGAGGCCCACGGGTGATAGAGGCCCCCAAAGTCAGTCCCATTCTGTCTGCCTTTACATGGCGGTCAGACAGCCATGTAAAGGTAGAGGGAAAAGGGACATTGTAATCCTTACGGCAGTACTTCTGCAGGCACCGCCCCCATTGTAGGATTTAAGCTCCAACGGGCTCCTTGAGCCTGTCGGGGGAGTCTGTCAGTCCCTCCCCCCGCTGCGCTCTGACCGACCGCATCATTATTCTGCAGTCAGACTGCAGCCTCAGATGTCGGACGGACCGCCACCGATGGCCTGCCATTGGCGAACCGCCCAACATCATCATCAAGCCCTAAATTTGTCTAAAAAAAAATAATAACTTAAAATACACTTTCCATCCAATTCCCCATATAACATTGCAACCCACTCCTAAAATATTTACAAACAAATAACATAGATAATACCAAATACATAAAATAGGTATACAAAAATTTACTGATAAAATAAAAAAACATGATTAACATTATATACAATTATATTTAAAAACTCAATATTAAATATGAAATTAAAAACAATGAAAAAAATTATATAGTTACCTGTGATAAACCAGTCCACAATATAAATGACATGACAATACTAAAGTAATTATATTATAGACTGATAATATTTTTGCTACAATATTGAGGAAGAAAATGATCTAGGTATACCAATAACAAAGATGTCACAAGTACCATTAAAGTAAATTAAACAAATATATTAAATATATTGAAAATTATATTTCCAAATTGTCTCCCCTTTATTTGTCTCAGTGTGGTAGAGTTGGTGCACATAATTTAATTAAAAAAATAATTAACTGATATTACACTATGTTGCAGCAATTAATAAACTAAAGGCCTAATTTAGATCTTGGCGGTACTACCGACGTCTCGCCGCAGTGGCTGTCCCAAGTAGTATAGGTCCGAAGTACTCCGCCAAGTTGACGGCGGTCCGCCCGCCATATTCAGATGTTGCAGCTCATATAATAGACAAGTAGATCATGAAAAATTACCCTTAAGTACCAGACCATCTTATAAAGGCCCTGAAGATTACATAAGATTTGAAAAATTCCAAATTACTGCAAAGAAAACAGAGGCTAATGCTCAATCAGTTATAAAGCCATTGAATCCAGGAGTGATACACTATCCATACGTGACTAAAAAGTACTCCTAATGAAAATGATGTAAGGGAAGTACGGCATAGTGATTTCTCCATTTTATCGTGGAATATAGCAGGCTTTGATCGACGACAAAAAAGCAGGGGAAAAAATGTCTAGCTTTATACAAGAACATTGTGTTATATGTTTACAGGAAACTTGACAATCTGCAAAGTTAACCATACCAAATTATACAACACATGAAATTAAAGCAAAAAGAAGGCCTTTGGAAGGCCAAGTGGAGGTTTGACAATATCAATCAGTAATAAACTATGTATGACAAGTAAAAAAATAAAAACACCTTTGAAATATATATTACCAGTTCTTTTAGCAAATCAAAACTCTACATAGATTTTGATCATCAATATATATTTTCCTCCTCAACTGGTGAAAAACAAGGGTAGATATCGGACAATACTAGATGAATTGGAGCAAATAATGGTTGCGTACGAACAATTTTTGGTTATTATAAATGGGGACTTTAATCAAACTTTACTGCCTCTGGCGATTAAAACTGTAAGCAGTGAGGAACCAGATATGAGCTATAATGTTCTACAACCCAAAATTCCTTTACAAAATAACCCCAAAAAATTAGTATCTTAACCAAGCTCACATATGATTTAATGACAGATTCAGGATATAGAATCTTAAATGGAAGGCTAGCAGAAGATCAACCGGCCTCATCAACTTATCGAGGGCCAATGGCTTCCTCTACTATAGACTACACATTTGTGCATTACTCCTACTTTCATCTGTGCAAAAAGTATGCTATCATGCCAAGACTTGAGATTGATCATGATCCTCAAAGGTTAGTTATTAAAGTTAAGCATGATCGGGTGACATGGGCAAGTAGGGCCAAGGTAATCTAAGTACTGGCTGCCACTGGCTGAATGTGTTTGATTGTAAATGCACTACATCAAGAATCAAAAACTGTGTCATATTTACTGTATTGCTGCATTGAGAACATGTGATATATAGTCGTTTTATATGAAAATGGTAAATAAAGTTTAAAAAAAAAAAGAAGGAATCATGACATTGAGGGGTCGATTCCGATGTCGCCAAAAGTGCCTTCCCAATGCTATTCGTAGGCTTACCTTACGACCGACTCGTATCCGGAGCTTTTGCCTACAAACTAGGAGTACGATGCGTATAACAGGCAAATCTCCGACCGAATCGTCCGCTCCGATTCGTGCACTATGTCAGTAGCGAACAGGCTCAGGAAACACGGAAAGCGAGTCGTACGGAGGTGCAACCTAACCAATTTCCGGATACGCAAGTACGATGCGTCCCCAATACGCGTCGCACAGGGCGCCGGCTCCAGCACATCACAGCATCCGGACGAGGCGTATGAATGAAAGCTTCGAGTCGCGCCAGAACACGATCAACGGGGACGAGACGGAGCAGCCATGTATCCAATTGCGCATGTCTTCCCTATACTGTACGCCCATCGTTACCGACGCGCACGACGCAGAAGGTAAGTTAGACACCTACCACACACCAAAATGTCACGAGTACACGAAAGGAAACACCACCATAGGGGGGTGGATGCTTATCCCAAATAGCATATCCCACCCATAGGGGGGTGGATGCCTATCACTCCCATTATTGTCCACCCCATAGAGGGGTGGATGCCTATCACTCCCAGTATTGTCCACCCCATAGGGGGGTGGATGCCTATCACTCACAGTATTGTCCACCCCAGAGGGGGGTGGATGCCTATCACTCACAGTATTGTCCACCCCAGAGGGGGGTGGATGCCTATCACACACAGTATTGTCCACCACATAGGAGGGTGGATGCCTATCACTCACAGTATTGTCCACCCCATTGGGGGGTGGATGCCTATCACTCATAGTATTGTCCACCCCAGAGGGGGGTGTATGCCTATCACTCACAGTATTGCTCACCCCATAGGGGGGTGGATGCCTATCACTCCCAGCATATCCCACCCATAGGGGGGTGGATGCCTATCACTCACAGTATTGTCCACCCCATAGGGAGGTGGATGCCTATCACTCCCAGCATATCCCACCCATAGGGGGGTGGATGCCTATCACTCACAGTATTGTCCACCCCATAGGGGGGTGGATGCCTATCACACACAGTATTGTCCCCCCCATAGGGGGGTGGATGCCTATCACTCACAGTATTGTCCTCCCCATAGGGGGGTGGATGCCTATCAGAATGACCATCCCCACTCATAGGGGGCAGGATGCCCATCAACACCAGGATACACACACATAGGGAGACTAAGCAAACCACTCCCTCTACCATCTTTGCAACATTGCATGTTTGTATGTGACAAATGCTCACAACACAGATTGTGGCAGTGGACATACAATGTGACTCACAACACATGTGTGCCCAAAATGTTAATGTGTGTCACTAATATCCTGCTGCAACTGATCACTGTTGTAATGGGACATAAACCCCCCATCACCACAGTGACCAAAAGGTCATTGTGTACATGAAAATAGCAGCATCTTCAAAACAGCATGCATGAGTCCATGTCCAAATTGCACAAGCAAAGTTGTGGCAATGTAGTGGTTGTGTCACATACAAACATAGATTTGGTTTGGAAAATATTGCTGTGTATCACAAGAACACCCTCTGCCATGTGCAGGCATGCAATGGCCATGACCCTTGACAATGACTCCAGTGAACAGTTAGACAATGTGCAAAGTGAGTACCATGAGGAATACACACATATCAACACCAACAGACACACACACTAAGGAATCCTGTGGAGACTGTAGATGTTATGTGAACAAGTCCCATACCATGTCAGCAATGGGAGATACCAAACATGATGAATGTGCAGGCCGATGAGCCAGGAGACACAGGGACACTAGGGTAAAACCTCCCAAAAACATACTGCCAATGGCCGGGAAAAGACATAACAGTGCAGTGGTGCCGTAGCACAAACACAGACACCATTACAATAGCAAGTTCATGATACACATCATCAACATCATGTACATAATATGCAACACCACTGGATAACAGAAATGGCTTTATTCAGCAATAAAATATATATAAATGTTCATGCCACGATGCAAAAAGGCCAATGGCCAGTCCATCAAAGAGTCCAACCAGGGTAACAGGTGAAAACTTGTCATCCATTATTTTGCCTGCACTGCTATGGACCAGGGACATCTCACCCCTTGGAGGGGCATACATAGTGGCAGGCCAGGCACCGCAGGGACAGGATCAGGGGACAGGAGAATGGGGCAGGGGAGGTGTGGTGGGTGCAAGAGTGACGCCAGCAACTGCAGTGGAGGGGTCTGACACAGTGGGCGCCGTCACCACTGCTGGGCACAAGTCATATGTGGGGTTTACCTACACCACTGCAGTGTGCGGGACAGATGTGGCAGACGGGCTCTCAACTACAGTGCCCAAATCAGACGGGTGGGATGTCACTCCTACTGCAGTGCCAACATCAAGAGGAATGAAATGGGGTTCAGATGAGGTGGGCAGGACAGAGGGGGGAGACACGGTTTTCACACCAGTGGCAGGAACAGGCTGAGCATGTGAGGCGGGGGTGGAAGTGCATGTGGAAGGGGGGGAGGGCCTAAGCATCCTGGGTATGCGGTATGGGTGTGTGGGTGAACCTGGTGCAGGGAATGGCCGTAGGACCTGTGTATTGGCGTCCGGGGTGCTGCAGGATGGAGAGTGTGAGGTGGAAGCCTGTGCTTTTGGTGGTGTCTTACCCTTCCTGGTCCGGGGAGACTTGCGGGTGGGGGCCTCAATGTCCATGCGCCTGGGGGAGGGTGTCCGTTTTGCAGGGGAACTCCCCTCTGTGCGTGCTGACTTCCTCTTCCCCTTGTAAGTTGGAGCAGATGGTTCTGTGGGGAAGAGGCCAAGGTCACAGAGGAAGAGCTGCTTGGAAGTGGGGGCAGTAGGTGAGGCAAGGGAAGGTGTTTTGGAGGGAGAGGCATCTGAGGAATGCGGAGTGCTTGTGGATGCCTGTATGTGTGTCTGTAACCCATCCCCTGTGTGTGTGCCATCAGTCCCCGGAGTGTGCGTGCTTGTGGATCCAGACTTTGGCTTGCGTGTCTGTGTGCTGCCATTGCCTGATGTGGTGCGTGCATGTGCGGGTGTGTGTGTCTGTTGGACAGGCAGGGGAGTGGTGACTGTGGATGTGGCAGAGGTAGCAGGGGTGAGGGCCTGTTGGAGGAGGGACACTGCTGCCGTCTGTGTGGAGGCCATGGCCTGAATGGTCCATTGTAGGGCAGACATGTTTGATGAGATGCCCTCCATGAAGGACACCAGTTGTGTCAACAGACTGGTGTGGGAATGGAGGACACTCAGCATTGCTGTCTGACCTACATGGAGCTGCTTCAGTAAGTCCACAGACTCCACACTCAGGGCAGCAGGGGATACAGGGGCAGGTGGTGCGGTGCCTGGCACGAAGGAGACATGCTCCCTTACACGGGAGCCTCCACAGACATCTGGAATGGGAGCAGAAGGGAGGGTGGAGATGGTGGTGGTGGCGGGGCCAGACCTGCTAGGTGTTGTCTGGGGGCTGCTGGCACCCGCCTCCACAAGGGAGTCATCACTGAAGCTGGCGTGTTCCTCAGCCGAGGTGGACGTAGCCGAGGTCTCCTCAGTGTGGCCCCCTCACCCTCCGTTCCACTGGGTCCCTCCGAATCCTCCGCAGCGGACCCTGTCTGGCGCTCTGGCTCCTCATGGTCCGTGGAGCTGTCTCCTCCAGTGTCCGTAGATGTAACTGCAAATCAACAGGGTAAACAGAGAAACATCAGTCACCTGTACAGACATCACAGTCAGAACAGCACATGACAGCGCACGTTTGTGCATCATTTGCAGTAAATACTCTTAAGTGCAGACACATATTTGTAAAACACACATGTCAGTCTGCCAGCAAACCATGCCCCTCATATCCTACATGTCCATGGAGACATCAGTCTGGTGCATGTAGCCAGACACAACTCATTTGTGCACACATGCACCACATAGACAGTTGCCTGAACTGCAGGATTTGTGATGGAAATGTGTCAGTACACACATATACCATCTCCTGCCACTGAGTTTGTACATGTGTCAGGTAAAGGGATGGCCAAAGTAATTGTCAGTAATATGGATATGCTTCCTTCACCACACACCAAGATGTGCTCATGTCTTGCTGGACGATACCACAATTGAGTGCATGCAGGACAACTTCCATCACTGCAGGATACACTAGAGCAAATTAAACAACATGCTACAGGGCAGTCTGGGTAATCAGTCATTGCTGCCTTCTGTCACTGGGGCAGTGCATCACAAAACCAGCAGTCTGCACTGTATCTCAATCATGTAGATGTGGGGAATATAAGCCCTACATCTGTCAAGTGCACATGTTGCCCCACTGCTACCCACATGTTAAGGCAAATGATGATCCCACGTCCAACATATGCCACAGTAGAGTGACAGCAAGCACAAGTCTGGCAACATGAGCACATCACAGTCTGATGACAATGAAGTATAGCTGCCTGCACTTACATTTTGGAAACACCATCAGGCACAGTCAAATGATTACACACCGATGTTTGACCCCATCGTGAAGATCCAACAGCCACATGTCAGCTGTCTGACCACCCAAAAATAATTGACACCCCAGGAGTCTAAAAGCTAGCCCACTCCACAATGAGACAGAGGCTGACACCTGATTGCACATTGCACAATGCATTCAATTTACTTTGACACACATGATTAGGAGAACTGAGTGTACACCATGTCCGGAATAGACATACCTGACCTGGTCCATGTGCAATATGGGATTAGCCCGAACAGTAGGCATGTGTCCATGCATGTGTGACACACATGATGGACATACTTCAGAGATCACAACATTGTCACACATGCTGCATGTGTGTGTGGGTAACACCCCAGACACATATGGCGAGGCAGAGCATCTACTAGGACACGTATGTATGGCCCACACAGAGTGCATGTCATATATCTGTCAATGTGCAGATACATGTCAATAAATTCCACACTCATGAAGGCTAATACATACTGCCAGTAGCAGATGCGGTCCCCCACATCAACCTTGGACAACAGCAGGCCCCCGTGAGACATGTCACTGACTGAAAGGGACACACCTGTGTATCAGATGAGGGAGGGCCATTACAGAAATAATGGACATGATTCTAGTTCAAGCAGACAGACAAACTGTGGTAGCGTAACCAGGCTGAAGGAATGCAAAGATCATGTTAGACACAGTTCACAGACAAGGCATGCACTTACCCCCTCCTTGCTGCTGTCTGGCCTTTAACAGCCCATCCAGGTCAGGGAAGACCACTGGCAGAATCCGGCGCATGTGGGGGGTCAGGGTCCGGTGTCCGCCCCTACTGCGAGGAGGCGACAGCTTCAGCAGGACTCTAGCAATGCGTCTGCTCCAGCCACGTAGGTACTGCCACCTCTTCTGGCAGCTGCGGATGCGACGCCTGTGGACCCCCACAGATCTAACTGCCCTGGCAATGGTCAGCCAGATCTCTTGTTTCTGATGGGCATCAACCTGTGAGGATGACAAAGTTAAAGGGCCATTAACACACATACAACATGTTTGTGCATCACACAGTTGGATAAACATGTGCTTTTCACAAGGGCATCTGATGAACACAGGTAGTGCAACTATGTGGATGGACACTTGTCCTGCATCACCAACATGGAAACATTGCCTGGGTAGTATGCCCGTCTCTAAATGCACTCTCACAGCACAGTACCTGTTCAGTGCAGGTACCTGCACACTTTGGGTGTGACAACTACTGAGTGAACATGCTGGCCAATGCTTCACACAATGCCATTAGTGCTAGTCAGACAAGATGCACAATGAGAGAGGATGTGGACTGCACACTCACCTGCTCCCCTGGTTTCCCATACAGCTTGCTGCACTGTGGTACGAGGCTGTCCAGCAGGGCCTGGTTTTCCTCCTCTGTGAAGGCTGGGGCCCTCTCCACAGTACGTGCCATCCTTGGAGCCAGAGGATACACAGACAGCAGCAGTGGTAGCAGAGATGTCTATATGGAGCATTCAGTGCAGGCAAGTGAGCTCTCAGGGCAAGACACAGCCTTATATTTGTGCTGCAGAGGCAGAATCGGTCCCGTGCGTACAAAGCGATAGGTCCGACTCGTTCGCATCCTATGAATTAGTCCAATCCATGAGAAAAGACGCATCGGACACGCCTACCGCAACTTTCAAAATACCGGCATCATGACAGTTTAGATTTTGATACATTTGTTCTAAAAGTTAACCGAATCGTACCCTACGCGAATCGTGCACGATGCAAAATGCGCATCTGTCACCATGACGACCAACAGGCAACCAGTGCGTCCAGCTCAGTCAGGATGTGGCAGACGCGTGTATTGAAAAACAGCATTGAATCAAGCATGCAATCTGTCAGTCCGGCTCGGTCAGGAGGTGGCAGACGCGTGTATTGAAAACTCACCCGCGTCGAACAGCATTGAATCAAGCATGCAATCTGTCAGTCCGGCTCGGTCAGGAGGTGGCAGACGCGTGTATTGAAAACTCACCCGCGTCGAACAACATTGAATCAAGCATGCAATCTGTCAGTCCGGCTCGGTCAGGATGTGGCAGACGCGTGTATTGAAAACTCACCCGCGTCGAACAGCATTGAATCAAGCATGCAATCTGTCGGTCCGGCTCGGTCAGGAGGTGGCAGACGCGTGCATGCAATGCCCACTCATCAACTCAGACAATGTACGTACGAATAATGGTATGCTGTATACCCTGTGTGGATGGAGTTCTGCACATGTCAAATGGGACAGACACAATAGACAAGACTACTCACATTATGATCCTAGCTTACAGTGCAACTATAGCAGTGTTTGTGAGGGACATGACTAGTGTGAGTAACCACTTCACAGATCATCCTCCTATGCTTGGCCACTGTCCCAGGGGATCATTGTGTTGTGTAGGTCATACATCACATCATGACAATGTCCAGACCATGACAGTGTTGTGCATGGTGACAAGCTGTCTGTATGTAGTGTTGTTGCTAGGGGTAAATAGACATAATATCGAGAAAAAAAATATCGAATGGACAAAATATCGAGTCTAAAATATAGAATGGACATAATATAGTCATTAAAAATATCGAAATTAAGGTAAGTAATATCGATTGTTAAAATATCGAAGTACATAATATAGGCATTAAAAAATATTGAATTTTTAATAATATCGAATTTTTTCTATGTGTATTGTATGTTAGTATATGTGTTAAAAGTGTATATTAGTTGTTGTAATGTATGTTTAATTTTTTAAAAGCAATGAATTTTATGTAATTTAATTTTTGCGTAATTTAATTCCGTAGCGGGTAGTGGGTTTATAGGGGAATAGGGTGGGAAGTAATTTAATTGAAACTAAGTACAAATTAATAAATATTAATTGGTATTGATAATTAATTTATTGTTAATTAATTATTAATTGGTAATTACATTTTATTAATTGGTATTTTTTTTATTGATTAATTGGTAATTATGTTAATTCTATTAATTAAATAGTTGTAGCGGGATGTGGGTTTATAGGGGAATAGGGTGGGAAGTAATTTAATTGAAATTAAGTACATATTAATTAATATTAATTGGTATTGATAATTAATTTATTGTTAATTAATTATTAATTGGTAAATACATTTTATTAATTGGTAATTTTTTTTTTTATTGATTTATTGGTAATTATGTTATTTTTATTAATTAAATAGTTGTAGCGGGATGTGTGTTTATAGGGGAATGTGGGGGAAGTAATTTAATTGTAATTAGTTAATTATAGAAAATATTTTTTTGTATTGATACTTAATTTACTGGTAATTAAATATTAATTGGTATTTATTTAAATATTTATACAAATCTGGTAATGATTATTAATTGGCTGTTAATGATTTATTAATAGGTAATTAATTTTTAATAAATAATATGTATTGTATTTATAATAAATTAATTATTAAAGATTTTGTAATTGGTAATTAGTGTTATTAATAATATTTATTAGTATTGATAATTAATTATCTTTTAGTAAAATATTAAAATATTACTTTCCCTACTGTTGCACTCACTGGAGTGGGAATAGTAATTTTAACCCTCCCGCTATCCTACCCTGTCCCTACTGTTGCACTCTCTGGAGTGGAAATAGTAATTATTACCCCTACGCTATCCAACGCTTTCCCTACTGTTGCACTATTTGGAGTGGGAATAGTAATTTTTACCCCTACCCTATCCAACACTTTCCCTATTGTTGCACTCACTGGAGTGGGAATAGTAATTTTAACCCTCCCGCTATCCAACCATTTCCCTACTGTTGCACTCTCTGGAGTGGGAATAGTAATTTTTACTCCTACGCTATCCAACGCTTTCCCTACTGTTGCACTCACTGGAGTGGGAATAGTAATTTTTACCCTCCCGCTATCCAACGCGTTCCCTACTGTTGCACTCTCTGGAGTGGGAATAGTAATTTTTACCTCTACGCTATCCAACGTTTTCCCTACTGTCGCACTCTTTGGAGTGGGAATAGTAAATTTTACCCTCCCGCTATCCTATGCTAAAAGTAGTGATTATTATTTTATATTATTACGTTAATATATGTATGTATTAAAAAATAAAAATGTATGTAGATTTTTCTTTTACTTAAAATAATTATTTATTAATTTTAAAGTAATTTAACTAATTTTAAGTATGTTTTACTTTATTTTGTTTATTATTTCATTAATTTTACATTACTTTTAGCAGATTTATAAAATTCGATAATTTGACTAACTATATTTTTAACGACGATATTTTGGATTCGATATTTTTGTACTTACCTGTTTGGAGATAGGGAGTCGATATTTTGACAGTCGATATTTTGTCCACAATATTTTGTCTGCTCGATATTTGTGTGATCGATATTTTGTGAGTGATCCGTTGCTAGGTCGTAATACCTTGTCCATGTCTGTGTACATTCAATGCATGTGCTATTTGACCTAAGAATCTATGGCTGATACTTAATTGTGTGTGTGTTGTGCATGTTACAATTGATCACATGGAGAGTGTCAGAGAACAGTGAGTAGTCACAGTACTACACAGGATTATTTGGTAATACATGAAATAATTGTGTGTATGTTCATGCTCACATTGCTGTAATTTCTGGATTAGGTCAACCTCAGACATCTGACTTCACTGTGTCATCATTGTAAGTGCCACGCAATCTGTTGATACTGTATTACTTGAAGTTTAATTCATATAGTAATATGTGTACATACTTTGTCATGTGTTCCTCAGGGCACCAAATGTCCACAGACCCTTCCCGGATCTTGAAACCATGGTGGAGCGTGAGTGCATGAGGAAATACAGGTTCACAAGGGCATTCATTTTGGAATTGACAGACCAGAGGTCACCACACTTGCTACCTGGACGCACATATCCCTTTGCCCTGACCCCCAAGGTGAAGGTGATGGCGGCACTACATTTTTTTGCCACAGGTTCGTTCCAGTTTACTGTGTCTGATGCTGGTGGGATGTCCCAGACGATGTTCAGTCGAGTGCTCCGGGATGTGTGTGAGGCCATGTTGAGGTTCCTCGACCTGTACATACATTTTCCCACACCGCCACAATTCCGTGCCATTAAGGATGACTTTTATGCCCTGGGACACATGCCACATGTGATTGGATCGATTGATGGGACACATGTGGGTTTGGTTGCACCACGAGCCCATGAACAGGTTTACAGGAATCGTAAACACTTTCATTCAATCAATGCCCTTGTGGTATGTCTGGCGGACCAGATCATCTCCCATGTATATGTGCGTTTCCCGGGATCTGCACACGACGCATACATAATGAGGATGAGTCGGATCCCCCAGCTGATGTCCCAGTTCATGAATGAGTGTGCCTGGCTTGTTGGTGAGTCAAGTTGTCAGTGTCAGTTGTGTGATCATTGTCTGTCATGTTGTACCCTGTTGTTGCTCAACTGATCCTTCATATTTGATCATTTTAGGAGACTCTGGATACCCAAACATGCCCTGGTTGCTGACACCACTCAGGAACCCGGTCACACCTGCTGATGTCCGTTACAACGGGGCACATGGGCGGACCAGGCGTGTGATTGAGCGCACATTTGGGCTGCTGAAGACCAGATTCCGCTGCCTTGACCGGACAGGAGGTGCCCTTCAATATTCCCCAGAGAAGGTGTGCAAAATCATTATAGTGTGCTGCATGCTTCACAACAAGGCTGTGAGGAATAAGCTACCGCTCATTCAGGATGACAGGGGCCAACGTCCTCCCTCATGGGAGGATCCAGGCCTGGGGAACGTTGCCAGTGAGGAGGAGGAGGAAGAGGAGGTGGATGTCAGGAGACAGCTCATTGACAACTTCTTTGCTTGAGTGTAAGTATGCATATATGTCTGATGATGCCTTTACTAAGCGTGATGTGTGTATGTAGGACAATATGTTGTGATATGTGTGTGGGTCAGGTAATTTACAGGCTCATTGCCATTGTACAGTGTATGTTAAGTTATGATGGTCTCCACTACATTGTTGTATTCACTCCTAGCAATTGGTCAGAATTTACAATGGACAATAGTGAGTCAATGATTGGATATGTCATCATGGCAAGTTGTATTTAAGACTGTACTATGTCTCTCCTTCACAGGCTCCTTTGGCTGTTGTGTGGGTACAAACAATGCTGTTCCATAATAGATTTTCAATTTGGACCAGAACTCTCTGACAGCCAATCTATTTGGTCAGATTTGTCTTTTCTTTGGTTTATTTGGATACTTGGAACTGTAATCAGTTTGCTTTTGTGTTGAGCAGAGCTTCTGCCTGTGTAATAAACCTGTTACACACATTGATGTTTGCCTTCTTCCGTAGCAAAAACATGCTACAACCGTTCATATCATGTTTTTCTGCCATGGTGTTCATTTCATTAGACAATGGTCTTTGTTTGTGCGGTTCAATGGTTTTTATTTGACAACAGTGTGTGCAATGTTTAATGTTGCATGTGCTATGTGTGTTGTGCTGACCTTGCGTGGCTATCTCTGGTATGTGTCATGTGACATTTCTTCATGAGGCGGTAGATGAATTGTAAGCTGGTCCCTAGGATCATGCTGTATTATGCTAAAGTTACCAGAGCCAAGCTGACATAATAGCTTTGTGTGTGACATTTTAGCACACATTATTTCTGTGATTGTAGTGCAAGATGCCTTTGAGTCCACATGAGATCATTTTGGTACTGTTGGAGCGCTGCGCCACAAGGTTGAAAAACAGGACTCTTTGTAATGGTAGAACTAGTCAGCATGGATAGTTTCGCCATGAACTGCTACACTTTGTTACACATAAGTGGAATACTTGCATTACATTGACGTACAGGGCAATAATCTACACAGTTGGAAGATCTACGTATACGCACCAGCGCTTTGCTGTGCATATGCTGTGACCAGTACTCCTACTGTCTGAGGTGAGCGGTTGACCCGTATTGCCACAGAGTTCTTCAATGGTTTGTAGAATCTGTCACCATCACAGGGAGGGTGGTGCTTTCCACACTGAGGTTGTAAACACATTTCACCTGTACTATTATGTTTGATTATGGAATTGTATGTTGTTTGAGAATCATGTTTACTGCTGCTGGGGCTAGCTCGTATGCTGCATTGTAGGACAACAGTCAGAGATTGTTTTTTCTCAGACGTGAATTATTGAACATTACACACACTCTGATTCATGATTTGGTGGACAAGCATGGGTGAGTGAGCGTGAATGTGTGCATTGCTACCTTGCTTCGGAGATGTTGTTGGTGCTGGCTACTGGGTGGTAGAATCATTGGGTGTCTTCTGCATATATTTTGTTGAGATGATGAGACACCAGAAGTAGTAGGTCATTGGATTGTGTGTTCTGATGTGCAACTAATGTCCAGCCATCCTTCGACAACGGCCTATTTTGCCATGCATAATTCTGTATGAGAAGAATCACTACCACAGAACTCATGCACCTCAGTGTGAGACAGTGCCAGGTGATACAGATCATGAGCTAATAAGTGGGTACAGTGTACAATTCACAGATGACACAGGGATTGTGTGAATATGAATTTATTAATGTGCATGTGACAAAATCTAACAGGTAAAGGTGATTGCATTCCCAAATTTATTATCCACAGTTCATAGAGGAGTTGGAAGTGTTGTCAGATGAAAATCCTTCTGAGCGAAATCCACAGTCCATTTGGCATTTAGTCCAACTTACCTGCTCCATCCCATGTGGGAGAGTCCACGGACTGTCAACAAAGTGAATGATTTGCACACAATGGAGGATATCCAGAGCATTTATTTGGTTCCGGGGGGGATGCATGTCCATCAGTCTCTCACTTGCCATCCTTCCTTGGACGGTCCCTCCTCTTCTTTGTTGGGGGTGGACCCTCAGTATCAGGCTGCTGCAGCGGAGGGGACTCTACGCCAGACTCCTCATCCCTCCCTGTGGCAGTTGCCGATGTAGAGGCAACAGGTGTGGAGTGCACACGGGGAGGTGGGGTAATGTTGGTGGTTATCTGGCGTAGGCATGTAAGTACGTCCCTATGCACCATAGTGAGATTGTCTATTTTCGACCAGTTGGACTCCATACGGTCCATGTGTTGGTCCATACGGTCCATGTGTTGGTCCACACGGTCCATATGGTTGTCCATCTGGTTGAAAGGTGCAGCCTGCTGATGTTTTATGTCCCTGAGGATCCCGACAACCTGGCCAAAGTCTCCGGTGCATTCGCGATATACATCGAAAATGCGTTGTAACTCGGGGTCAGCTTGTTGTCCGACATCAGCTGTGGGATGTGTCCTCCCACCACACACCCTCACACCACTCCTTTCCCTACCCGCACGGACATTGCCTGGCATAGCACGCACTGACAGCTCCTGTCCTCCTTCATTGTTGACAGGGCTGGTATTTCCTGCCAAATCCTGATTGGGCTGTCTTGCTGTGCTCCCAGGGTTTTGTTGTCTTTGTGTGTCCGGGGGGATCCGGGGTGTCTGGATGTTAATGGACGTTGCAGGAGTGGTCGCTGGGGCTGCTGATCGTATTGGTGCCGCATGCTGACCCACACCGGAGGTGCCAGGTTTGTTCCCATCGCCCGAGGATGTGTGAGAGTTATCCACACTGGAGGTCTCAGTGTCCGACGTTGTGCTGGAGCTGCTGATGGACTCTGAATCTTCTCCAGATGATGCCCTCTGTTCTGGAGTGCATGTGGGTAGTAGAGAGACACAATGTTAGTTGTGTATTTTCAGATGTTATGTTGTCATGCACAGCCAAATGTGAAGATGTTGTGGATAATGTTGCGTTTCCTTCGTATTTCTACTCATCAATCGTCACAGACGCTGAGCTTTTTGTAATCGGACATTGTTATTTTGGAGACATGTGGTTTACTGAGCATGTCCAGCTCTGTGCATCAATGTGCATGAATTGTTATCCTTGACTGTTCGTATTAATTTTTTGGCAAGTGTCACACTGTGCATGAGCCAGGTGTGTTGTTATTTCACACATCAGTGTTTTCACTATGACATACATACTGTAACTAATCTTATGTTTGGCAGGAATTGTGCATCTGTGCTTGCCTTTGTGGAGTTTCTCACAGTTACATTGCTGGGGTGACATGCAAACTCACTCTCCTGAATATGTGTCATCATTAGATGATTTTGCTTGGATGTATGTGTTGATGTGAACAATCAATGACATCACATGTGTAACCTCGTATGCAATAGCAACGCGTTTCTTCTGACAAATGCATTGTTACATGGCAGTCCTTGAAACACAGCTCATTACATTGGCATGCAGTAGGGGAGTAACTGACATGAGTAGTTGTATTATGCGATATAGTATGATCTAACATTCCCTAATGTTGCCCACACTGGACTTGTAATGGTGAATAGTATAAGTTTGTACTCCTGCGCAGAGCCTACAGCAAGTTTGTGTGATGTTTCGCATTGTGCTGTTCTGCTATGTCCCAACATGGTTGTTGTTATGCGTGTGTATTTTTTGCATTGTTTGTGAACGTATGCAATGTGAGTAGTCATATTTATGTCGATATTTTTCATCACTTTGCACACATGTGTATATCTTGATGTGGTCCATTTTGTTGCTGCATACTTTTGCACATGATCACTTCATGTACATTCTACTTGTTCTCCATGGACAGAGAGATCTTTCCCAGGGATGGTCTTTTGCCTTTTCATGGTCAGAGCTGTGAGGTACAGTGTGTTTAGTGCTTGAGTTAGGCTGTGTTGACTTCTATCCCACTTTCCAATGGCTAACAGACCAGCTTACTCATCATTGTCAGAGGAGCAATGACAGTGAGGGTGGTAGTTTTGAAGGATGCTGAGACCGCTGACTGATGTTGAATTACAATGCTACACACAACAATGCCTTGTGCACATGACACAACGCAAGAGTGTCAGCCGTCTTGCATTACACCTCACATCTACTGTCCGTGGGCATTGTCCCGGATGTGTGTTTATCTGTGTGTGTTTTGTGTTATGTGGTGTGACAGCTAATTAGAGTGTGTCCTGTCCTCCACACACATTTGTAGCATGCACATTGAGGGCACATGTGACTGATCTATACCTGTCAGTGTGTGTAATGTGCAGTTAAGGTTATGGTCTATAGTTGTGTGAGTAGGCCAAGAACTGGCAGTAGATATTTCCAGATTTCGTACAGGATGGCCCTGTGTAGCCATCTTGACAGGGCATTTGCATTCACTCTCAGGGACAGCATAGTGACAGATGTGTTCTTGTGGGACTGGGGGGGACTAGTGTGTGCTGGTGGCAGTAGTCATTGCTTCCACTCCTCCTCCCTCCCAGGACAAATGGGCCAGCATGTTCCAGGGTTCCATGACAGTGTGTACAAAGTTACATTCAAGATGTCTGACAGTGGTGCCTGCAGTCATGCTGTACAGGACTGCCTACAGGGCCTTGTGTTCCCCACACCGTGGCCAGTGTCAGCCATCTTGACAGGGCATTTGCATTCACTCTCAGGGACAGCATAGTGACAGATGTGTTCTTGTGGGACTGGGGGACTAGTGTGTGCTGGTGGCAGTAGTCATTGCTTCCACTCCTCCTCCCACCCAGGACAAATGGGCCAGCATGTTCCAGGGTTCCATGACAGTGTGTACAAAGTTACATTCAAGATGTCTAACAGTGGTGCCTACAGTCATGCTGTACAGGACTGCCTACAGGGCCTTGTGTTCCTCACACCGTGGCCAGTGTCAGCCATCTTGACAGGGCATTTGCATTCACTCTCAGGGACAGCATAGTGACAGGTGTGTTCTTGTGGGACTGGGGGGGACTAGTGTGTGCTGGTGGCAGTAGTCATTGCTTCCACTCCTCCTCCCACCCAGGGCAAATGGGCCAGCATGTTCCATGGTTCCATGACAGTGTGTACATAGTTACATTCAAGATGTGTTGCTGTGGTGTCTGTGGCTGTGTATTTGGGGTGAATTTAGACTATTTGTACATGTACTGAACAGGTTCAGGGATTCCAGCTAGTCCAGTTATGGCCTCCTTTGGGAGGAGGTCCCGCACCTTCACCTCCCAGGTGGTGAAATGCACCGGTTTATGACATCCACCGTCAGTCTTGGTGCTCAGGGCATGTTCTCTGGCAATGAGCCTCTTTACCCTCCTGCGAATGTCATAATACCGGTTCCGGATATCCTCTTTTGTGCGCAAGGTAGGTGAATGGGCATTCACCTTGTTGACAAGCCTCTCTCACATCTTGGTTCTCTGGGACTGGGAGGTCTGTTGGGCCAAGCTGCCAAATAACTGTGGCTCAACTCGGATGATTTCATCTATCATCACTTCCAACTCAGCAGCTAAGAACTGTGGATTCTTCTTTGGGGGCATGGTGATGGGTGTTGGTGGAGATGTGTGTGTGTGTGAAGGTGAGGGTGAGTGTGTGTGAGTTGAGGTGTGTTTCTTTGGTGCTAGTTGTGTGGATGTTGTTTGGTGGGTGAGATGTGTGTGTTTGTGGTAGCTAGATGAGTTGTCTGTCTAGTGGTGTGGTGTGCTTGCATGTCTGTCGAAGTAGAAAATGGTGTTGGGAACTTTTGGCTCCCTTTATATAGGTTGTGTTGTGGGTGTGTCTTGTTATTTGAAAATGTGTTTTTTGGAGATGACAATGCGTTTTTTGGTAGTCTTCTTTTGTTTCCATTGTTTTATTTTCTTCTCATTTTGTAAGTCGTTTTGACAGCACTTGATGCTTGTTCTTGTGTAATTTGTTTTGGACGAGTCTGTTCCATTCATACTGGGCTATGTGGCATCGTTGGCGTCCGAGTCTGTCGGGTCGTGTTGATGCTTGGCTATGTGGCATCGTTGGCGTCAGAGTCTGTCGGGTCGTGTTGATGCTTGGCTATGTGGCATCGTTAGCGTCCGAGTCTGTCGGGTCGTGTTGATGCTTGGCTATGTGGTATCGTTCGCGTCCGAGTCTGCCGGGTCGTGTTGATGCTTGGCTACATGGAGTTGTTCGCGTACGTGTCTGTAGGTTGACGCTTGGCTATCTCGAATCTAGCGCGTATGAGTCTATCGCGTCAGGCTCCTTTCCTGCTGACTCGGACGTATAATATATTTTCCGGCCGAGTCGGTCGTAAATTTCAAGCTTCGCATCGTACTCAGCTATTTGTAAGGTGTGTACGGTTCGGTCGGGAAAAATGACGGGTCCGTGTCGGGTAGTACGTTTTCCGGCCGAAATCGGAATCGACACCTGAGTGTTAAAAAATATATTGCGCTGTTGGAAAATGGGGCTAACTAGATCAGTGCTTGGTAATCTATAACAAAGAATATATTATCGACCCTTGTGGCCAAATTACAGAAACCGTGAACAAAACCTGTATTTACACCCAAGACTCAAGAATTAACTGATTCCAAGAGAGTTTACCGTAAGATGGTACAACATACACTAAAACTTCCAATATCTAATGAGTGTAATCTGAGGCTACAAGACCTAAGGAGAGAATTTAAGAACAGAAATTTACAAATAAAGCGGGATAGTGAGAACAAACAAATTGTATCATGCTATATTAACCAGGAATGAATGAGCATATTGGTCTCTGGTAGGACATGGTACAATCTCATATAGGCAGCCAGATGAACTGTTTATCCCAAATGATAAGTGGGAAATTTACATCAAAGTTCTGTATAAGTCAACTTTTACTTGTGATTATACATCGCCAAAGGTTGATGGAATATTTCCAGATATAACAAAGGAAGAAGTAGCAGAACTAATAAAAAGTGCAAGCTCATCCAAGACAGCAGTACCAAATGGTATCCCCATAGATCTGGTCAAGTTAAATACAACCTTTTGGAGTATGTTGTTAGAATGGCTGTTTTCACAGGTAATCAAGTTTGGGAAGATACCATCTTCCTGGAAAGGAGCTAGTGCGCATCCAATATACAAACAAGGTCCAAAATCTGATCCATCCAGCTACAGATTAATTGCATTATTAGACTTTAAGGAAAATTGTTTGCAAAACATCTCCAAAACAAATTGAGGCTCTGGGCAGAGAAAAATCATTAATACCAACAACACAAACCGGATTTCGTTCAGGGTGTTCAACAATTGATAACATCATTTCACTGGCTATATTAGGGAAAAATGCACGCTTGCAGAAAACAGTACTATATGCCTGTTTCATGGATTACTCCACAGCGTTCGATAAGGTAAATCGACAAAGGCTATGGAGTAAGCTTATAACATGGGGAATTGATCCGAATCTTCTGAACTTTATTATCGGATTACATTCGGAAACATGGCTAAAGGTAAAATTAACACTTGACAATATATTATCACCAAAAATTGGTATTGAAAATGGCCTTAGGCAATGTTGTGTTCTCGCACCATTGTTATTTTCTCTCTATATTGCTGACATAGATATGGCACTAAAATCTGATATGGATATCCCACCAAAATTAGGAGGTGTAAAAATACCATACCTAGCATACTCTGATGACCTAGTGATCATGTCTCGAACTCAAAAGGACTCCAGCATCAACTGAAACAATTATACACTTACAATTCAGTGAATGAATTGATAGCCAATATGTCCAAAACAAAAATTGTGACCTTTGGACAACCGATAAAACCTGAAAGGTAGACACTAGGAGAAATATCAATTGAAGTAATGGAGCAATACGATTACCATGGAGTGATTTTTGATAATAAGTTATCCTGGGCAAGTCATTCGGCCCGTACAAATTTAAAAACAATTGTCAATACTGAATCGATTTCAAGATTTATGAAAATGTTGGGAAGGAAAGCGATTAGTTCATCACTTAAAGTATTACATATGAAATTAGTTCCATATTTATAATATATGCTTCCCCAGTAATGAGTAAGAAGGTCATCTTTAACTTTGAGAAATGTTTGATGAAATGTGTACGCACCTTAATACAACTACGACAGGCAACCCCACACTGTATCATGAGATTGGAACTCAGTCTAAAATCCCTGGTACTATTGCACAATAAAAGCTGTGTGAATTACATAATCGATTGTGCCAAGGCTGACTCATCTTCATTGAAACATCTAATATTTGAAGAGTTAGGGAGATCGAAATACGGAGATACAAAATTGTACAGTACATTGATGGGATTAGGATCTTACAGTTTGCCTGACATACAGGAAATGGGGCAAATGAATGGATCTGTGCAAAAACTTAATACGCAATACGCTCACTAATAAGCAGTGGAATATAGACCTTCTACAAGCTGGAAAAGATAATCACATGGATTTAGTCATCGATACTTATACTGTACAGAGTCAAGACTATTTAGGATGGAACCTACCTGGTTACATAAAAAGGAAATTTTTAAGATCTAGACTATTTTATATACCGATTTGGGAGTTTGAAGGGAAAAGGAACCAGGCACTTAAAGGCAGACCAGCTTGCCGGCTCTGTGTAGCAACCATTGAATCTCTTGCACATCTAATATGTACCTGCCCTAAGCTGTTGCCCATACAAGGGATATACTTACGCTCCTTGTTTAAAATTGCTAAAATACAAACAGTTGCTGAGGCCGTCAGATACTGCTTTTGGCTCAAAGAAGACAGTGCAATAAAATGATGATAACGTTTTTAGATCATGCATATAAAGCATTAACAGCGTAAATGTCCCATATAGTGGGAAGCAACATAGATTTTATCGTCAGAAAATTGAAATTGTATAACTTCGAGAATATCATGTATCTTATACTTCGAACACTTTAGTAAATTGGCAAAAGTAACAAAATGAATTAATAGAACGCAACACAGAGGTAGAAGGGTGAAAAAATTTGCACATTTGGCACATTAGCACTTTAATTTATCTAGGAAATCATATATTGAGCAGAAAAAGATTATAATAATGGCAAAAGGTTGAATAATATATGTAAATAAATGGAGGAAAAAGAATATAAATTACATTCACACCAGGGAGGTGAACGTATAGGATCTCTAATGGTAAATCAGATGCATATATTCTGCCTAATCAGCACATTAGCACTTTAATTTTGAAAAAGAAATAGACTGAAGTAAAGAATATTGTGATACAGTGGTAGGTGGATGAATAATGAACAGAAACCATTGTGGGAACTTACAGAATCCTTGTATTAAGAAGTGTTGTATTGACTATGATAGCAAGTTTTAATTATTGGTATTTTAAATGATTGATAATTCTTGTTTTAAATGTTTTCATTTTTTATTGTAATCGATTGATTAATACAATAAAGTATTTTACTACTACTACTTAGATGTTGCAGCTATAGGCAGGAGAGCACCGTGGTGGAGGTCTTTTCTAGTGTCTAACAGTACTCCTTCGCTGTCATGCCGGCGGGATTGCGCCGAGCCGATGTAGATGTTCCCGTTGTACTGGCAATGTCCTGGCCTTGGAGTCATGATGGAGTGAGGCATTGGTGGTGTGGATACAGGTAAGTACTACATACTTTCATCTCAATACACATATATGTTGTGAATCTGTCAAAATGCATATGTAGGTAATGTGTACTGCACATTTGTTTAACATATAGCATTGCACACCAACAACATACACACACTATTGAATGTAAACCCACGCTCACCACAACAGCCTACCTTAGATTCCGGCAGCAACAGGGTGGCTGAGTGTTATGGTCAAGTAGCAGCAGCAGAGGAAGGGCCTGGACCATGGCGTTCAAGATGGAATCAGTGGTGGGACCTCGAAAAAAGGTGGATTTTCACCTCTTTTTCTTCCATTCCGCCAACTCAAGCTTGGAAGTTTTCCACCACAGTTGCCTTGAAGGAAAGGCCCTTTGTAGTCTGGACGGCAGGAATCTTGGCAGGATTCCCTCCGGCAGCAGCTTCTATCTCTGACGCCGTTGACGTGGAAGAAAGATTCTGGCTGAGGCGGCGGGAATGCGGCGTTTTTCCCTGCAGTGTCCAGCTAACATCTTAAACTGAGCGGCCGGACCGGCAAGGTGGCGGCGGGAAGACTGCCGAAAAAGCGATGGCGGGACAAGTCAGTCCCTCCAAGGTCTACGTGAAGCTGTAAGTTTTTTGGCTGAATTATTTTACAAAATGTTCTTTTGCACTATGATGCCTTTCTAGTAAAACATGGCCATTTCTGGTTTCAAGAGATTTGCTGTAATCCTGAACCTGATTAATTATTTAAATTAATACAGTGTATCTGTTCTTGTTTCTGTCCTTGTTGCCAATGAATATTTGCAGCTCTTTGGCAAAACAACTCAATAATTTTATCAAATGCTAAAACATTATTGAAGATTGATGAAAAATTTTCCAGGCATATTAAGGGATCCAATTTAGCCTTATTCTGGAATTGTTTTTTAATTAAATGTTCAATCTATTCATGGCAGGATTGGCATTAAAGAGAAATTCTATATGTAAAAGATTTAATTATCAATACTTCTATAAGACATTTTGCCCAGATAATGTCAATGCTGAAAGTTGACAAACATAATGTTTGCAAACCTTTTATAAAATAGTAACCAGGTTTTTGTGGCAGGATTGAGATGCTCTATTTTCTAACACAATCTTTTCAATCACATAGCATTTACAAATAGTATGTATCTGCAAACATTGTATAAATGTATATTATCAGCTAATCATTTTACAGTAACTGCATTATTTTACAATGTTTAGATCATCTAGCCATAATACTTACAGCTAGACACCCTGATTTATCACTGCGTTTCTACTGTGTTACTTTTACATTTTGAATTTGTTTGTGTGCTTTACACTGTTTCACTTTTGTTTTTCACTGTATGTATATACTTATACATGTAGATACTATTAAAATGTTCTGCTTTTACAAAAATCCATAATGTTGGCTGGAACTTAGCATCTTTATTACATCTGTGATAACTGTGTTGTACTCTGCTCTGACTCAGCTTACATCGGCTCCAGGAGTTCCCCTAGGGATAAAATACAAATTCAAGTTCATGGAACTATAGAGTACCTCCTTTTTAAGCTTTGACATTCTGTGGTTAGCAAGACCTCCCAATAAAAGAGATAATACCGTTATATTGATTACTTATAAATGCTCAGTAAACATTGGTGATTCAGCACGAATTACTCAAATAATCTGTGTAACATCTTGCTGTACACTGCATCACATTTTGTGGTCTAGTAGGCTCAGTACTATTTACACAATGCAAGGGAGCAGCCAACTCGCTGGATCTGCTTCATTGGGAGTAGTGGTTAATTTGACTTACTTTTCCATCATCCGACTTTGACCCACAACTAGGGAGAGAAAGGTAGAAAAAGGAAAACTTTGAATATGGAAAAAATAACACAATGAGAACGCAAGAATGGAAGAGAATCTGCAAGAGTGAGGTAAAGGGCTAGGCAGTCTGTGGTGGTGGATGAAAGAGGTATGAAGTGGAATAAAGAGTAAGTGGGCTTGTTATTCGGCAACCCTGACATGTGGCAATACCGGAAGTAAGCTTCTGGTAAAACGTTTGGGCTCCTGCACTTATTCTTTTACGAATTAAGCACTGATTGGGAGGATGCATACATTTGCAGCAGTAGTCAGACAGCTCAAAGGCGAGTGCAAGTGGGTTACCGCACTTCTCCGGGACACTAATCTGTGCAGGAAACAACAACCTCTCAGCTTGGCAGGGACAGCTTCTACAGTGAAAAGTTAGGAGTCAGGGTTATATTGCATCTTTAGCAGCGCAGTCCCAAAGGAGGGTGCAGCAGTCAATGAAGTACAGAGGGGCATATTTACGTTCCCTGGCGCATCCCTGCATATCAGCAGGGATGCGCCAGGGAAAATGCGTCACGCAAGTTTACCCTTGCGCCACGTCCGATGCGCCGCATTTACAATGCGGCGCATCGTGGCGCAAGGATAAGCAGATGCGTGACGCATCTGCCGGCGGAAGGTTGGCGCAGTGCTGAAGTCGTGTCGCAAGCGCGACGCAACTCCAGCACTGTTCCAACCTTCCCTATCCCTAACATGGTGCGTCAATCCTGGCGTAAGGATTTGGCGCACCAGCGTCGGAAAAGTGACTGCGTGAAATCTTGTAGATTTCACTACGTCACTTTTCCGAGGCGTACCTGCTCCGTAACGCCCCCTGCGCGGTACGCCCACATGAAACCTGACGCAGGTTTCATGTGGCGCAGGGGTTTACTACGTGACGCATCTCCCTAGATGCGTCACGTTGTAAATATAGCGCAACGCGGCGCATGGTTTATGCCGCCGCTGCGTCACTTGCGTGACGCAACGGTGGCGCAAAAGTGGCGCAAGGGGCTTGTAAATATGCCCCAGAGGCTCCAGGGAGTTCGGGTTGACATAGTGGGCTGCAGCTTAGTTCCAAGTGGACTGGTACACTGGCGAACCACATTCTGGGGAAGCACCTAGTGGATGCAGCTAGAGGAGAGAAGCCTCATTCAGTCTGTTTTCTCACACTGGTCCGGATGTTGACATCATGGCTCTGTAAATGCTCACCTAGTCTCAGGAGTTGAAGTGAGAGTCCTTCGGGGAAATAGGGAGAGATGGCAGAGGTCTCTACTCGCTCATTTCAGTGAACTGGGCCTAGTAGTGAAACCAGATCTCTGATTTCTGTAGTAATTTGTGAATCAAAGCTCATCACATGAGGACATGAAAAATCTGTGCATGGTGCTCTGAGCTTGAATTAAGGCCAGGAAGTCAAACTGATCTCCTTTCGGGTCACAGCAGCCAAACGTCTCTTCCTCAGTCGAGGAATACTTTCCAGACCTCTCGACCAAGGTATGCTGCCTTTCAGCTAGTATTTTAACAGCACGAGTACACAGAGTTTCTGCAAGTCGAAAGGTAAAGTCTGAAACAACTCACAAAGCCAGATTAATTCCAAAACAAGTGGCTGTTGGGCCTATGGCAACCGGTCAGTGAAATTCAAAGTTGGCCCAAAACCTTTGGAAGGAACCATTTAAAAAGGCCTGTAACCATGACTATGAATTAGCTGCATCCACATTTTAGTTACGTAGTAGCCTGGTCAGGGGGAAAGCCTCCACACATGATGAAAAGACTACAACTTTCAGTGAAACGCTATGGCATAAAAGCCAAGCAACACTCAAAATAATGTAGAACACTTACCAGTAGTCATGGGTCTCAAAACACAAAAACATAATGCATCTGAAGTTTTTATAACGTAAGATAAGATTTTAATTCCAAACCTATTTATAATATCACGATACTCTATGCTTTTTTCCGTGAATTTCTGAAGTTTTTTTTAACGTAAGGCAAGATCTAATTATCATACCTAAATATAACGTCACTTTTGTTTCTTTTCAGTGAATTTGTAGGGTTTTGGATCATATTCACCTAATAGCTTTTCGTCGTCTGCGGCCTGTGGCCAGACCCTGAGCCCAATCCCCCACTGTTGGCTAACTCCCTCCAGCGCACAGCCTTTGGCTGTGCATGGTGAATGGCCTAGGAGATGATGCCCTTGGTGTTTGCTGGTCTCCAGTTTTGTCTGAGTCCGTGATGGCTTCAGATTGCATTTACTGCAAACTATCACTATTAAACAACAATCAAGTAATGCTTGCTAGCAAAATAATTTGAAATTGTTTCGAAAGGGCATGGGCTTTCATTATTCGTGTCTCCTGAGTGGCCAATCAAATAGCTGCTTTCATTTTTTATGTAATCTCCTGCGGGACCCATAGAACCAATGTGAGAGTCCTGTGGGAACGCCAGGTGGGTTAACTCCAGTTCTGCAGGAGTACCAAGGGACCCAGACCTAAAAACCTTCACAAAATGGTACCACAGCTCCTATGGCAGACAGAAATATTGTTTATTTGGCTAATGCCATTAGTTTGATATATTGAAAGAACGTTTGCACCCTCTTACTAGGGAGTGCCAGCTCACTCTACTCACACCCTGTGCAGTGTCTTATGCCTTTTGTTTTTGGAAATTGTTTGGGGTTCAATCAAAAAAATTGCATCTCCACCTGAAGAACAAGAACACCTCTCAGGTGAGGAGGAGGAGCACCATCATCTATCCTTTAAGGATTTTACCAAGATGCTGAAACATTATCAATATCTGCCCTGCACACCAAAAGATTGCTGTTCATTATTGAGTTGTTCTGGTACCACAATTCTTCTGTGAGTACCCATAAAGTTGATATCCCAATGGGACGGGATAGTTTAGGATTTCCTATTCTATTACATTACCCTTGCTTTTGGTTTTATTTCTGCAAGGACTACTGACGTTTTTCAGTTTTCTAACCACGTGACTATACAGCTTTGTGCATTATAACTAAGTCCCAGCCAAATACCAACTTGTTAGCCTCGTAGCAATGCACGGCACACAATATGACACGCAATAGACTTTAGCTAGTGTAACTTGGTGACGGTCTTTTGTTTCACTTTGTTGTTTGCTGCCCCATACACGATACGTTACATTCCTCTTATAAACTTGGTTCTATTTAACCTCTGCATGCTGGGCACAAGTAGCATACATCATTATAATTTTTTAGAGGCAATAAACCAGTGTCGATGGATTAAGAACATGGTGATGGCTTTTTATCCTCACGCTTGTTTGTGCAATTGGTGCTCTTTTCACAGCAGTGTATATTTTAAAGGTAGAATTTAATGAGATTTTTTTGCATGATAGTCATGTTCCCTTTTAAATATTTAAGGGGGGGGGATCCTTCATCTTCATCAAAAGATACAGTCCTGAAGATGGTCTCGCAGATGTGCAACTACTGAGACCGAAATATCGATGAATAACCCAACTTTCTTTTGGAAATTGTTAACACCTATTAAGAGCCTTGTGTTTTCTAAAAACAGTCTCTAATTGTATGCAAGAAAGAGGGCATGAAGTATGAGATATGCTTAAAAAACATGGAAAAGATATTGCAACAAACATTGTCAATGTACTATGAAATTTATGTTCTGAACTCCTGTTACTATTTGATTAAATATCTGTTTCCTTCAATACAAATTTGAAAAAATGCACATCTGCCTTCTAAATTCATATCTTTCTCTTAAAACTATTCTATATAAGTTAAATAATATTCAGTTGTTTTGAGATGTCATTCATAGACATCACTTATTAATAATAAGTATACTGGAAGCATTGTTACCAAGTGAATCCTTTGTTGGCAATTTTACCTACCCATGCATAGGCAGTGCAGAGCACTCTATCTGTGTGGAGACTAACAAGAAGCTCAACAATCAATATACCAAATTACGTTGAGAGCACCATTTCTCAAAAAGGGAGGTACCATTTTTATGCAGTCCATAGTTACTTACCTTTAGTAATGTTCCTTCTGGTGGATAACCGCAGTTTGCTTACCTTTTGAAATCCACCAAACGCCAGACTGGGTCTCGAGAATTTTTCAACAGTGATAGAGTGCGCAGGTAGTTGATGTCCTGTGGCTCTACGGTGGCTCCATGCCGTTGCAGAAGTGACACAGCAGAGTCACATATTAGCGTCACATCTTCATGCTGATATCAGTTTCTAGTCTCTTCCCTTTCCACACCTTCAAGATGCGAAGTGTAAAACAATTGTTGAAGAAAGTGTGCTGATCTCTAACTTCGAACCCTTTTAGACGGTTCAGAGAATACTCCATAGAACCGGGAGGTGGGAGGGCTGTATGGAATCTGGAGCCAGATAGCGTATCCATCAGAAAGAGTGTTACTGAAGATACGTAACTTGTTCTTCTAATGGATACTCCTAACTGCAGATTCCTCACCTTTTGACCAGATATTAAAACAGTAGGTCTGGAAAAGGGCTGCAGCACAAGCCACAAGAGAAAAAGGGAGGCTTTCAAACATATATGCACTGTGTGCCAGGCACCATCTGGTGCCTGGCACACAGTGCATGGATGATTGGGGGGGGCACCACATGTGGCCCCATAGCGGAGGCCTATGGGGGGCCCTGCTAGGGGCCCCAAAGTCCCTTTCCATCTGCATTTACATGGCAGTGGAACCACCATGTAAAGGCAGAGGGAAAAGGACATCCTAATCCCTATGGTGGTGCCTCCGCAGGCACCACCCCATTGCAGGGGTTAGGCTCCAACCGCCGCCCCGACGGGCTACCTGAACCTGTCGGAGGAGGTGGTCTTACCCCAGCCCAAATTGCTCAGACCACCAGCATTGTAATCCGGCGTTCAGACCAATATTCTTATTGTCGGATGGACCACCACTGACGGCCTGTCGGTTGTGGTGCACCCGACCCGACATCCTAATCGGGTCCTAGAAGTCGCACTAAAGATTTGCAGCATGTCTTTCATGAGGGCCACAATCTGCTGCAAGGTCGATGATGGCCCAGAAAACTCAGTGGCCGGTGACCTTGAAGGACTGCAGCTCAGATCTTGACACCCTTATGCCTTCTCCTTGGAACCACAGCGGTGGGACAGAGTGGAGTCCTGCTTCGCTTTTTTGCGCTTGCATTTCGACTTACCCAAAGATTTTGAGAGGGAAATGGAGCGGTCATGGGAATGGCCTTGTGATGGGGACTGGGCCCACAACTTGGAACAGGTGCAGTACCTGAATGATTCTGTGACTTCATATTATGCTTGTTGATATACAGCTTCACCTGCCGGTCTCTGATTGCTTTATGTGCACTAGTAGACCTGTCAGCCTTGGGGTGGTCTCCCCCTAACTTTTTGCCCACTCGCCTCCCACTTTGGACTGTATCTTTTGGTTGGACTTAGGACTCTGGGAACTGTGCTACTGCTAATCAGTGCTAAGGTATGGGTGCTCTCCCCCAAAAACATAGTGACTTTGGCAAACCTGGCCCAGGCCTCTACCAGTGCAGTGAGGCCTACCCCTTCTATAGGCCAGCATTGGGAATTCTCTTATATACCTTTATGTGGTAATTCCTGAACAGGAAGAAATCGCTGTCATGTTTGGTATGGTTGGAATGGTAGTGAGAAATCCTCTCTATTGGTGTATTTTGATTTATCCCTACTGGTTCAGAAATGCCACTTGTAGAAAGTGGACATTTCTCTGTCTTTCACTCAGCTCTGTGTGCCTGCAGCCTGCCCCAAACCACGTCAGAGCCCCACATTTGCATACTCCCTAGACTCCCCCAAATACAGGAAGGGCTGCCCACATATACATGCTGATGGCCTTCTTGGGCTGAGAAGTGGGAGTGGTGATTTGCACTTACATATGATAGGTTGAGCCCTGTCACCCCACAGTAGGCTTAACGACCCTGCTTTGTTAATGCAGACAGCTAGGAGCCAGGTCAGGAAAAGCAAGGAACCCCCCAGAATTTCAAAGACCCTTCCAGACGTTTCTGCCCCTTTCTAGTAGCTGGGCATCAGGGTATAAAAACAGGGCTCTGACCCCACATCTTTGGTACACTACTGGACCGGGAGGAACCTATGCTGGAGTAAAGGCTGCTGTGCTGGAGGATTGCCATCTTGCTGTGCTTACTGTTTCAAGGGACTGCTGTCCTGCTTAGTTGTGCTGCCCTGCTGCTTGCTGACCTCTGCCCTGCCATACGGATCAAGAAACACTCCCGGAGTGACTTCCAGGACTTGTTGGTTTGCCTCCGTCTTCCTCTGAGGGTCCAGCAATACCAAAGACCTCACTCCCCCAGGATCGGCATCTTGTTCTGAACTGCGGGGCTTCCTGAGTATCGGAGGCTCAGCGCCCTATGGCTGGGTCAGCGGAGGCCGCATGATTCCTGCATTGGGCTCTTCAAGTGAGGACAAGCCAGCCGCACTTTATTTCCTGCATCTAAATCGACCCGAGCGGTCTCAAAGGTCGAGCTGTGCCTCCCGCAACTCCGTAATTTATTTCCTGCATCTAACCCGACCCGAGCAGTCTCGGAGGTTGTGCTGCGTCTCCCACAACTCCGTACATTATCCTGCATCTAAACCGACCTGAGCGGTCCAGGCCGCATCGCACTGTGTCCTGCATAGCCGGGCACGCGGACGGTGTTAGGTTGACCTGGCCTACGCCGTGGAGCCAATCCTTACAAGAACTGGCTGAAATACCGTAAAGGTTCTAAAGCAAGCCCAGCTGACTTCTATCAAACTGCTCTTATGAAGGTAGAATTGAATAACTCTTTAACCTGCTGATTGAATTCTTGTTGTTTTCTAACCAGATAAATACCTACTATTTTGCTAAACCTGAGTGGAGTCCTATTTGCGGTGTTTTCATTGTGTTACTGTGGGTGTGTGTTACACAAATACTTTACACTTTGCGTCTTGGGATCAGCTTACCTGCTCCATGCCAAGCTACCAGAGGGTGAGTACAGGAGTCCTGAAGGTGGTTTTGAGACATACCCTGAATAGAGTGGTGGTTCCTGCTTGGACAAGGGTGCATGTCCTGGCCAATCAGAGACCTCATTTCTAACAACTGGTCACACGACTTGGAGTTGTGAGCATTGCCCAGGTACAAACCGCGCACCTGTGGGGGATCCATAATCAATATGTGCTATCTGCAGTATTGACCCAGCTAAAAGCCTGTTATTTTCGGCACAAAAAGAAACTAAGGGGAAGATTCATCATACTTTCACACAATGCAGTAAGACAACTTGCTACGCTGCATAAAAGAGAGGTCAGGAATGCACCATATCTACTAACATATGGCGCATTCCTGCTCTCTATCTGCGCTGATGCACTGTGCGCTGCCTAGCGCCAAAGCAGGCAGCCTTGCTCCATGATGCCCCTCCCCGACCTCCCTCCTGGGAAGAAGACGATTGCGGCAAGCGGCCCTAACGCGGGACCGGTGCTGGTGGCTGGGACACTGGAGCGGCGTACTAGATCATGGGCCCGGCCCCCGAGGCCGCTACATCAGGTAGGCCTCGCCTGGGGTGCCGTGCGGTAGAGGGGCCGTGGCGTATGGCTGGGAGCTCCTCACCCGGCGGTCAATTCGGGCCACGTAGACTCCTTCGCTCCCTGATGTCCTGGGGGTATGTCTGATATGAGGCTGCCTACCCAGACTTGAGGCATGGGGTGAAGCGGCTGTGGATCCCTGCAGCGTGGCAGCGACCTGTGGGCCCCCTCCCTGGGCCCTGAGACGAAAGGGCCGCCACTGCAGTTTGGTCAGCCTACGCTCAATAGTGGAGTACCAGAGGAGGGCCACATAGATAAGCTGGAGCCCTGGGCCCATAGTACTATATATCATGGACTGCACCGGACGGCCTGCGGAATTCAGCGGCTAGATCGGGCCATGGAGTGGCATGCTATCATTCCATGCACCTAGCGCAACAGGAGGGCAGTTGGGGATATCTATAAAGGACCTGCAGGAGATTTGCGGGGGTGCAACCCGCCGGTCATGGCTGCTTGATTTTCTCTACAGAGAGAAGGTGGCGGTTCTCGCTGGGCTCCTCACGCAGGAGAGAGGGTGCCCTATACGACCATCACTACATCACCTAGAAGAGGCGGGCTGCCCCTAAGGTCGTCCGCTGAGGAGACTTAGTGCACTCAGGGGTGGCTTGCAGGAAAATCGCTGCCAGTCCCCACCAAGTGATCCTCACCCCCCCTGGGAGGGAAAGTATTCTCAACCTAGGGCCCCCCTGTCATAGTGCTATGATGAAAGACAAGCCGCCGGGGACCAGATCTAAACAAAGCATGCTGGACAGATACGCTGCGACTGGAGCCCCTGCAACAACATAGGGGGACCAGGCAGTCGCCATGCCAGACAATGCAGCCCTGATGGCGGCCATTACCCAATCCAGGGACATGCATAATGCGAAAATTGGAGTGGTGGGCTCGGATGTCATGCTTACTCGCCAGGACCTCCGCAACGCAGTTGAACGAATCACGGAGGCCGAAACGCACATCTCATCAACGGAAGACACAGTAGTCACCCTCCAAAAGAACGTCTCTGCCTTGGAATCAATCACAAAGGGCCTGGCAGAGTGGGTGGAAGATGCAGAGGGGCGTGCGCGCAGAACCAATCTCCGCTTCGTGGGGTTTCCAGAGGGCTGCAAAGTCCAGTTCCTTCCCCACTACTTAGAAGCGATTGACGACCCTGTGGAGACTGGTTGCCTCCCACAGAAATGGAGACACGCGGAGGTGGTAGTCTTTTTAAAACTGGGCAGGCCCCCCGAACATCACTGATCATACCATCCAATCTCATTATTAAATGTTGAAGCTAAGCTGATGGCTAAGGCCCTCGCGAACCGTTTTCTACCCCATATCTCAAACCTCATACACCCAGACCATGCAGGCTTTATGCCTGGCCGCGCTACGAGACAACATCCATTGCGCCCATAATGCCATTGCGGCTGTGGATCGCTTGGAGTGCCTGGCGGCCCTGCTCTTAACAGACATTGATAAAGCGCTTTACTTGCTTAGTTGGACCTACTTTTTCTCACTTCTAAGCAGACTGAATTTTGGCCCTCTGCTTCTTGCTTATGTACGACTCTTACATACAGATATTACAGCTTCGGTGCGCGTGGCAGACGCCACCTCTCGGACCTTCTCTATTGGACGAGGGACTCGCCAGGGATGCCCCCTCTCCACATATCTGTTCGGTCTTGCTATGGAGCCGCTTGCAGCATGATAGATGTTTTAAATGGGCCAGGGGCGTCTCTGACGAATCACTGACAAAATATCGAAGGTCAAAAAATCGACCTACAAAAATATCGCAACAAAAATATCGATGTCAAGAATATCGACATCCTATCTACAACATGGTAAGTACAAAAATATCCCCAAAAAAATATCGATGTCAAAAATATCGTTATCAAAAATATCGTTTTTTTTTTTTTTAAATAATATGTAAAATAAACTAAATAATACTTATAATAAATTACTAAAAATATTATAAATTACAAATACATCTATACACATAAAACAATAACATAAATAAAAATTAAATAATTATGTATAACAAATTAAAAAAGTTAAATTTACTTTTAATATTTTTAAAATTAATTATATACTATATTAACTAAAATAATACAAAAAATATTAAGTAGCGTAGGGAATAACATTACTATTACAACTCCCAAAAAACAACAGTAAGAAAAATGTTGGATAGCGTAGGGGTAAAAATTACTATTCCCACTCCAGAGAGTGCAACAGTAGGGAAAGTGTTGGATAGCGTAGGGGTAAAAATTACTATTCCAACTCCAGACAGTGCAACAGTAGGGAAAGTGTTGGATAACGTAGGGGTAAAAATTACTATTCCCACTTCAGAGAGTGCAACAGTAGGGAAAGTGTTGGATAGCGTAGGGGTAAAAATTACTATTCCAACTCCAGAGAGTGCAACAGTAGGGAAAGTGTTGGATAGCGTAGGGGTAAAAATTACTATTCCCACTCCAGGGACTGCAACAGTAGGGAAAGTGTTGGATAGCGTAGGGGTAAAAATTACTATTCCCACTCCAGAGAGTGCAACAGTAGGGAAAGTGTTGGATAGCGTAGGGGTAAAAATTACTATTCCCACTCCAGAGAGTGCAACAGTAGGGAAAGTGTTGGATAGCGTAGGGGTAAAAATTACTATTCCCACTCCAGGGAGTGCAACAGTAGGGAAAGTGTTGGATAGCGTAGAAGTGACAAATAACATACTTATAAATAAATTAATTTTTTTAATTAATTAATGAATTATTAAATAACTCTAAACTATTTACCAATACCAATAAATATTTATTAAAAACATAATTACCAATAGAAAATGTATTAACAATAAATTAATAATAAATACCAATGAATAATAATTAATAAATATTAATTAAATTTATCAATAAATAATATTTAATAATATTTAATTACCAATTAATGATAAAACAACAATAAATTAATTTTTAGAACAAATAATTAATATCCAATAAATTAATTATCAATACCCAAAAATAAATTTAATAATTACTTAATTAGATTTCAATTACTTCCAAAAGTATTCCCCTATAAACGCACAACACACTCCAATGATAAAATACACTTAACATAATGATCAATTAATCAATTAATAAAAATTAATAACTAATTAATAATAATGAATTACCAATTAATAATTGATTACCAATTATCAATTAATTAACAATAATATAATTATCAATACCAATTAATTAAAATAAATTAAAATTAATTGCATTTAAATTACATAATGATTAATTAATCAATTACTAAAAATTAATCACCAATTAATTAAAATAAATTACCAATTATTAATTAATTAACAATTATATAATTATCAATAACAATTAATTAAAATAAATTATAACTTAATTACATTTAAATCACATGATAATCAATTAATCAATTAATAAAAATTAATAACCAATTAATAAAAATTAATTACCAATTATTAACTAATTAACAATAATATATTTATCAATACCAATTAATTAAAATAAATTATAACTTAATTACAATTAAATTACTTCCCACCCTATTCCCTATAAACCCACAACCCGCTACAGAAGTTAAACGCAAAAAATAATTAAAATTAATTTATAATTCCTAAAAATTAATAATTAATTTAGTATAATTAAATTACTTCCCACCCTATTCCCCTATAAACCCACAACCCGCTACAGTACAAAAAAAAAAAAAAACTTAAAAAATAAATTTATGAACATATAAAAATTGTATACATATATTTTTAAACAATTAAAACACTTAACAAAAACACATATAACACATACATATTAAAAACATAACAAAATACATAACAATAATACAAATATCGATATTAGTAACATCGATATTAGTAACATCGATATATTTGATTTCGATATTACTAACTTCGATATTATTAACATCGATATTAAGTAATTAGATATTACTTACCTTAAGGTCGATATTCTGTCCATCGATATTCTGTCCCATCGATATTCTGTCCCTTCGATATTTTAACTTCGATATAATTGTATATCGATATTTAATTTTCGATATTTTGACTGCCCACCGTCTCTGACCGCATAGCACTCTATGCGGACAATGTGCTGTTTTTCATCACTGATCTCAATCGGTCAGGGCCCAGGATACTTTGCATCATGCAGATATTTGGAGAAACATCTGGCCTCTATATTAATTGCATTTAAATTACATAATGATTAATTAATCAATTACTAAAAATTAATCACCAATTAATTAAAATAAATTACCAATTATTAATTAATTAACAATTATATAATTATCAATAACAATTAATTAAAATAAATTATAACTTAATTACATTTAAATCACATGATAATCAATTAATCAATTAATAAAAATTAATAACCAATTAATAAAAATTAATTACCAATTATTAATTAATTAACAATAATATATTTATCAATACCAATTAATTAAAATAAATTATAACTTAATTACAATTAAATTACTTCCCACCCTATTCCCTATAAACCCACAACCCGCTACAGAAGTTAAACGCAAAAATAATTAAAATTAATTTATAATTCCTAAAAATTAATAATTAATTTAGTATAATTAAATTACTTCCCACCCTATTTCCCTATAAACCCACAATCCGCTACAGTACAAAAAAAAAAAAATAACTTAAAAAAATAAATTTATGAACATATAAAAATTGTATACATATATTTTTAAACAATTAGAACACTTAATAAAAACACATATAACACATACATATTAAAAACATAACAAAATACATAACAATAATACAAATATCGATATTAGTAACATCGATATTAGTAACATCGATATATTTGATTTCGATATTACTAACTTCGATATTATTAACATCGATATTAAGTAATTAGATATTACTTACCTTAAGGTCGATATTCTGTCCATCGATATTCTGTCCCATCGATATTCTGTCCCTTCGATATTTTAACTTCGATATAATTGTATATCGATATTTAATTTTCGATATTTTGACTGCCCACTGTCTCTGACCGCATAGCACTCTATGCGGACAATGTGCTGTTTTTCATCAATGATCTCAATCGGTCAGGGCCCAGGATACTTTGCATCATGCAGATATTTGGAGAAACATCTGGCCTCTATATGAATGCCTGCAAATTGTTCCTGTGGCCTTTAGGGGAGGGGACAGAGTTAGGTGCCTGGTCCAAGGAGGTGACGGTGGTCGCGGAGGGATCAAGTACCTCGGAGTGTTTCTAGCTCCCTCAGAATCTGTCTTATGTGACAGAAATCTCGTCACATTGATGACGCAGACTAAAGCACAGATCAGATCCTGGTCTCACCTGCCCCTGTTCCACAAATCTGCAATTTTTAAAATGGTCTCCCTCCCTCGCCTACTACATCAGATACAGAATCACCCGTATCCAATTCCGACTACATGGTTCAGGCAGATTAACTCACTGCTGGGTCAATTCCTTTGGGGTAGGGGATCCGCCCGAGTCGCCCTGAGAACTTGTTTCCAGTCCACATACTGTGGGAGAATAGCCACTCCAGATATTCAGGCATACTATGCAGCATCCCATCTTCTGATGTTAAATGACTGGTGGTATGGAGACAGGCAAGACCCGGAGTACGCGGTAGAATGCTGGCAAATGGGTGAGACAACATTACACACAATTCTTTAGGCATTTCCACAATGGGGATGGTTATGCGGGGACCAATTTTAAAATCATTCCAGGAGCTTCAGGGGGAACTTGGTATGCCCAATTCACAATTCTACAAATATCTCCAATTTCGGCATGCCCTCTAACCGTCGATCGTACACCTGGGCGCCCTGCCAGAGTTCAACCCCATTGAGGCAAAGGTTTTTATGGGTGACTTGGCGATCATAAGATCACAAAAATATATAACACAATATTCACCAACAGTCACACCACATTAGACACACTTCGAGAGACCTGGTGGGGTGACCTGGGACAGTTAGACGGGGATGATTGGACCGAAGCATCAGAGTCCCTACGTGGTGCGGCAAGAGCATTGCGTCTTTGACTTATACAATTTAAATACCTCCACCGGGTCTATTTCTTTAGGCATAGACTATGGAGGGCCGGCCTAGTGGATTCCCCTACTTGCTTGAGATGTAATTCTGAAGTGGGCACTTGGTTTCATACAGTCTGGCAGTGTACGGCGCTTCAGAGGTTCTGGCAGAAGGTCTGAAGTTCCCTTTCGGAGGTCCTGGGTTGGGATGTGGCTGCCTCACCAAAACTATCTCTTACACATTACGGAGGGTATAGGAGGTAATAGGTATAAACATCACCTGTTGTTCTTGGACCTCACAATGGCGAAGCGCGACATAACCAGGGCGTGGAGGGCCCCACTCCCTCCCCGGGTAGAGGTGTGGAGGAGGGGAATGAATTTCTGTATGAGCTTGGAATTACGAATTTTTAAAGTGAGAGGATGTCCTCAGAAACATTCCAGGATATGGAAAAAATGGGCGGACTACCGAGGTCTCTATCTGGAACCGGTTGCCTCGATTTCGCAGGCCGTGGAGATAATGGAGTAGCTGTTGAGGGGGAAGCTTTCTTAGTGTATATCTTCAGTTGCAAAGACTGGGGGGGCAGCGGGCGGAAGACATTGAGTAATGTTATCAACGACATGGCGCTAGTTTCTTTTATATGTGTTATTGTTGAATCTGGAAATATAACTGTCAATATCAGCAATTTCATTTTGTATACCTATGTATATGTTAATATCCCAGGAGCCTCCTGGGTGTATATGGCTGTAACACACAATAAAATCTGTTTTGAAAAAAATAAAATACTTATTTTAATACAGACATGGCTAACATATCTCACTATCCAAAACCACTTTCTTGCAATTCATATTTCCTTTGCACATTGCACTTCCAAATGTCTTTTTTATGAAGTATAAGAAGCCTGTGAAAAAAATCAAATAAGCTCTTTTGCAATGCTTGTTAATGTTGGGTGCTCAGCAAATACTGAGTAAATAAAAGACACTTCATATTGATCAACAATTTTTTTTATTTTCGAATGGCATACCCATAATTGTTGCTTAATAATGAACAGTTAAAAGAATTTAAATTAACACGAGTAGAAAGAAATATATTATATTTGGTCACTAACCAATTAGCCGAGCTTCTCCCTAATGGGAATATCAAAGTGCAACAGTTCAATCTCTGTACATAAAAAACTAAAATATTAAAAATAACATATACATATCACACATGGTGTTTTAAATAGTTCCCATCAAATAGTACAGAAAAAGTATAATTTACATATAGCAGAAAATATTTCTGAATAACACTTTATCAAAAAGTGTTTCATTTGCCCCTCTGAAAAGTATTCGCGGTTCAACACGTTCAATTCTAAAATTCTATCCTGTGGTAGATGCTTCTAGATTCTTCATTACATCCCAAACGTATGCTAGACTTGGCTCTATAAGACATAAAATCTGATTTCAAGGGCAAATGCTAGCCCAAAATGCTGTCAATTACAGTAAACGGGTGTTAAGGACTTTGTATAACTCATTCATGATATAGGGTTACCTGGGCATGACATTTTTGAAAATTTAACTTAAACAACATGGCATCATCTATGTTTACAACACATATTAGAAATAAATATTTTTGCAAATTTCAGCACCACGAAAAAATTTACATTTGTTGTAATTTGATTGAAAGTCTAGTGAACGCAATTTTACATTTACACAAACTGCAATTTAGAATAGGGACATGGTAGGAATGTAATATTCACTCATCCTCCATTACTTCACGGTGAGCGAAATCTTTAAAATGTGCCTTAAAGTGCTTAGTCTGCCAGTTTCGTGGACCTTTAAAAATATGCTTGCACTAAACCAGGTATAATATTATTCTGTAATCCATACAGAGTTTGACAATAGAGTGAGGAAAGACAAATGGGTCAAGGCTAACCTCGGTGTGCAATTGTACTTTGTAGGATTGTGAATTTGGATGTTGCAGAAAAGAGCAAGATCGCATCCATATACAGCTCTAAGTAGGCAATGGGCAGAAGCATGTGTAGTTGAAATGTGAATTTGCACATTAATTATATTTTCCTTTTTTCTGAACCTGAAAAATACTTCTCTTTTTAGAAAAAAAATCTTACACCTCCATGAAATATGGAATTGTATGGACATTTTTCATATCCAATTTACATAAGAAATTACCTTTTTATAACAACATGGAAGGAAAAGTGGGAAATCTGCTGCCATGAGGACGTTTCTAATTTTGGATCAAATTTCCAATGTTTATGCAATTCACAAAATATCACTGGAAATATTCAACAGTTGTAAATTTTTGCAAGTACTAGCAAAGATGTACAAAGATCATATATATAGATCTTCACAAGCTGGAAAATTAAAATACTACTTCCAAGGGAGAAACCCCTCATTTGCACCCTATCAGTATGTAGTTGTTTCCTCCACTTTCCTACCGAGAAAAAACACAATCATAGTGTTTTTTCAAGAACTAATATGTGCACATTTTGGGGATGGTTAAGTTCCACCATTAGCCATTTCATTTTTCACGGTGTCCATGTGTGCCACAGGATGTGCCACAGCCATCTTCCCACTGTTTCACTTTCTTTCAGAAATGCGAAAAATCCACCTTACTGGCGGGTTTCTGTGTTCATAAATGTACTTTGCAAGGGATAAATTCCAAGTATCCTAAATTTAATTCTGTCAATGAGAATTTAGAATTTTACCATACTAAGAGCCAGATGTAAAATGTATTAATCATAAAATACTCGTTGCAATTTCCAGCCAGCATTTTTGCGACCAGTAAAGATTTTTCAACCTAAATACTAATAGGTCGGTTCTTAAAAACCCGAATCGTGTAATGGGTTTGAATCTGACTTACCTCATGAATATTACTGATGTAGGTCATAAATTGCGACTCACTCAGATTGGATGCCATCACAGGGATAGTGGCCTGCTGGAGTCAGCAGACCACCATGGTTTTCGGCCCGTCATAGCACGGAATCAGCAGTGATGGAAATATCTGACCATATTAAATGGATGTTAGACTAAGAGAAAAATGCAGCCTTGATCCTTCTTGACTTGTCTGCTGCATTTGACACTGTCCCACACTCTATCCTCCTGCACTGTCTTTCCGCTCTAGGTGTGGAGACTCCGTGTGGGATTGGTGCAAGCCATTCCTGACCGCCAGAGGCCAATCGGTCTGGCTTGCTCCATTCTCCTCGTAGGTTAGGACAGTTAACCAAAGGGTCCTGCAGGGCTAGTCATTGAGGCCTACCCTTTTTAACATCTTTATGGCCCCCTTGACCTCTGTTGTCGAGCTATATGGATGTAAAATCATTTCCTATGCCAAAGACACTCATCTGCTCTTTGCCTTCCAGGGTCTGCCGGCATTTATTGCACCTCCTTTCTCCAACTGCATGCGTGCTGTCTTTGATTGGATGGAGAGCAGTCAATTCAAATGCAATGAAGAGTAGACAGATAGACAGAGATTATTTCTTTTGGGTCTCATGCATCCAACTGGTGGGAAGATCTCTGCCTCCCTGCGTTGTCAGCCCCACCGGCCCCTTTCCTAGTGGTTAGAAACTTTGGGGTGAAGCTGGATAATACCCTCTCTATGAGGGCTCAGATCTCTGTGGTGCTAGGCTAATGCTTTGCGCTGCTCTGGACTATTAAGGCATTTCTCCCCCTCCTGCCTTTGGAGGCAAGAAGAGTAGTGATTCACGACTTGGTCACGTCGCGCCTGGATTACGTGAATGTCTTATACTTAGGGGCAGCTGAAGCATGTGCAGGTGGTAGAAAATGCAGCCACAATTAAGGGCCTGCATTGGTTGCCTGTCAAGAAACGAGTAACTTTTCAATGGTTTACTACAGCTATTTGGGCCATGGATCATTGATAGATATGGATAGGAATTGCTATTTGGAAGGAACACCCACAACACCCCCTTCCTAATAGGGATTCCTTATCCATTTATAAATCCAATTCGGGAGTTGGTAAAAGTTACCAACTACTAAAATGGATTTAGTACATTGCTAAAAGCATATTTCAGTCGCAAACTCCGAATCGGGTCAGATCGCTTGCAACGTAAAAACTGCTTTGTACATCTGGCCATAATTGCTATTTTTACATCTATATAGAATGTAGATGTTCAATAATTTTTGTAAATTGTGCCCTAGCACTTTTATGGTATTAACTATTGGTCCATAAAAAGGCAATAGGAAATCATTTTGAGAGTCTGTGAATAAAAACAAAGTTACGTGGAAGGATATATTTAACATGCAGCAATACAGCATGCAAATATATCATTTCACAAAATGTGCAAAGACTGCTATCCTGCTTATTGTATTAACGTCGGCATGGTCCTACTTTAGCAGCACAATAGTCAAACTACAGTATTAAATAATAGCTAAAAGCAGGCACTTCAAACTGCGGATTTGAAGTAGCAGTGCTATAGAAATGTGCAAAATACGACTGCCTTTATTTCGTCTCATTCCACGTTTGATCTGTTCTCAGTTTATATGCCTTTCAAATTCGACTTAATCAGATCAATGATTCGGACCTTAGCAAAGATCCTGTGGCACGGACTAGGAAATACATGATACCAAAGTTAATCTTTGATATTGCACTGAGTTATGAATACTACTCATTAATTCGAACCACAAAGGTGACTTCAGAATTCTGTTATCTGAAGCTATGAAGTGTAAATTTTCATACACAAGGTTTCCCTACCAAAGATGACTGGAGGAGAAAGCCAGAGCAGCACAACAGATCTGGGTGACCTGCCCTTCCAAATATGCCATGTACCCTAGCATCAGAAACCAAGGACAAGTGATTTATGAAGGCCACAGCTTTGGGACTCTGCATTTCCAGGAACATACAGGTAAAATAGTGGATCTATTTGTTGCAGAAGTGATAAATACCAGCACAAATGTATTAATAGTAATTAATAACATACAGGAAAGGACATATTCTCATAAGGAGAAACTTTGAAAATGAGGAGGTATGAGGCCATAGGAAACGTTTATCCTTTAGCAACACAGAAGAAGCAGTGATTGATTAGGGTATTTCTGAGTTATTTTTTTTGTTGCTTTCCAGAAATAGAATATTGGATACTACAAGCCAATGTGGCAAAAACCTATTTCTCGTATGTTCATATAACAATCTCCAGACTTTTTCTGGGGGCTATTTATAATTGCTATCTGCCACGAGTATAATGACCAATACATAACATGGTCTAATATATGCCAGAAATCAGAAAGTAATTGTTTTTAACTGAGTACCTCACATTCATGCGCAATATTAATCAGAAGTATGAACCTGCATTACTGTAACAGCTTTAAAATGAGAACTACTGTCTGATGATGCTGGGATGAAGCAGAGAAATAACCAGGCACAAAAATAAAAATAACAGAGTTGTGTGATTCAATACTCTGATACTAGCAAAAAACACAAATGACATAGTTCTGAGCTTCTGATGTTTCCCCCTGAGAAACTGAATGACTGAAAAAGTATATTAAATTTGATTGTCGGACTAACTGAGCAATTTCATAGCAAGGAAGGGTGTACTTTGACACATTCTGAACGTTTCGAACCTAAGTCATGCCCAATTCTGAATTAATTTGAATGGACTAAACACTTTTATAAGGAATTGAGGCGAAACAGTTCATACTTTGAGTCTTTCTTTCCACCTTAAACCCTAACTAAGAGTGGGCTGAAATGGGGTAAACTATATACAATGCCAAACACTTAACGATATTCCTGGGTACAATGTTCACTGGATGTGGTAAATATCCCCTACTCCGAGTTGACCCTCAGAAAATGTGGAAATATAATAATATATGAGTAAAAACCACTTGTAAAGAGCCTGGCTACTCCAGATGGAGTGTCCCCGCGCTATAAAGCAACCACAGTACAGACCCAAACATAACATGCTGAACAGGCCCTAAATTTGCCTCAAGAACCAAGGGGCATATTTACAAGCCCCTATCGCCTCAGGAACATCACTTTTAAAGACGTTCCTGTGGCGATTAGGGGCTTTGTCTTATTTGCAAGGCGGCGCTAAGCCACTTAACGTGGCTTAACGCCGCCTTGTAAATAAGGCAACCTTTTACACTATACTTAGAGTGAAAGGGGTGGGCAATTGGTGTTCCGGTGGGCGTTCCGCCGCAACACCCATTGATTTTGACGCTGCCCCATATTTACAATGGTGGCTAAATATAGGGCAGCGCCAAAATTAAGACCAGGGAAAACCTGGTATTAACATGGCGAAACGAGAAATATTTAATTTCTCCTTGTTTTTGCTGCTTCTATGTGAGCTGCATTCTGCAGCACACATAGAAACAGCAAAACACCATCAATTAATGTTTATGTGCAGGAAGGTGTCTCTTCCTGCACCTAAACAATCATTTACAAAAGGACAATTTGCAACTTCTATGTGTTGAAGTTTCAAATCGCCATTCTGGATTGTTTATGAGCAGGAAGGGACACCTTCCTGCGCATAAACAATCATTCCCTCAATGCAGGCATCATTGCACTATGGTGCAAGGGTGCCTGCATTGACGCTAGGCAGCTGAATTTAGCGACAGAGCAGGAAGAAACGCAGGGGTGCAACGTATTATAGTAAATACGGTGCATCCTTGTGTTTCTAAAGTGACGGTGCGCAGTGTTAGCAATTTTGGAGCTAACCCGTGCTCCACCACTTTTGTTGTAAATATGCGCCCAGGTCTTGTGTTTATTGGGAAAAGCTGGTTCTGACCTATCCTGCCTCAGATCTAAAGGCAAGGCTAAAAGATTGCCCTCCCATCCATTTTTACTCTGGGGATAGCAGCAAGTAATGTCTCTGTAGACTCATGCAAGGTTGACACAGCTTCACCAGCGAATGCTCTCCTGTTTACGATTTTATGGCAGAGACACAAAGCTTTATAAGAGTCTCTCTTCCTCACAGGAAGCCAGTGCAGTTTGGCAAGAGCTGTCCCCATAGATGAATACCTCGGAATTTTAAGCATCACCCGTGCTGCTCCATTCCGTACTCTCTCTTATAAGCAAAGAATATTTGTGCAGCCATCAGAATGCAGCCTTTTACTTAAAAGCATGGCCTTCATGTGTTCATACTTTAGACCTTACATACTTATTCACCGGAAGCTTACTCAAAGAAAATAACTCAGCAGAAGTATGTATTATCTAATCTCTCACTGGTGGAATGGTGAAATTGTAACTTCAATGCATTTTATTGCCAAGCGAGTCAAAGGAATTATAGGAAAGAGATGCACATAATATAAAGGTTTTTCCTTGGTTGTATGCTTGATCATGTGTGAGCAAGTTGGTGGCAGCACGTTTATTACATTAAGGCACAATGTAGTCTTCCAATAAATAGCCTCACTGATATTTACATTTTTACAGAACATTCTGAACATTTAAAAAATGTGTGTCGCTTATGTTTCTGTATCATACACAAATCCACTTTTAAGGACAACTATCATACTTTTGCTCTTGTAATGCAATTCTACTTTTAACAGTTCACATATTTACATCATAACAAATATAATATAATCAGCAAATTCAAAATATTGGGACTATATGTATCTTTTCAGAGCTCATTAGTGCATAGTTTGAGTTAGGAAGCAAAGATAACATTAATTGAAAAAGACATAACCAATTGTCACTAACTTAAATTTTTATTTGATGATGTTAGGTAGTGTTATTTCTTATTTTTGTTTTGTTTACTTATGTCAATATTCCAGGATAAAATATGATTTTGTACCTACCTATGCGCCCTCATTACAAATATAGCATGGCCATGCTTTGAGTTATCCAGTGCTTCTGGACACAGTATTATCAAGTCTCAGAATTCCAGACATTCGCACCCGTAGGGCTCAGGGGCTGTGGGCAGAGGCACCGCTGGCTCCCCGCCTCGCCCTCTGCGGCACCATGGGAGCGTACACAATAAGTCCCCAAGCCGAGCCACAGCTGGAATGGCCATGAATGCCCTCACCGCATCCTTGGACCACAACCGTCTCGCACCTGTTACTACATGCTTACAGCAGGCAGTTAAATTTCAATACATAGAGTAGTCCCTAGAATCAGGAAAAATGTGTGGATTTTCAACAGGTGGACTTGACTCTGCACAGTTACTTCCTATTCTGGAGACTTTTACTCAAAATGGCCAAATTTAGGTGCTTATCTACCAGCTGGTATTGGAAATGATGTGCTCCCTTTAACAAGGCACCTAGAACCAGCCAATTTGTGAGGACGGTCATGATGCAAAAAGAAATATTTAGCAAACAAAAGTATGATAGTTGAACTCGACTTAATAAATGAAGGCAAATTATTCTTCACGAACATACAGTATATACACACAATGTACATAAATATAATATTGGAAAAAATCAAAGTCCTGTATTTGGTATTCTGAATGCACCATAATATGTTGCATCTTGATCTGGATCCAGTAATGATGGGTTAGATACCTCGATAAATATTTCATCACCCGCCAGTAGCTTAAAAATCCCTCCTTGGTATACTGAGTAAAAATGATATGGTGAATTTCTCGACCAATATTTCGTGCTTCCACCTTTCATGAGAGTTTCAGAATTTTTCCTTTTAATATTGGATTTGGAAATGTACAACATCAACTGAAGACCACTGTCCAGTATATTGATGTTTCCTGAGGTTTCGTGATGTCTAAAACAGATATTTGCATACACATAGTAAAATCCATCTTGATTAATTTTCAGTTTTCCATGATTATATGTCATGTTTGATATATTGGCCCAGCCTTCTTTATAGTTCCAGGAGGTAAGATTCACTCTTTTCTCTGGTCCTAATAACAAAAGATAAAGAGCGTAAGCATAGGTAAACTATTGTTAAATAAAATGCATTGAACAAATAATATTCCAAAATGTACTGTTATTAAACGGAACAAGTAAGAGACTGATTACGGATTCACCCATGGTGGAGGTGCAGTGGCGGCCGGGGACCGCCGCACCAGTGGTCCGACAGCCGTATTACAAGTATGGCGGTCGGACAGTTTTGGGACCACCGCAATCGCCAGAGAACTGCGTTCCCCGTCGGTGGCGCAGCGGGCTGGGGCAGCAATATGCTTGACGGTGCCGCTGCTGCACCGCCAAGCATATTCTGAGTTTCCCCACCACCAGCCTTTTCATGGAGGTGAGCCCACCATGAAAAGGCTGGCAGTGGGGAAACAAAGGGGGCCCTGTACACTGGGATGCATGTAGGTGTGCCCCCCTGTTTGCATGCAGGCCCAGTTCCTGCATGGCATGGACTAAACAGTCCATGAAAGGAACTTGCTTTGGCGTTCCCATTGCAATGCCTTTTTTCAAAGGCATCGCCAAAGGACCGCCCGCCGGTCGACTTTGGCGCTCCCACACTGCCAAAGTCATAATCAGCCCCTAAATATTTTGTGTCTGTGCATTGTGGGTTTGAGACATCGATTTGTCATTTCGAGTGAGCTTTGTGTTTAAACTTGAACCTACATACAAAGATATGGATGGATGGACAACGCCAAAATGCCAGCCCAACTGTAAAAATTACTATACATAATGCTTACCTTTAAAACGGTTTCCAATAGGTTTCACTTGAACAAAATGATATGTTTACAATTTTAAGCACTTTGGTTCCAGTTACCAGTAGAGCGGTGCAAGGTGGGGGCAGAACTAACAAGGAAGGAATCCACAATTTTAGCTGGAATCCTCCTCTGTACGGTGCTTTTATTAGTTTTCTGCCACAATGGGGAATAACATTTAGGACCTGGAAATACCAGTTCCATTCTTGGATGTTTTCCCAGTTCCAGCCAGGTTTCCAGACACAGGATCCTCCTTCTTTCCTCCTACTTTCAGAAGAAATGTGTGTACAGAAACACAGAGAGAGACACTGGCTGTGGATTCGCACAGTTCTTTTCAAGCGTCCAAAAACTAAGTTGCATACCACACATGAATGCCACATAGCTGGCCCATTAAGTATCAATCCTCCCACCTCCAAGAGTTACTGATACTAAGGCCATTTGATAGCACCAGCGGTATGGAGTAACTGGGTGCTACACATGACAGCCTGAGCCTCCGCTTGGGTTACCAGCCAAATCAGACTGCCAGAGAACTCACAATAAGGTCCTTATTTGAATAGGGATATATTTATTCTGTCATGTAAGCAGTCCAACTATCTCAGTTTCATTTGTACGCCAGCCAGTTCCAAGACATGGTCAAGGAGGAGAAAGGAACACTGAGTATAAGTAGTATGAGAAATCCTAATACTAGAGAGAACAAAGTCGACCTAGAGCTCATATTTAAGGCTATCTTCTATTTCATTGGGACATACCTACAAGCAATACAAAGACTGGAAGGGGAAAACAGTAGTACTAAAAGTGCAATGATTCACTAGCCAAATGAAGTGTTGCTTTAGGTGCAAATGATAGCAAAAGGCATGCCTAATAGTTCACATAGGCGCCCTACAGATATCCTTGATAGACAATTTAGAGCATAGTGCCACTTATGGAGATCAGTATAGTGATCACATAAGGGAGAGTATTGCAATGCAGGAAACAATCTTGAAATATTAGCTTTTGGTAAGAACATACCATCATCCGTCCTTCTGTTAGAGAGGGGAGGGGAGAGAACATCTTCTAAGAAACATCTACTAAACTAGAATATTAAAGCCCAAAGTACAAATGTTAATAAGAATCTTCTCACCGAAGATGAATGAAGAAAATAACAGGCAACATATTTCCTCATTGTTAGGGCACCAACTTTTTATTCTGAAAATCTGTGTATGCTGAGGCAGAGAAAGCTAACTGACCCGCTCAGCCAGTGATGGCAACTAGGAAAGGAATGTTTAAAATCCTATGCTGGGTCTGGTCATGTAAACTGGACCATATGGTTATATAATACGTGCAGGCCTGCAATCACTTTATAAAGCCCATCTCTAAATTCCTTATTTCAGGCGAATGTTGATGATTAGCACACTCATGGATGAGCGAGACATCCATAAAATGGATTATTGCTGTCTGTACCTCGATGGAAAACGCATAATCCCAGAGAACAGTACTTGTTCGCTACATATTCATCATTCCGTTTTTAATGCCCCTGGGAGTGGAGAGGAAACAGTGGAGACATGGGGAGGGAATATTAGTGTACGCAAAGGACAGCGTAGGTGAAGAGGTGAAGGAGAGAAAAGAATAAAAGGAGTGAATGTACACAAAGACAATATTAAACATGTTATGTCACCAGTAAAAAGGCAAACACTGACCCATTGTCAGTGAAATTGCTCCCCCTCCCTCGCAGCTCCACCATTAAGTGAGGCCTGCCCCTGCACTCTCGAGTGTTTGGTGCTCGAGGCCCTCCTCCACCCGGAGGTTTCCCTGCGCCTCATCCCTGGTGGTCCAGTGGACCTCTATCTCCTTTCTCTAGCTCCGTTTTTCACTCGTTTTTCACTCGTTTTTTCACTCGCTTTTCACTCGTTTTTTCACTCGTTTTTCTACCCTCTTTTTCTTCTCCTTTCTGCACTTTTCTGAATTTCTGCTCCTTTCTGCTCTATTTCCTTTTTCCTTTACTCCTCCTTTTCCCTCCTTTCCTGCCTGCTTTCCCTGCCGCTGCTGCCCCAGAGGCCCCTCCCCCCCAGCACGACCAGCGCGACCGGCCCAATCCAGCTCCTCTCCCGCCTCCCAGCTGTCCAGCCCTCCCCGACCCCTACTTAATGGCGGCCGCTGCGGGGACAGGCGAGCAAGACCACTGACCCATTGTCAGTGAAATTGCTCCCCCTCCCTCGCAGCTCCACTATTAAGTGAGGCCTGCCCCTGCACTCTCGAGTGTTTGGTGCTCGAGGCCCTCCTCCACCCGCAGGTTTCCCTGTGCCTCATCCCTGGTGGTCCAGTGGACCTCTATCTCCTTTCTCTAGCTCCTTTTTTCACTCGTTTTTCACTCGTTTTTTCACTCGCTTTTCACTCGTTTTTTCACTCGTTTTTCTACCCTCTTTTTCTTCTCCTTTCTGCACTTTTCTGAATTACTGCTCCTTTCTGCTCTATTTCCTTTTTCCTTTACTCCTCCTTTTCCCTCCTTTCCTGCCCGCTTTCCCTGCCGCTGCTGCCCCCGAGGCCCCTCCCCCCCAGCACGACCAGCGCGACCGGCCCAATCCAGCTCCCCTCCCGCCTCCCAGCTGTCCAGCCCTCCCCGACCCCTACTTAATGTTTTTTCACTTGTTTTTCTACCCTCTTTTTAGGTCTCGGCCTGACGTAAGCAGCGCATGCGCTGCTCTCATCATACGAGGGCTTCTTGGAATCGATACGATTCTAGAAGCCGTGTCTCAGCTCCGCCCCTAATTTCTATTGGCGGGCGTCATTTACCGTCGTAGCTTATGCTAAACGGAGACTTCTAATTGTAAATGAGGCTATTTAGTCCGTCCTGGTTGCCGCCTTGTCTCCTTTTGGCCCCGCCCACCGGGATTGGATCGTTTACTGGCGGCGTGTTACTATCTCCTTTAATTACAGGGTGAGGACTTTTTTTGTCATTCCGGCTGGAGCGAGGCGCACGCTGTGTACTTATTGTCATTCCAGCTTGTTTTTGTTTTTATGTTTCTGTTGTGCCGGTCCGGAGGTGCACTCGCTGTTCCCGTTGCACACGGTGCAAAGAGGCTCGCTTACTTTGCTTGTTTTGTTATAACACGTAACTAGCCCGAGAGCGCTAGCAACGACCTCCTGTTCAATTAATGTTTTAAAGGGTCGTTTCTTACCTCGCTTACGTTTTGATTTCGTGCCTTTGCAGCCGTTAGACTCCTATTTCTATCGGAGTCGCACCTCCCTCCTCCCGCCCTGTCCACACTTGCACGCTGGCCGGACGTGCACTCGCTGTTCCCATTGCACACTGTACAAACAGGCGTGCTTACTTTACATTAAGACCCGGAGCAGACCCTGGTACCGCTTGTTTTTTCATAGAGCCAATATAAGGAAACCTTTGATTTAATAAGATTCTGGACAAACACTGACAGCATTCAGCGCCCGCTTATCAAAGCAGGCATTCTTCCCTGCAGCAACCATCTGGCTCGCCTCTCTGCTCCTCCGCATCTTCATGTATTACCTCTCAGTAAACAAGCTTCAAAGGGGCAGCTATCATCATTCACACCTCCCCTGCTTAGCAGGCAGAACGGTGCCCATTTGCCTTGCATACCACGCTCCGTCTGGCCAGCGACCACAAAGCTGAAGCCATTAATCCAACAGTCTAACAAGGTCCTGGGTTTCGTTAGAATGGTGCAAATATCTGCGCACAATTGAAAAGGGCACAGAGCATAGAAGTGCCAAGACGCTCTAAGATAGTAAACTGATGCTAATGTGGGGGACATATTTGACACATGAGGATGTTCCACCTGCGCCTACGTCATGTGAGTAACTCCAAAGATGTTAACTGCCCATGAACGCAATGTGCTTCCAGCTCCTTTCACAGAGTACATCGGTGAGCTGCTCTCACTCTGGCGACTCTAGGCTCTACAATGTTTCACTTTACTACCAAAGTCTTTTTTGGGGTGCGTTTGCAGTTTTGTGTAGCGCAACTATGACCCGAAGTTATAGCAGCGCTTTACATTGAGCACCAGTTACATTACACATGGACAAACCCTTCTCTTTTTTATTATAGTATATGCAAGTGATTAACTGGCTTGCGTGTTAGTGTAACTAATGAGTGATCTATATCACACGTATGAACAACTTATGAGTTGACAGTGCAAGGATGCCAAAATTGTGGATTGTATTTGCATCCCTGCACCGTGCAATGAAGGATTTCAGTCTCCAGATCGGTAATAACCATGTCCACCTGTAATTACCGGTTCCCTTGCCGCGGGCTTATACCTGATTTCAGGGTCATTTCTTCTACAATTTACCACATGCTTTGTGCAAATAGTAACAGGGTGGGGGGGGGTGTAGGAAAGGGGAAGGTGAAGATGCAGGGCAGGCTTAGGGGCTGCTGAGGTGGAACCTTGGATGGTCTCCAGTGCCACAGGAGGTGGTCAGGGGGGGGTGGGGCAGGCCGCTCCTGTGACCACAACTCCTACCCAACCTACATTTAATTTTACTGGATGCAAGGTGCTGGAAATAGAAAATATTTGCTCGTGGCACCCATAAATTGGTCAATGTGTGGCAGAGGAATGGGGGTGGAGGCACAAAAGGGCGGAGTCATGAAATGCTGTTTGACAGTCAACTTTACATTTTTTTTTTTTAAGCTCTGCTGCCTAGAGACTGGCAGCAAGGACAAATGTGACAGCAAGTCTGTTCCGGCTTACCCAATTGGTCACACAGTGGCTGCATCTTAAAATATATTATGGAGCTAAGGCACTGGCCGCTGAGATCTTTGTGTGCCTAGTACTTTCAGATCTTTGTGTGCCTAGTACTTTCAGATCTTTGTGTGCCTAGTACTTTCATTGGATAATAATGGTAAGATAATTCTGGTAGTTCCAGGATTGACCTGTGTTTTATCTAATCAAAGTCTTTGACTCATAACGTAGGTTAAAGTGTTTCTGTATCTGCTTAAAAGCACATTGCATAAGATGAAGATCACAGATTTGTATTCTAGGTAGATAAGTAAGTTGATCATTGCCTTTGACACAGAGACTCATATGTTATTTGCAGTTCATATGTTGCAATTCTTATACTATAGAACAGTGAGCTATGAAGTGCGGTTAAGGAGCTGCATGCAAGCTGCTAGCTATGGTGGGGTTAGAACTTTATTGTTTTTTTTATCAAGCTATCATTTTTCTTAGGTTACTACAAAGGGTTCCTTTTCGGAGTGATACTGCCTTATTGCTGCACATAACCTCAAGCACTGGGTTACCTTTTATATTCTGACTTTGTATTTCTCCCGACCATGCACTCTTTAATATAAAGCCTAGCAGTATGGGCAATACATTGTAACCCTCTTTGCCTTATATAACATTTCCTCCACTTTGATTTACACACTTGTATGATTTATTGTCTAAGATATAAGTGTATATGTGTGATGGAAAGCACTCTGACACCCTACATTGGGATGAGTAGGTATATACAAAGGGAATAAATTGGTACGTTCTATTTAAATCACTATTTCTGTAATTACTAACACAGATGCTTCTTACATTCAGTAAGAGATGCAGTGAATGCATCTCTTACTTACAGGGGTTGAACAAAGTCAAAGCCCTGGCTCCAGGATCATAGGTCATAGTTTCTGTTAAATATTCTGACATTATAACAACCTGAGTGCCTTTGTTTCCCTCCATTGCATATAGGTTTTAGGCTACAGATAGCTCCCACCCAGGATTAAACTAAAACGAAAGAAGCGCTGATGGACCTTTAAATCAGGCCTTTGTTTTTGGCCCAGATGGAAGTGAAAAAAGTAATCTTCTTCACCACCTTCAGGCTATTGCTTCAAACAGAAAAAAGACAGCATATGGGCGTTGTCGAATAACAAATGCAGCATATTTCACTGAGTCAACCAGATCCCGGATCCAGCTCAATAATAGCTACCAGATCCTGGATTCACCTAAACCTGCTTCATTTCCTGCACAGTCAGTCCGTCATATGCTTTATTATGTGATTACTTAAAATCTTTACAATGCCAACAAAACACACACGCAATGAAATATGACAATAACATCACGGACCGTGAGGTCTCAGGTTAAAAGCAAACAACATAAAAGACAAAAGTCCATTTGGTCTGAAAGCAAATTAAAACAATGCACCACAAGGAGTTTAAAAAACAGCAGGAATAGGAATTTCAGATAACATTTTAAAAGCAGGCGTAGTGATCATATTGCAAGGTGTTAAATTTTCAAGGCTTATCAAATGTCTCAAGGCAGAGCCTGACAAAGACCAGCATCATGAGTAACAAAGGTGCAAATTCACTAAAGTGCCACGTGCCAATCCAACAGCGACTAAAAATGCAATAGGTCTTGCCTTTCATTAAGTTAAAGCCATTTGCTTTGCTATACAATACCATTAGCAAAGCAAATGGCTTTAACTTAATCAAGGCGAGACCTATTGCATTTTCAATGCTTGTTCTTCACCTTTCTGCACTTTTCTGCATTTCTGCTCCTCTCTTCTCTATTTCCTTTACTCCTCCTTTTCCCTCCTTTCCTGCCCGCTTTCCCTGCCGCTGCTGCCCCCGTGGCCCCTCCCCCCCAGCACGACCAGCGCGAACGGCCCAATCCAGCTCCCCTCCCCGCTCCAACCTCCCAGCTGTCCAGCCCTCCCCGACCCCTACTTAACGGCAGCCGCGCCGCTGGCGTGCCAAAGGCAAGCCCGTCTGCGCCTGTCCGCGACCCGACCGCGACCAGCGCCAGGAACCCTGGACCTCTGCACCGCCAACGCTACGACCCAGCAGCACTCCACGCACTCAAGCCAGGCCGAAACAACAACTGCATGCTAGCCTCACCAGCCGACACCCACGGACCCTTCAGCTGTCACCGCTGCCGACAAACCTACAGCACCGCTAGGAACACGGACCCAGCACAACCCGACCGCAAGAACACACCCGTACCGAAGACCTTGCAATGCATCCTCCTCAATGTCCGATCCCTCCACAAACACCCCACCGAAATCTGGGACCTCCTCGACAGCACCACCCCGGACGTAGCGTTCTTCACCGAAACCTGGACCAACACCACCTCGGGGCCAGACATTGCCATCGCCATTCTCCAAGGATACAAGATCTCCAGGAAGGACCGCCCCACCCGCCCGGGAGGAGAAATCGCCATTGTCCACAAATCCACCCTCCGCCTGACCACACTCCCCGACGAAACCACAGACCTGATGGAACACCTTCACTTCAAGATACTGACCAGCCCTACCACCACCCTCCGAGGAACCCTCATCTACCGACCCCCTGGACCATGCGGACCGTTCACTAACTCCATCACGGACATCATCTCCCCGCATGCCATCGCATCCACTAACTACACCCTGCTGGGAGACCTCAACTTCCACCTCGACAATCAACTGGACCCCAACACCACATCCCTCCTGGACAACCTCCACAACATTGGACTCCGCCAAATCGTGACCGAACCAACGCACTCAGCAGGACACACCCTCGACCCCCTCTTCACAACAGGAAACTCCATCACCTTCAGCCACACCAACGAACTCCTGTGGACTGACCACCGATGCGTCCACTTCACCTTCAGAACACCCACCATCCACAGACACCAGCACCTGCTCCCACGAAGAAACTGGACCAGAATCACCGACGACCAGCTCATCTCCTCACTCAGCAACTCCACCCCAATTATCACGGGAAACGACGACCCCAACACCGCAGCCCGAACCCTGCACAGATGGATCTTCGACAGCGCCAACACCATAGCCCCCCTCAAGAAAAACAACAACACCCACGCCAAAAAAGCCAGATGGTTTACCACCGAACTTCGAGAGTCCAGACGCACTTGCCCCCACCTCGAAAAGGCCTGGAGGAACACCAAATCCACAGAAGCACACAACAACTTCAGAGCCGCTACCAATGCCCACCACCAACTCATCAGAAAAACAAGAAAAAAAGCGATTGAAGACAGAATCTCCACACACGCACACAACAGCAAAGAACTCTTCAACATCATCAAGGAGTTCGCCCAACCCACCAGCGAATCGACGGACATTCCTCCCTCACAAGACCTCTGCGACAAACTCAGCACCTTCTTTCACCACAAAATCAAGAGCATTTACGACAACTTCGACGAAGACAACCAACACACTGAACCCCTGCCAACCACCCCTGACACCCTGAAGCCAGCGATTGACAACTGGACAGCCCTCACCACCTAAGACACACTGAAAACAATGAAGTCAATCCACTCTGGGGCCCCCACGGACCCCTGCCCCCACCACATCTTCAACAGAGCCGCCGACACCATCGCACCCATACTCCGCCACACCATCAACCGCTCCCTGGCGACCGCCTCGTTCCCCGACGACTGGAAACACGCCGCGGTCAACCCCCTCCTGAAGAAACCCTCGGCAGACCCCACCGACCTCAAAAACTACAGACCCATCCCCCTGCTCCCATTCCCAGCGAAAGTCATCGAGAAAGCCATCAACAGCCAACTCGCCACATTCATCGAAGAGCACAACATGCTCGACTCCTCCCAATCCGGCTTCAGAAAAAACCACATTACGTAAACCGCCCTCCTCGCCGCAACAGATGACATCCGCACCCTACTGGACAAAGGGGAAAC
>CAWUFW010008691.1:600000-859377 GCA_963921515.1 Calotriton arnoldi | reverse complement strand
CTTTATACACTTTTGTTTGTAAATCATTTAAAATTCCAAATTCCCGACCGTGCCATATTTCCAAACCATATGCCAATGCTGGAAGTAATTGTGCTGCCATTGTTTTTAAAAGATGGCTGTAAGACGGGCAACTTAATTTCATTTGTAGTTGTTTGTATGCAAAAATTAAAATTTGTGCCTTTGCTCTTATTGCACTTTTTGATCAGTAAAGGACATACATCGCCCTAAATTAATGCCCAAATACTTGTAGGTGCCAACTTCCTCTACTTCTTTACCCTTGGCTGACCACTCTGAATTTTTTTTTGAGACTTGATCCTACTAATCCCACCACCTTTGTTTTTTTCATATTTATCTCCAACCCCTGACAGTCAAAATAGTTGGTTAAGTAGTCAATGACTCTTTGTAAGCCAATGGGGGTTTGGCTAAGGACCACTATGTCATCTGCATATTGCAGATACTGAATGTGGTCCTCTGCCAATTTCGGAGGATGGCCGTTTACTTTTGACAAGTGGGTATGCAAATCAGCAAGGTACAAGTTAAAAAGGCATGGGGCCAAAACACACCCCTGTTTCAGACCATTTTTTATATCGATCTTTGATGATGCTATACTACCATCCCCCAGCTTTACCCGGGCCCAGGTTTCACTATAGAGGGCTACTATGGAGTTAATTAGTTGTTGTGGTACACCCCAACCTTTCAATTTTGTCCATAGTCGTTCACGTGGGACTCTATTAAAAGCCGATTTTAAATCGATATAACATACAAATAGACCTGATTTCTTTAAAATTGCTTTTTCCGTAAGGAGTGCAATTACTGCCAGGTTTGTGCTAGTACCCATTCCTTGTCTAAAACCGGTTTGATATTTGGGAATTATACCTTTCTCTTCCATCCATCCCTGTAAGTGTAATAATAAACAGGAAGCATATAGTTTTGCATCAACATCCGTCAGGGCTATAAGCCTGTAATTTCCAGGCTCCCTGCGATTACCATTTTTATATATTGGATGAAATATGCTCCTCTCCATGATTTAATGATCTTGTTTTGATAATACAGGTAATTGAAGAGCGGAGTAAGAAAATGTGCCCAAAATTCCACATCATATTTAAAAATTGCGTTCGGAAGCCCATTAGGCCCCGCGGCTCCCTCCGTTTTCAATTTTTTAATTATATCTTTTAATTGGTTTATATTAATTAAGATGGTTGAGGCATTATGATTTGGTTCCTGTAACTTGTCTTTGATTTGAACTTTATCGTGATTGACTATAATTTTTCAGGTTGCACTATTTTCCAGGAAATGGGGCTGATGTCAAATTTGTATGCTTGTCCTCCTCCAGAATATCCAGATCAGGTTCCAAATTCGTTATCATTTCGTGGTTCGTAATATTGTATACATTTTGGATGTGTTGTTCCCATATCGTCTCACTTATTCCTGCTTTTTGAGACATTCCTGTTCCCTTTGTTAACTTATTTATTATGCCCCAAAATTCACAACTATTAGACAATATGCCTACCTGCAATCCCTTTGTGATTTCCTTGCAGACATTAGAGGGGTAAATATGGTCCAAAATGTACATTTATGATTGAATTTACCTTTGTGAATAGGACCCAGAGGGGCATATTTACAATAGAATGGCGGAGCGCGGTGTTAAGCCAAAATAGTCTAACACCGCGCTCTGCCAGTCTGAAAACGCAGGGATGCACCGTATTTACAATAATGCAGTGCACCCCTGCCTTTCACTTAGCGCTGGCACTAAATTCAGCTGCCTAGTGCCAACGCAGGCACCCTTGCACCATAGTGCAAGGGTGCCTGCATTGGGGAATGGTTGTTTATGTGCAGGAAGGTGTCACTTCCTGCACATAAACAATCCAGAATGGTGAATTGTAACTTCTGTGTGTGCTGCATTGTGCAGCACACAAAGAAGCTGCAAATTGTCATTTTTTTAAATGATTGTTTATGTGCGGGAGGGACACCTGCAATTAGTAACGATCCTCTGTCAGAGCAGGGAGAAGGTACTCATTCAATGCTATTCCTGGTCAAGAAATCGTCAGGAGGATTTCACCCCATGCTAGACCTAGACAGAGTGAACAAGTGGGTGACAATAGTTCATTTCAAGTGGAGACTCTAGAAAAAGTCATGCCAGGGATTGTTCCATAAAAATATTTAATCACTCACGATTTTCAGGACGCGTGTCTTCATATTCCCATTCATCGCAACCTTCAAAGATTTCTACAGATTGCAGTAGGAACTCATTATTTCCCATTCAGTGTCTGTCCCTTCGAGTTGTACTCATCCCTGAGTGTTCACCAAAGTGATGGCGCTGCAGTAAGTGAAGGAATCTTACTTCATCCTTATCTGGACAATTGGTTGGTACAATCCAGAAATTAATTGGTGAAGAACGCACAAACAGCCATCAAAGTTCTCTAATATAGTGGTTTCTCACAAATATGAAAAAATTCCGTCTAATTCCAACTCCGGATTTAGATTTTAACGCAGCCAGATTCAGAAGAGATCTCAGACCAGGGACTTTGCCCGAAAGAAGAGTGTTGAGGATTCAGGCCCATGTCCGAGATCCTCTGACTCAAGTTCCTCTGCAAGTGATGTCGTGGGTGCGTATACAGGGGCATGGTGGCACTTTTGTTTGGTGTCCCTTGGTCCAAGTTTCACATGCAGAAGATTGTGAATCATATTTGAGATCATTAGGATCCTGTATGCCACAATTACCATCAGAAGACCCTGTTATCTTGATAAGTCAGACAGGACTTGGTGTGGCAGGTGAAAGTTTCCAACTTGTAGAAAGAGATGCCTCTCTCTTCCCCCAGAGTGGATGATCAGAACGACAGATGCCAGTGGTCAGGGTTGGGGCGTCAGTATAAAGGATCAGGTTCTTCAGGTGAAATGTTCTTCCCTCCAGAAGATCCAACCGTCCAATTGGAGGGAACTAAAGGCAATTCACCATTGACGGTTTCTCTGCTCGTCTTGGGGCAAAGCAGTTCTCATCAGAACAGACAACAGAACAGACAATATGACTCTGAAAGGTGACATGAACAAACAAGGGGGCACACATTCGATAAAGCTGTCAAAGACTGAAGATCAAATATTTTGTTGGGCAGAAGTGCTAGTTATGTCCTTTGTAATTGTAATTGTAAATTGCATTTATATAACGCTTACTACCCCTGACGAGGCGTTGAAGCGCTTTTCGGTGAGTTTCAGGCTACTCCAGAACCCAGAAGAAATATTAGTGGATTAGTATAGGGAAATATGAGTTCGTTTGAGCGGTGGACATGTGAATCCGTTAGTTGGCTTGAATAGGATAATTTAACGGAGGGATAGGGGAGAGAAGAGTCTAGAAAGTGTAATTTGGGAGTTCATAGTAGTAGAATGAGGTTTGGGATGAGTCAAAAGAGTGACATATGAGGGAAGAGTCTAGAAAGGGATTAGTGAGTTCATAGTAGTAGAATGAGGTTTGGGATGAGTCAAAAGAGTGACATATGAGGGAAGAGTCTAGAAAGGGATTAGTGAGTTCATAGTAGTAGAATGAGGTTTGGGATGAGTCAAAAGAGTGACATATGAGGGAAGAGTCTAGAAAGGGATTAGTGAGTTCATAGTAGTAGAATGAGGTTTGGGATGAGTCAAAAGAGTGACATATGAGGGAAGAGTCTAGAAAGGGATTAGTGAGTTCATAGTAGTAGAATGAGGTTTGGGATGAGTCAAAAGAGTGACATATGAGGGAAGAGTCTAGAAAGGGATTAGTGAGTTCATAGTAGTAGAATGAGGTTTGGGATGAGTCAAAAGAGTGACATATGAGGGAAGAGTCTAGAAAGGGATTAGTGAGTTCATAGTAGTAGAATGAGGTTTGGGATGAGTCAAAAGAGTGACATATGAGGGAAGAGTCTAGAAAGGGATTAGTGAGTTCATAGTAGTAGAATGAGGTTTGGGATGAGTCAAAAGAGTGACATATGAGGGAAGAGTCTAGAAAGGGATTAGTGAGTTCATAGTAGTAGAATGAGGTTTGGGATGAGTCAAAAGAGTGACATATGAGGGAAGAGTCTAGAAAGTGTAATTTGGGAGTTCATAGTAGTAAAATGAGGTTTGGGATGAGTCAAACGAGTGACATATGAGGGAAGAGTCTAGAAAGGGATTAGTGAGTTCATAGTAGTAGAATGAGGTTTGGGATGAGTCAAAAGAGTGACATATGAGGAAGAGTCTAGAAAGTGTAATTTGGGAGTTCATAGTAGTAAAATGAGGTTTGGGATGAGTCAAACGAGTGACATATGAGGGAAGAGTCTAGAAAGGGATTAGTGAGTTCACAGTAGTAAAATGAGGTTTGGGATGAGTCAAACGAGTGACATATGAGGGAAGAGTCTAGAAAGGGATTAGTGAGTTCATAGTAGTAGAATGAGGTTTGGGATGAGTCAAAAGAGTGACATATGAGGGAAGAGTCTAGAAAGGGATTAGTGAGTTCATAGTAGTAGAATGAGGTTTGGGATGAGTCAAAAGAGTGACATATGAGGGAAGAGTCTAGAAAGGGATTAGTGAGTTCATAGTAGTAGAATGAGGTTTGGGATGAGTCAAAAGAGTGACATATGAGGGAAGAGTCTAGAAAGGGATTAGTGAGTTCATAGTAGTAAGACGAGGCTTGGGATGAGTCAAAAGAGTGACATATGAGGGAAGAGTCTAGAAAGGGATTAGTGAGTTCATAGTAGTAAGAACGAGGCTTGGGATGAGTCAAAAGAGTGACATATGAGGGAAGAGTCTAGAAAGGGATTAGTGAGTTCATAGTAGTAAAATGAGGTTTGGGATGAGCCAACGGAGACATGGAGGAGGGAAGAGTCTGAAAGGGATTAGTGAGTTCATAGTAGTAGAATGAGGTTTGGGATGAGTCAACGGAGACATGGAGGAGGAAAAGTCTAAGGGATAGTGAGTTCATAGTAGTAGAATGAGGTTTGGGATGAGTCAAAAGAGTGACATATGAGGGAAGAGTCTAGAAAGGGATTAGTGAGTTCATAGTAGTAGAATGAGGTTTGGGATGAGTCAACGGAGTGACATGGAGGAGGGAAGAGTCTAGAAAGGGATTAGTGAGTTCATAGTAGTAGAATGAGGTTTGGGATGAGTCAAAAGAGTGACATATGAGGGAAGAGTCTAGAAAGGGATTAGTGAGTTCATAGTAGTAGAATGAGGTTTGGGATGAGTCAAACGAGTGACATATGAGGGAAGAGTCTAGAAAGGGATTAGTGAGTTCATAGTAGTAGAATGAGGTTTGGGATGAGTCAAAAGAGTGACATATGAGGGAAGAGTCTAGAAAGGGATTAGTGAGTTCATAGTAGTAGAATGAGGTTTGGGATGAGTCAAAAGAGTGACATATGAGGGAAGAGTCTAGAAAGGGATTAGTGAGTTCATAGTAGTAGAATGAGGTTTGGGATGAGTCAAAAGAGTGACATATGAGGGAAGAGTCTAGAAAGGGATTAGTGAGTTCATAGTAGTAGAATGAGGTTTGGGATGAGTCAAAAGAGTGACATATGAGGGAAGAGTCTAGAAAGGGATTAGTGAGTTCATAGTAGTAGAATGAGGTTTGGGATGAGTCAAAAGAGTGACATATGAGGGAAGAGTCTAGAAAGGGATTAGTGAGTTCATAGTAGTAGAATGAGGTTTGGGATGAGTCAACGGAGACATGGAGGAGGGAAGAGTCTAGAAAGGGATTAGTGAGTTCATAGTAGTAGAATGAGGTTTGGGATGAGTCAAAAGAGTGACATATGAGGGAAGAGTCTAGAAAGGGATTAGTGAGTTCACAGTAGTAAAATGAGGTTTGGGATGAGTCAAACGAGTGACATATGAGGGAAGAGTCTAGAAAGGGATTAGTGAGTTCACAGTAGTAAAATGAGGTTTGGGATGAGTCAAACGAGTGACATATGAGGGAAGAGTCTAGAAAGGGATTAGTGAGTTCATAGTAGTAGAATGAGGTTTGGGATGAGTCAAAAGAGTGACATATGAGGGAAGAGTCTAGAAAGGGATTAGTGAGTTCACAGTAGTAAAATGAGGTTTGGGATGAGTCAAACGAGTGACATATGAGGGAAGAGTCTAGAAAGGGATTAGTGAGTTCACAGTAGTAAAATGAGGTTTGGGATGAGTCAAACGAGTGACATATGAGGGAAGAGTCTAGAAAGGGATTAGTGAGTTCATAGTAGTAGAATGAGGTTTGGGATGAGTCAAACGAGTGACATATGAGGGAAGAGTCTAGAAAGGGATTAGTGAGTTCACAGTAGTAAAATGAGGTTTGGGATGAGTCAAACGAGTGACATATGAGGGAAGAGTCTAGAAAGGGATTAGTGAGTTCACAGTAGTAAAATGAGGTTTGGGATGAGTCAAACGAGTGACATATGAGGGAAGAGTCTAGAAAGGGATTAGTGAGTTCATAGTAGTAGAATGAGGTTTGGGATGAGTCAAAAGAGTGACATATGAGGGAAGAGTCTAGAAAGTGTAATTTGGGAGTTCATAGTAGTAAAATGAGGTTTGGGATGAGTCAAACGAGTGACATATGAGGGAAGAGTCTAGAAAGGGATTAGTGAGTTCACAGTAGTAAAATGAGGTTTGGGATGAGTCAAACGAGTGACATATGAGGTAAGAGTCTAGAAAGGGATTAGTGAGTTCACAGTAGTAAAATGAGGTTTGGGATGAGTCAAACGAGTGACATATGAGGGAAGAGTCTAGAAAGGGATTAGTGAGTTCATAGTAGTAGAATGAGGTTTGGGATGAGTCAAACGAGTGACATATGAGGGAAGAGTCTAGAAAGGGATTAGTGAGTTCACAGTAGTAAAATGAGGTTTGGGATGAGTCAAACGAGTGACATATGAGGGAAGAGTCTAGAAAGGGATTAGTGAGTTCACAGTAGTAAAATGAGGTTTGGGATGAGTCAAACGAGTGACATATGAGGGAAGAGTCTAGAAAGGGATTAGTGAGTTCATAGTAGTAGAATGAGGTTTGGGATGAGTCAAAAGAGTGACATATGAGGGAAGAGTCTAGAAAGGGATTAGTGAGTTCATAGTAGTAGAATGAGGTTTGGGATGAGTCAAAAGAGTGACATATGAGGGAAGAGTCTAGAAAGGGATTAGTGAGTTCATAGTAGTAGAATGAGGTTTGGGATGAGTCAAAAGAGTGACATATGAGGGAAGAGTCTAGAAAGGGATTAGTGAGTTCATAGTAGTAGAATGAGGTTTGGGATGAGTCAAAAGAGTGACATATGAGGGAAGAGTCTAGAAAGGGATTAGTGAGTTCATAGTAGTAGAATGAGGTTTGGGATGAGTCAAAAGAGTGACATATGAGGGAAGAGTCTAGAAAGGGATTAGTGAGTTCATAGTAGTAGAATGAGGTTTGGGATGAGTCAAAAGAGTGACATATGAGGGAAGAGTCTAGAAAGGGATTAGTGAGTTCATAGTAGTAGAATGAGGTTTGGGATGAGTCAAAAGAGTGACATATGAGGGAAGAGTCTAGAAAGGGATTAGTGAGTTCATAGTAGTAGAATGAGGTTTGGGATGAGTCAAAAGAGTGACATATGAGGGAAGAGTCTAGAAAGGGATTAGTGAGTTCATAGTAGTAGAATGAGGTTTGGGATGAGTCAAAAGAGTGACATATGAGGGAAGAGTCTAGAAAGGGATTAGTGAGTTCATAGTAGTAGAATGAGGTTTGGGATGAGTCAAAAGAGTGACATATGAGGGAAGAGTCTAGAAAGGGATTAGTGAGTTCATAGTAGTAGAATGAGGTTTGGGATGAGTCAAAAGAGTGACATATGAGGGAAGAGTCTAGAAAGGGATTAGTGAGTTCACAGTAGTAAAATGAGGTTTGGGATGAGTCAAACGAGTGACATATGAGGGAAGAGTCTAGAAAGGGATTAGTGAGTTCATAGTAGTAGAATGAGGTTTGGGATGAGTCAAAAGAGTGACATATGAGGGAAGAGTCTAGAAAGGGATTAGTGAGTTCATAGTAGTAGAATGAGGTTTGGGATGAGTCAAAAGAGTGACATATGAGGGAAGAGTCTAGAAAGGGATTAGTGAGTTCATAGTAGTAGAATGAGGTTTGGGATGAGTCAAACGAGTGACATATGAGGGAAGAGTCTAGAAAGGGATTAGTGAGTTCACAGTAGTAAAATGAGGTTTGGGATGAGTCAAACGAGTGACATATGAGGGAAGAGTCTAGAAAGGGATTAGTGAGTTCACAGTAGTAAAATGAGGTTTGGGATGAGTCAAACGAGTGACATATGAGGGAAGAGTCTAGAAAGGGATTAGTGAGTTCATAGTAGTAGAATGAGGTTTGGGATGAGTCAAAAGAGTGACATATGAGGGAAGAGTCTAGAAAGGGATTAGTGAGTTCATAGTAGTAGAATGAGGTTTGGGATGAGTCAAACGAGTGACATATGAGGGAAGAGTCTAGAAAGGGATTAGTGAGTTCACAGTAGTAAAATGAGGTTTGGGATGAGTCAAACGAGTGACATATGAGGGAAGAGTCTAGAAAGGGATTAGTGAGTTCACAGTAGTAAAATGAGGTTTGGGATGAGTCAAACGAGTGACATATGAGGGAAGAGTCTAGAAAGGGATTAGTGAGTTCATAGTAGTAGAATGAGGTTTGGGATGAGTCAAAAGAGTGACATATGAGGGAAGAGTCTAGAAAGGGATTAGTGAGTTCACAGTAGTAAAATGAGGTTTGGGATGAGTCAAACGAGTGACATATGAGGGAAGAGTCTAGAAAGGGATTAGTGAGTTCACAGTAGTAAAATGAGGTTTGGGATGAGTCAAACGAGTGACATATGAGGGAAGAGTCTAGAAAGGGATTAGTGAGTTCATAGTAGTAGAATGAGGTTTGGGATGAGTCAAACGAGTGACATATGAGGGAAGAGTCTAGAAAGGGATTAGTGAGTTCACAGTAGTAAAATGAGGTTTGGGATGAGTCAAACGAGTGACATATGAGGGAAGAGTCTAGAAAGGGATTAGTGAGTTCACAGTAGTAAAATGAGGTTTGGGATGAGTCAAACGAGTGACATATGAGGGAAGAGTCTAGAAAGGGATTAGTGAGTTCATAGTAGTAGAATGAGGTTTGGGATGAGTCAAAAGAGTGACATATGAGGGAAGAGTCTAGAAAGGGATTAGTGAGTTCACAGTAGTAAAATGAGGTTTGGGATGAGTCAAACGAGTGACATATGAGGGAAGAGTCTAGAAAGGGATTAGTGAGTTCACAGTAGTAAAATGAGGTTTGGGATGAGTCAAACGAGTGACATATGAGGGAAGAGTCTAGAAAGGGATTAGTGAGTTCATAGTAGTAGAATGAGGTTTGGGATGAGTCAAACGAGTGACATATGAGGGAAGAGTCTAGAAAGGGATTAGTGAGTTCACAGTAGTAAAATGAGGTTTGGGATGAGTCAAACGAGTGACATATGAGGGAAGAGTCTAGAAAGGGATTAGTGAGTTCACAGTAGTAAAATGAGGTTTGGGATGAGTCAAACGAGTGACATATGAGGGAAGAGTCTAGAAAGGGATTAGTGAGTTCATAGTAGTAGAATGAGGTTTGGGATGAGTCAAAAGAGTGACATATGAGGGAAGAGTCTAGAAAGGGATTAGTGAGTTCATAGTAGTAGAATGAGGTTTGGGATGAGTCAAAAGAGTGACATATGAGGGAAGAGTCTAGAAAGGGATTAGTGAGTTCATAGTAGTAGAATGAGGTTTGGGATGAGTCAAAAGAGTGACATATGAGGGAAGAGTCTAGAAAGGGATTAGTGAGTTCATAGTAGTAGAATGAGGTTTGGGATGAGTCAAAAGAGTGACATATGAGGGAAGAGTCTAGAAAGGGATTAGTGAGTTCATAGTAGTAGAATGAGGTTTGGGATGAGTCAAAAGAGTGACATATGAGGGAAGAGTCTAGAAAGGGATTAGTGAGTTCATAGTAGTAGAATGAGGTTTGGGATGAGTCAAAAGAGTGACATGGATGAGGGAAGAGTCTAGAAAGGGATTAGTGAGTTCATAGTAGTAGAATGAGGTTTGGGATGAGTCAAAAGAGTGACATATGAGGGAAGAGTCTAGAAAGGGATTAGTGAGTTCATAGTAGTAGAATGAGGTTTGGGATGAGTCAAAAGAGTGACATATGAGGGAAGAGTCTAGAAAGGGATTAGTGAGTTCATAGTAGTAGAATGAGGTTTGGGATGAGTCAAAAGAGTGACATATGAGGGAAGAGTCTAGAAAGGGATTAGTGAGTTCATAGTAGTAGAATGAGGTTTGGGATGAGTCAAAAGAGTGACATATGAGGGAAGAGTCTAGAAAGGGATTAGTGAGTTCATAGTAGTAGAATGAGGTTTGGGATGAGTCAAAAGAGTGACATATGAGGGAAGAGTCTAGAAAGGGATTAGTGAGTTCATAGTAGTAGAATGAGGTTTGGGATGAGTCAAAAGAGTGACATATGAGGGAAGAGTCTAGAAAGGGATTAGTGAGTTCATAGTAGTAGAATGAGGTTTGGGATGAGTCAAAAGAGTGACATATGAGGGAAGAGTCTAGAAAGGGATTAGTGAGTTCATAGTAGTAGAATGAGGTTTGGGATGAGTCAAAAGAGTGACATATGAGGGAAGAGTCTAGAAAGGGATTAGTGAGTTCATAGTAGTAGAATGAGGTTTGGGATGAGTCAAAAGAGTGACATATGAGGGAAGAGTCTAGAAAGGGATTAGTGAGTTCACAGTAGTAAAATGAGGTTTGGGATGAGTCAAACGAGTGACATATGAGGGAAGAGTCTAGAAAGGGATTAGTGAGTTCATAGTAGTAGAATGAGGTTTGGGATGAGTCAAAAGAGTGACATATGAGGGAAGAGTCTAGAAAGGGATTAGTGAGTTCATAGTAGTAGAATGAGGTTTGGGATGAGTCAACGGAGACATGGAGGAGGGAAGAGTCTAGAAAGGGATTAGTGAGTTCACAGTAGTAAAATGAGGTTTGGGATGAGTCAAACGAGTGACATATGAGGGAAGAGTCTAGAAAGGGATTAGTGAGTTCATAGTAGTAGAATGAGGTTTGGGATGAGTCAACGGAGACATGGAGGAGGGAAGAGTCTAGAAAGGGATTAGTGAGTTCATAGTAGTAGAATGAGGTTTGGGATGAGTCAAAAGAGTGACATATGAGGGAAGAGTCTAGAAAGGGATTAGTGAGTTCATAGTAGTAGAATGAGGTTTGGGATGAGTCAACGGAGACATGGAGGAGGGAAGAGTCTAGAAAGGGATTAGTGAGTTCATAGTAGTAGAATGAGGTTTGGGATGAGTCAAAAGAGTGACATATGAGGGAAGAGTCTAGAAAGGGATTAGTGAGTTCACAGTAGTAAAATGAGGTTTGGGATGAGTCAAACGAGTGACATATGAGGGAAGAGTCTAGAAAGGGATTAGTGAGTTCATAGTAGTAGAATGAGGTTTGGGATGAGTCAAAAGAGTGACATATGAGGGAAGAGTCTAGAAAGGGATTAGTGAGTTCACAGTAGTAAAATGAGGTTTGGGATGAGTCAAACGAGTGACATATGAGGGAAGAGTCTAGAAAGGGATTAGTGAGTTCATAGTAGTAGAATGAGGTTTGGGATGAGTCAAAAGAGTGACATATGAGGGAAGAGTCTAGAAAGGGATTAGTGAGTTCATAGTAGTAGAATGAGGTTTGGGATGAGTCAAAAGAGTGACATATGAGGGAAGAGTCTAGAAAGGGATTAGTGAGTTCATAGTAGTAGAATGAGGTTTGGGATGAGTCAAAAGAGTGACATATGAGGGAAGAGTCTAGAAAGGGATTAGTGAGTTCATAGTAGTAGAATGAGGTTTGGGATGAGTCAACGGAGACATGGAGGAGGGAAGAGTCTAGAAAGGGATTAGTGAGTTCATAGTAGTAGAATGAGGTTTGGGATGAGTCAAAAGAGTGACATATGAGGGAAGAGTCTAGAAAGGGATTAGTGAGTTCACAGTAGTAAAATGAGGTTTGGGATGAGTCAAACGAGTGACATATGAGGGAAGAGTCTAGAAAGGGATTAGTGAGTTCATAGTAGTAGAATGAGGTTTGGGATGAGTCAAAAGAGTGACATATGAGGGAAGAGTCTAGAAAGGGATTAGTGAGTTCACAGTAGTAAAATGAGGTTTGGGATGAGTCAAACGAGTGACATATGAGGGAAGAGTCTAGAAAGGGATTAGTGAGTTCATAGTAGTAGAATGAGGTTTGGGATGAGTCAAAAGAGTGACATATGAGGGAAGAGTCTAGAAAGGGATTAGTGAGTTCACAGTAGTAAAATGAGGTTTGGGATGAGTCAAACGAGTGACATATGAGGGAAGAGTCTAGAAAGGGATTAGTGAGTTCATAGTAGTAGAATGAGGTTTGGGATGAGTCAAAAGAGTGACATATGAGGGAAGAGTCTAGAAAGGGATTAGTGAGTTCATAGTAGTAGAATGAGGTTTGGGATGAGTCAAAAGAGTGACATATGAGGGAAGAGTCTAGAAAGGGATTAGTGAGTTCATAGTAGTAGAATGAGGTTTGGGATGAGTCAAAAGAGTGACATATGAGGGAAGAGTCTAGAAAGGGATTAGTGAGTTCATAGTAGTAGAATGAGGTTTGGGATGAGTCAAAAGAGTGACATATGAGGGAAGAGTCTAGAAAGGGATTAGTGAGTTCATAGTAGTAGAATGAGGTTTGGGATGAGTCAAAAGAGTGACATATGAGGGAAGAGTCTAGAAAGGGATTAGTGAGTTCATAGTAGTAGAATGAGGTTTGGGATGAGTCAAAAGAGTGACATATGAGGGAAGAGTCTAGAAAGGGATTAGTGAGTTCATAGTAGTAGAATGAGGTTTGGGATGAGTCAAAAGAGTGACATATGAGGGAAGAGTCTAGAAAGGGATTAGTGAGTTCATAGTAGTAGAATGAGGTTTGGGATGAGTCAAAAGAGTGACATATGAGGGAAGAGTCTAGAAAGGGATTAGTGAGTTCACAGTAGTAAAATGAGGTTTGGGATGAGTCAAACGAGTGACATATGAGGGAAGAGTCTAGAAAGGGATTAGTGAGTTCATAGTAGTAGAATGAGGTTTGGGATGAGTCAAAAGAGTGACATATGAGGGAAGAGTCTAGAAAGGGATTAGTGAGTTCATAGTAGTAGAATGAGGTTTGGGATGAGTCAACGGAGACATGGAGGAGGGAAGAGTCTAGAAAGGGATTAGTGAGTTCACAGTAGTAAAATGAGGTTTGGGATGAGTCAAACGAGTGACATATGAGGGAAGAGTCTAGAAAGGGATTAGTGAGTTCATAGTAGTAGAATGAGGTTTGGGATGAGTCAACGGAGACATGGAGGAGGGAAGAGTCTAGAAAGGGATTAGTGAGTTCATAGTAGTAGAATGAGGTTTGGGATGAGTCAAAAGAGTGACATATGAGGGAAGAGTCTAGAAAGGGATTAGTGAGTTCATAGTAGTAGAATGAGGTTTGGGATGAGTCAACGGAGACATGGAGGAGGGAAGAGTCTAGAAAGGGATTAGTGAGTTCATAGTAGTAGAATGAGGTTTGGGATGAGTCAAAAGAGTGACATATGAGGGAAGAGTCTAGAAAGGGATTAGTGAGTTCACAGTAGTAAAATGAGGTTTGGGATGAGTCAAACGAGTGACATATGAGGGAAGAGTCTAGAAAGGGATTAGTGAGTTCATAGTAGTAGAATGAGGTTTGGGATGAGTCAAAAGAGTGACATATGAGGGAAGAGTCTAGAAAGGGATTAGTGAGTTCACAGTAGTAAAATGAGGTTTGGGATGAGTCAAACGAGTGACATATGAGGGAAGAGTCTAGAAAGGGATTAGTGAGTTCATAGTAGTAGAATGAGGTTTGGGATGAGTCAAAAGAGTGACATATGAGGGAAGAGTCTAGAAAGGGATTAGTGAGTTCATAGTAGTAGAATGAGGTTTGGGATGAGTCAAAAGAGTGACATATGAGGGAAGAGTCTAGAAAGGGATTAGTGAGTTCATAGTAGTAGAATGAGGTTTGGGATGAGTCAAAAGAGTGACATATGAGGGAAGAGTCTAGAAAGGGATTAGTGAGTTCATAGTAGTAGAATGAGGTTTGGGATGAGTCAACGGAGACATGGAGGAGGGAAGAGTCTAGAAAGGGATTAGTGAGTTCATAGTAGTAGAATGAGGTTTGGGATGAGTCAAAAGAGTGACATATGAGGGAAGAGTCTAGAAAGGGATTAGTGAGTTCACAGTAGTAAAATGAGGTTTGGGATGAGTCAAACGAGTGACATATGAGGGAAGAGTCTAGAAAGGGATTAGTGAGTTCATAGTAGTAGAATGAGGTTTGGGATGAGTCAAAAGAGTGACATATGAGGGAAGAGTCTAGAAAGGGATTAGTGAGTTCACAGTAGTAAAATGAGGTTTGGGATGAGTCAAACGAGTGACATATGAGGGAAGAGTCTAGAAAGGGATTAGTGAGTTCATAGTAGTAGAATGAGGTTTGGGATGAGTCAAAAGAGTGACATATGAGGGAAGAGTCTAGAAAGGGATTAGTGAGTTCACAGTAGTAAAATGAGGTTTGGGATGAGTCAAACGAGTGACATATGAGGGAAGAGTCTAGAAAGGGATTAGTGAGTTCATAGTAGTAGAATGAGGTTTGGGATGAGTCAAAAGAGTGACATATGAGGGAAGAGTCTAGAAAGGGATTAGTGAGTTCACAGTAGTAAAATGAGGTTTGGGATGAGTCAAACAGAGTGACATATGAGGGAAGAGTCTAGAAAGGGATTAGTGAGTTCATAGTAGTAGAATGAGGTTTGGGATGAGTCAAAAGAGTGACATATGAGGGAAGAGTCTAGAAAGGGATTAGTGAGTTCATAGTAGTAGAATGAGGTTTGGGATGAGTCAAAAGAGTGACATATGAGGGAAGAGTCTAGAAAGGGATTAGTGAGTTCATAGTAGTAGAATGAGGTTTGGGATGAGTCAAAAGAGTGACATATGAGGGAAGAGTCTAGAAAGGGATTAGTGAGTTCATAGTAGTAGAATGAGGCTTGGGATGAGTCAAAAGAGTGACATATGAGGGAAGAGTCTAGAAAGGGATTAGTGAGTTCATAGTAGTAAAATGAGGTTTGGGATGAGTCAAAAGAGTGACATATGAGGGAAGAGTCTAGAAAGGGATTAGTGAGTTCATAGTAGTAGAATGAGGTTTGGGATGAGTCAAAAGAGTGACATATGAGGGAAGAGTCTAGAAAGGGATTAGTGAGTTCATAGTAGTAGAATGAGGTTTGGGATGAGTCAAAAGAGTGACATATGAGGGAAGAGTCTAGAAAGGGATTAGTGAGTTCATAGTAGTAGAATGAGGTTTGGGATGAGTCAAAAGAGTGACATATGAGGGAAGAGTCTAGAAAGGGATTAGTGAGTTCATAGTAGTAGAATGAGGTTTGGGATGAGTCAAACGAGTGACATATGAGGGAAGAGTCTAGAAAGGGATTAGTGAGTTCACAGTAGTAAAATGAGGTTTGGGATGAGTCAAACGAGTGACATATGAGGGAAGAGTCTAGAAAGGGATTAGTGAGTTCACAGTAGTAAAATGAGGTTTGGGATGAGTCAAACGAGTGACATATGAGGGAAGAGTCTAGAAAGGGATTAGTGAGTTCATAGTAGTAGAATGAGGTTTGGGATGAGTCAAAAGAGTGACATATGAGGGAAGAGTCTAGAAAGGGATTAGTGAGTTCATAGTAGTAGAATGAGGTTTGGGATGAGTCAAAAGAGTGACATATGAGGGAAGAGTCTAGAAAGGGATTAGTGAGTTCATAGTAGTAGAATGAGGTTTGGGATGAGTCAAAAGAGTGACATATGAGGGAAGAGTCTAGAAAGGGATTAGTGAGTTCATAGTAGTAGAATGAGGTTTGGGATGAGTCAAACGAGTGACATATGAGGGAAGAGTCTAGAAAGGGATTAGTGAGTTCACAGTAGTAAAATGAGGTTTGGGATGAGTCAAACGAGTGACATATGAGGGAAGAGTCTAGAAAGGGATTAGTGAGTTCACAGTAGTAAAATGAGGTTTGGGATGAGTCAAACGAGTGACATATGAGGGAAGAGTCTAGAAAGGGATTAGTGAGTTCATAGTAGTAGAATGAGGTTTGGGATGAGTCAAAAGAGTGACATATGAGGGAAGAGTCTAGAAAGGGATTAGTGAGTTCATAGTAGTAGAATGAGGTTTGGGATGAGTCAAACGAGTGACATATGAGGGAAGAGTCTAGAAAGGGATTAGTGAGTTCACAGTAGTAAAATGAGGTTTGGGATGAGTCAAACGAGTGACATATGAGGGAAGAGTCTAGAAAGGGATTAGTGAGTTCACAGTAGTAAAATGAGGTTTGGGATGAGTCAAACGAGTGACATATGAGGGAAGAGTCTAGAAAGGGATTAGTGAGTTCATAGTAGTAGAATGAGGTTTGGGATGAGTCAAAAGAGTGACATATGAGGGAAGAGTCTAGAAAGGGATTAGTGAGTTCACAGTAGTAAAATGAGGTTTGGGATGAGTCAAACGAGTGACATATGAGGGAAGAGTCTAGAAAGGGATTAGTGAGTTCACAGTAGTAAAATGAGGTTTGGGATGAGTCAAACGAGTGACATATGAGGGAAGAGTCTAGAAAGGGATTAGTGAGTTCATAGTAGTAGAATGAGGTTTGGGATGAGTCAAACGAGTGACATATGAGGGAAGAGTCTAGAAAGGGATTAGTGAGTTCACAGTAGTAAAATGAGGTTTGGGATGAGTCAAACGAGTGACATATGAGGGAAGAGTCTAGAAAGGGATTAGTGAGTTCACAGTAGTAAAATGAGGTTTGGGATGAGTCAAACGAGTGACATATGAGGGAAGAGTCTAGAAAGGGATTAGTGAGTTCATAGTAGTAGAATGAGGTTTGGGATGAGTCAAAAGAGTGACATATGAGGGAAGAGTCTAGAAAGGGATTAGTGAGTTCATAGTAGTAGAATGAGGTTTGGGATGAGTCAAAAGAGTGACATATGAGGGAAGAGTCTAGAAAGGGATTAGTGAGTTCATAGTAGTAGAATGAGGTTTGGGATGAGTCAAAAGAGTGACATATGAGGGAAGAGTCTAGAAAGGGATTAGTGAGTTCATAGTAGTAGAATGAGGTTTGGGATGAGTCAAAAGAGTGACATATGAGGGAAGAGTCTAGAAAGGGATTAGTGAGTTCATAGTAGTAGAATGAGGTTTGGGATGAGTCAAAAGAGTGACATATGAGGGAAGAGTCTAGAAAGGGATTAGTGAGTTCATAGTAGTAGAATGAGGTTTGGGATGAGTCAAAAGAGTGACATATGAGGGAAGAGTCTAGAAAGGGATTAGTGAGTTCACAGTAGTAAAATGAGGTTTGGGATGAGTCAAACGAGTGACATATGAGGGAAGAGTCTAGAAAGGGATTAGTGAGTTCATAGTAGTAGAATGAGGTTTGGGATGAGTCAAAAGAGTGACATATGAGGGAAGAGTCTAGAAAGGGATTAGTGAGTTCATAGTAGTAGAATGAGGTTTGGGATGAGTCAACGGAGACATGGAGGAGGGAAGAGTCTAGAAAGGGATTAGTGAGTTCACAGTAGTAAAATGAGGTTTGGGATGAGTCAAACGAGTGACATATGAGGGAAGAGTCTAGAAAGGGATTAGTGAGTTCATAGTAGTAGAATGAGGTTTGGGATGAGTCAACGGAGACATGGAGGAGGGAAGAGTCTAGAAAGGGATTAGTGAGTTCATAGTAGTAGAATGAGGTTTGGGATGAGTCAAAAGAGTGACATATGAGGGAAGAGTCTAGAAAGGGATTAGTGAGTTCATAGTAGTAGAATGAGGTTTGGGATGAGTCAACGGAGACATGGAGGAGGGAAGAGTCTAGAAAGGGATTAGTGAGTTCATAGTAGTAGAATGAGGTTTGGGATGAGTCAAAAGAGTGACATATGAGGGAAGAGTCTAGAAAGGGATTAGTGAGTTCACAGTAGTAAAATGAGGTTTGGGATGAGTCAAACGAGTGACATATGAGGGAAGAGTCTAGAAAGGGATTAGTGAGTTCATAGTAGTAGAATGAGGTTTGGGATGAGTCAAAAGAGTGACATATGAGGGAAGAGTCTAGAAAGGGATTAGTGAGTTCACAGTAGTAAAATGAGGTTTGGGATGAGTCAAACGAGTGACATATGAGGGAAGAGTCTAGAAAGGGATTAGTGAGTTCATAGTAGTAGAATGAGGTTTGGGATGAGTCAAAAGAGTGACATATGAGGGAAGAGTCTAGAAAGGGATTAGTGAGTTCATAGTAGTAGAATGAGGTTTGGGATGAGTCAAAAGAGTGACATATGAGGGAAGAGTCTAGAAAGGGATTAGTGAGTTCATAGTAGTAGAATGAGGTTTGGGATGAGTCAAAAGAGTGACATATGAGGGAAGAGTCTAGAAAGGGATTAGTGAGTTCATAGTAGTAGAATGAGGTTTGGGATGAGTCAACGGAGACATGGAGGAGGGAAGAGTCTAGAAAGGGATTAGTGAGTTCATAGTAGTAGAATGAGGTTTGGGATGAGTCAAAAGAGTGACATATGAGGGAAGAGTCTAGAAAGGGATTAGTGAGTTCACAGTAGTAAAATGAGGTTTGGGATGAGTCAAACGAGTGACATATGAGGGAAGAGTCTAGAAAGGGATTAGTGAGTTCATAGTAGTAGAATGAGGTTTGGGATGAGTCAAAAGAGTGACATATGAGGGAAGAGTCTAGAAAGGGATTAGTGAGTTCACAGTAGTAAAATGAGGTTTGGGATGAGTCAAACGAGTGACATATGAGGGAAGAGTCTAGAAAGGGATTAGTGAGTTCATAGTAGTAGAATGAGGTTTGGGATGAGTCAAAAGAGTGACATATGAGGGAAGAGTCTAGAAAGGGATTAGTGAGTTCACAGTAGTAAAATGAGGTTTGGGATGAGTCAAACGAGTGACATATGAGGGAAGAGTCTAGAAAGGGATTAGTGAGTTCATAGTAGTAGAATGAGGTTTGGGATGAGTCAAAAGAGTGACATATGAGGGAAGAGTCTAGAAAGGGATTAGTGAGTTCACAGTAGTAAAATGAGGTTTGGGATGAGTCAAACGAGTGACATATGAGGGAAGAGTCTAGAAAGGGATTAGTGAGTTCATAGTAGTAGAATGAGGTTTGGGATGAGTCAAAAGAGTGACATATGAGGGAAGAGTCTAGAAAGGGATTAGTGAGTTCATAGTAGTAGAATGAGGTTTGGGATGAGTCAAAAGAGTGACATATGAGGGAAGAGTCTAGAAAGGGATTAGTGAGTTCATAGTAGTAGAATGAGGTTTGGGATGAGTCAAAAGAGTGACATATGAGGGAAGAGTCTAGAAAGGGATTAGTGAGTTCATAGTAGTAGAATGAGGCTTGGGATGAGTCAAAAGAGTGACATATGAGGGAAGAGTCTAGAAAGGGATTAGTGAGTTCATAGTAGTAAAATGAGGTTTGGGATGAGTCAAAAGAGTGACATATGAGGGAAGAGTCTAGAAAGGGATTAGTGAGTTCATAGTAGTAGAATGAGGTTTGGGATGAGTCAAAAGAGTGACATATGAGGGAAGAGTCTAGAAAGGGATTAGTGAGTTCATAGTAGTAGAATGAGGTTTGGGATGAGTCAAAAGAGTGACATATGAGGGAAGAGTCTAGAAAGGGATTAGTGAGTTCATAGTAGTAGAATGAGGTTTGGGATGAGTCAAAAGAGTGACATATGAGGGAAGAGTCTAGAAAGGGATTAGTGAGTTCATAGTAGTAGAATGAGGTTTGGGATGAGTCAAACGAGTGACATATGAGGGAAGAGTCTAGAAAGGGATTAGTGAGTTCACAGTAGTAAAATGAGGTTTGGGATGAGTCAAACGAGTGACATATGAGGGAAGAGTCTAGAAAGGGATTAGTGAGTTCACAGTAGTAAAATGAGGTTTGGGATGAGTCAAACGAGTGACATATGAGGGAAGAGTCTAGAAAGGGATTAGTGAGTTCATAGTAGTAGAATGAGGTTTGGGATGAGTCAAAAGAGTGACATATGAGGGAAGAGTCTAGAAAGGGATTAGTGAGTTCATAGTAGTAGAATGAGGTTTGGGATGAGTCAAAAGAGTGACATATGAGGGAAGAGTCTAGAAAGGGATTAGTGAGTTCATAGTAGTAGAATGAGGTTTGGGATGAGTCAAAAGAGTGACATATGAGGGAAGAGTCTAGAAAGGGATTAGTGAGTTCATAGTAGTAGAATGAGGTTTGGGATGAGTCAAACGAGTGACATATGAGGGAAGAGTCTAGAAAGGGATTAGTGAGTTCACAGTAGTAAAATGAGGTTTGGGATGAGTCAAACGAGTGACATATGAGGGAAGAGTCTAGAAAGGGATTAGTGAGTTCACAGTAGTAAAATGAGGTTTGGGATGAGTCAAACGAGTGACATATGAGGGAAGAGTCTAGAAAGGGATTAGTGAGTTCATAGTAGTAGAATGAGGTTTGGGATGAGTCAAAAGAGTGACATATGAGGGAAGAGTCTAGAAAGGGATTAGTGAGTTCATAGTAGTAGAATGAGGTTTGGGATGAGTCAAACGAGTGACATATGAGGGAAGAGTCTAGAAAGGGATTAGTGAGTTCACAGTAGTAAAATGAGGTTTGGGATGAGTCAAACGAGTGACATATGAGGGAAGAGTCTAGAAAGGGATTAGTGAGTTCACAGTAGTAAAATGAGGTTTGGGATGAGTCAAACGAGTGACATATGAGGGAAGAGTCTAGAAAGGGATTAGTGAGTTCATAGTAGTAGAATGAGGTTTGGGATGAGTCAAAAGAGTGACATATGAGGGAAGAGTCTAGAAAGGGATTAGTGAGTTCACAGTAGTAAAATGAGGTTTGGGATGAGTCAAACGAGTGACATATGAGGGAAGAGTCTAGAAAGGGATTAGTGAGTTCACAGTAGTAAAATGAGGTTTGGGATGAGTCAAACGAGTGACATATGAGGGAAGAGTCTAGAAAGGGATTAGTGAGTTCATAGTAGTAGAATGAGGTTTGGGATGAGTCAAACGAGTGACATATGAGGGAAGAGTCTAGAAAGGGATTAGTGAGTTCACAGTAGTAAAATGAGGTTTGGGATGAGTCAAACGAGTGACATATGAGGGAAGAGTCTAGAAAGGGATTAGTGAGTTCACAGTAGTAAAATGAGGTTTGGGATGAGTCAAACGAGTGACATATGAGGGAAGAGTCTAGAAAGGGATTAGTGAGTTCATAGTAGTAGAATGAGGTTTGGGATGAGTCAAAAGAGTGACATATGAGGGAAGAGTCTAGAAAGGGATTAGTGAGTTCACAGTAGTAAAATGAGGTTTGGGATGAGTCAAACGAGTGACATATGAGGGAAGAGTCTAGAAAGGGATTAGTGAGTTCACAGTAGTAAAATGAGGTTTGGGATGAGTCAAACGAGTGACATATGAGGGAAGAGTCTAGAAAGGGATTAGTGAGTTCATAGTAGTAGAATGAGGTTTGGGATGAGTCAAACGAGTGACATATGAGGGAAGAGTCTAGAAAGGGATTAGTGAGTTCACAGTAGTAAAATGAGGTTTGGGATGAGTCAAACGAGTGACATATGAGGGAAGAGTCTAGAAAGGGATTAGTGAGTTCACAGTAGTAAAATGAGGTTTGGGATGAGTCAAACGAGTGACATATGAGGGAAGAGTCTAGAAAGGGATTAGTGAGTTCATAGTAGTAGAATGAGGTTTGGGATGAGTCAAAAGAGTGACATATGAGGGAAGAGTCTAGAAAGTGTAATTTGGGAGTTCATAGTAGTAAAATGAGGTTTGGGATGAGTCAAACGAGTGACATATGAGGGAAGAGTCTAGAAAGGGATTAGTGAGTTCACAGTAGTAAAATGAGGTTTGGGATGAGTCAAACGAGTGACATATGAGGGAAGAGTCTAGAAAGGGATTAGTGAGTTCACAGTAGTAAAATGAGGTTTGGGATGAGTCAAACGAGTGACATATGAGGGAAGAGTCTAGAAAGGGATTAGTGAGTTCATAGTAGTAGAATGAGGTTTGGGATGAGTCAAACGAGTGACATATGAGGGAAGAGTCTAGAAAGGGATTAGTGAGTTCACAGTAGTAAAATGAGGTTTGGGATGAGTCAAACGAGTGACATATGAGGGAAGAGTCTAGAAAGGGATTAGTGAGTTCACAGTAGTAAAATGAGGTTTGGGATGAGTCAAACGAGTGACATATGAGGGAAGAGTCTAGAAAGGGATTAGTGAGTTCATAGTAGTAGAATGAGGTTTGGGATGAGTCAAAAGAGTGACATATGAGGGAAGAGTCTAGAAAGGGATTAGTGAGTTCATAGTAGTAGAATGAGGTTTGGGATGAGTCAAAAGAGTGACATATGAGGGAAGAGTCTAGAAAGGGATTAGTGAGTTCATAGTAGTAGAATGAGGTTTGGGATGAGTCAAACGAGTGACATATGAGGGAAGAGTCTAGAAAGGGATTAGTGAGTTCACAGTAGTAAAATGAGGTTTGGGATGAGTCAAACGAGTGACATATGAGGGAAGAGTCTAGAAAGGGATTAGTGAGTTCACAGTAGTAAAATGAGGTTTGGGATGAGTCAAACGAGTGACATATGAGGGAAGAGTCTAGAAAGGGATTAGTGAGTTCATAGTAGTAGAATGAGGTTTGGGATGAGTCAAAAGAGTGACATATGAGGGAAGAGTCTAGAAAGGGATTAGTGAGTTCATAGTAGTAGAATGAGGTTTGGGATGAGTCAAAAGAGTGACATATGAGGGAAGAGTCTAGAAAGGGATTAGTGAGTTCATAGTAGTAGAATGAGGTTTGGGATGAGTCAAACGAGTGACATATGAGGGAAGAGTCTAGAAAGGGATTAGTGAGTTCACAGTAGTAAAATGAGGTTTGGGATGAGTCAAACGAGTGACATATGAGGGAAGAGTCTAGAAAGGGATTAGTGAGTTCACAGTAGTAAAATGAGGTTTGGGATGAGTCAAACGAGTGACATATGAGGGAAGAGTCTAGAAAGGGATTAGTGAGTTCATAGTAGTAGAATGAGGTTTGGGATGAGTCAAAAGAGTGACATATGAGGGAAGAGTCTAGAAAGGGATTAGTGAGTTCATAGTAGTAGAATGAGGTTTGGGATGAGTCAAACGAGTGACATATGAGGGAAGAGTCTAGAAAGGGATTAGTGAGTTCACAGTAGTAAAATGAGGTTTGGGATGAGTCAAACGAGTGACATATGAGGGAAGAGTCTAGAAAGGGATTAGTGAGTTCACAGTAGTAAAATGAGGTTTGGGATGAGTCAAACGAGTGACATATGAGGGAAGAGTCTAGAAAGGGATTAGTGAGTTCATAGTAGTAGAATGAGGTTTGGGATGAGTCAAAAGAGTGACATATGAGGGAAGAGTCTAGAAAGGGATTAGTGAGTTCACAGTAGTAAAATGAGGTTTGGGATGAGTCAAACGAGTGACATATGAGGGAAGAGTCTAGAAAGGGATTAGTGAGTTCACAGTAGTAAAATGAGGTTTGGGATGAGTCAAACGAGTGACATATGAGGGAAGAGTCTAGAAAGGGATTAGTGAGTTCATAGTAGTAGAATGAGGTTTGGGATGAGTCAAACGAGTGACATATGAGGGAAGAGTCTAGAAAGGGATTAGTGAGTTCACAGTAGTAAAATGAGGTTTGGGATGAGTCAAACGAGTGACATATGAGGGAAGAGTCTAGAAAGGGATTAGTGAGTTCACAGTAGTAAAATGAGGTTTGGGATGAGTCAAACGAGTGACATATGAGGGAAGAGTCTAGAAAGGGATTAGTGAGTTCATAGTAGTAGAATGAGGTTTGGGATGAGTCAAAAGAGTGACATATGAGGGAAGAGTCTAGAAAGGGATTAGTGAGTTCACAGTAGTAAAATGAGGTTTGGGATGAGTCAAACGAGTGACATATGAGGGAAGAGTCTAGAAAGGGATTAGTGAGTTCACAGTAGTAAAATGAGGTTTGGGATGAGTCAAACGAGTGACATATGAGGGAAGAGTCTAGAAAGGGATTAGTGAGTTCATAGTAGTAGAATGAGGTTTGGGATGAGTCAAACGAGTGACATATGAGGGAAGAGTCTAGAAAGGGATTAGTGAGTTCACAGTAGTAAAATGAGGTTTGGGATGAGTCAAACGAGTGACATATGAGGGAAGAGTCTAGAAAGGGATTAGTGAGTTCACAGTAGTAAAATGAGGTTTGGGATGAGTCAAACGAGTGACATATGAGGGAAGAGTCTAGAAAGGGATTAGTGAGTTCATAGTAGTAGAATGAGGTTTGGGATGAGTCAAAAGAGTGACATATGAGGGAAGAGTCTAGAAAGTGTAATTTGGGAGTTCATAGTAGTAAAATGAGGTTTGGGATGAGTCAAACGAGTGACATATGAGGGAAGAGTCTAGAAAGGGATTAGTGAGTTCACAGTAGTAAAATGAGGTTTGGGATGAGTCAAACGAGTGACATATGAGGGAAGAGTCTAGAAAGGGATTAGTGAGTTCATAGTAGTAGAATGAGGTTTGGGATGAGTCAAAAGAGTGACATATGAGGGAAGAGTCTAGAAAGGGATTAGTGAGTTCATAGTAGTAGAATGAGGTTTGGGATGAGTCAAAAGAGTGACATATGAGGGAAGAGTCTAGAAAGGGATTAGTGAGTTCATAGTAGTAGAATGAGGTTTGGGATGAGTCAAAAGAGTGACATATGAGGGAAGAGTCTAGAAAGGGATTAGTGAGTTCATAGTAGTAAGACGAGGCTTGGGATGAGTCAAAAGAGTGACATATGAGGGAAGAGTCTAGAAAGGGATTAGTGAGTTCATAGTAGTAAGACGAGGCTTGGGATGAGTCAAAAGAGTGACATATGAGGGAAGAGTCTAGAAAGGGATTAGTGAGTTCATAGTAGTAAAATGAGGTTTGGGATGAGTCAACGGAGACATGGAGGAGGGAAGAGTCTAGAAAGGGATTAGTGAGTTCATAGTAGTAGAATGAGGTTTGGGATGAGTCAACGGAGACATGGAGGAGGGAAAAGTCTAGAAAGGGATTAGTGAGTTCATAGTAGTAGAATGAGGTTTGGGATGAGTCAAAAGAGTGACATATGAGGGAAGAGTCTAGAAAGGGATTAGTGAGTTCATAGTAGTAGAATGAGGTTTGGGATGAGTCAAAAGAGTGACATATGAGGGAAGAGTCTAGAAAGGGATTAGTGAGTTCATAGTAGTAGAATGAGGTTTGGGATGAGTCAAAAGAGTGACATATGAGGGAAGAGTCTAGAAAGGGATTAGTGAGTTCATAGTAGTAGAATGAGGTTTGGGATGAGTCAACGGAGACATGGAGGAGGGAAGAGTCTAGAAAGGGATTAGTGAGTTCATAGTAGTAGAATGAGGTTTGGGATGAGTCAAAAGAGTGACATATGAGGGAAGAGTCTAGAAAGGGATTAGTGAGTTCATAGTAGTAGAATGAGGTTTGGGATGAGTCAAAAGAGTGACATATGAGGGAAGAGTCTAGAAAGGGATTAGTGAGTTCATAGTAGTAGAATGAGGTTTGGGATGAGTCAAAAGAGTGACATATGAGGGAAGAGTCTAGAAAGGGATTAGTGAGTTCATAGTAGTAGAATGAGGTTTGGGATGAGTCAACGGAGACATGGAGGAGGGAAGAGTCTAGAAAGGGATTAGTGAGTTCATAGTAGTAGAATGAGGTTTGGGATGAGTCAAAAGAGTGACATATGAGGGAAGAGTCTAGAAAGGGATTAGTGAGTTCATAGTAGTAGAATGAGGTTTGGGATGAGTCAAAAGAGTGACATATGAGGGAAGAGTCTAGAAAGGGATTAGTGAGTTCATAGTAGTAGAATGAGGTTTGGGATGAGTCAACGGAGACATGGAGGAGGGAAGAGTCTAGAAAGGGATTAGTGAGTTCATAGTAGTAGAATGAGGTTTGGGATGAGTCAAAAGAGTGACATATGAGGGAAGAGTCTAGAAAGGGATTAGTGAGTTCATAGTAGTAAAATGAGGTTTGGGATGAGTCAACGGAGACATGGAGGAGGGAAGAGTCTAGAAAGGGATTAGTGAGTTCATAGTAGTAGAATGAGGTTTGGGATGAGTCAAAAGAGTGACATATGAGGGAAGAGTCTAGAAAGGGATTAGTGAGTTCATAGTAGTAGAATGAGGTTTGGGATGAGTCAAAAGAGTGACATATGAGGGAAGAGTCTAGAAAGGGATTAGTGAGTTCATAGTAGTAGAATGAGGTTTGGGATGAGTCAAAAGAGTGACATATGAGGGAAGAGTCTAGAAAGGGATTAGTGAGTTCATAGTAGTAGAATGAGGTTTGGGATGAGTCAAAAGAGTGACATATGAGGGAAGAGTCTAGAAAGGGATTAGTGAGTTCATAGTAGTAGAATGAGGTTTGGGATGAGTCAAAAGAGTGACATATGAGGGAAGAGTCTAGAAAGGGATTAGTGAGTTCATAGTAGTAGAATGAGGTTTGGGATGAGTCAACGGAGACATGGAGGAGGGAAGAGTCTAGAAAGGGATTAGTGAGTTCATAGTAGTAGAATGAGGTTTGGGATGAGTCAAAAGAGTGACATATGAGGGAAGAGTCTAGAAAGGGATTAGTGAGTTCATAGTAGTAGAATGAGGTTTGGGATGAGTCAAAAGAGTGACATATGAGGGAAGAGTCTAGAAAGGGATTAGTGAGTTCATAGTAGTAGAATGAGGTTTGGGATGAGTCAAAAGAGTGACATATGAGGGAAGAGTCTAGAAAGGGATTAGTGAGTTCATAGTAGTAGAATGAGGTTTGGGATGAGTCAAAAGAGTGACATATGAGGGAAGAGTCTAGAAAGGGATTAGTGAGTTCATAGTAGTAGAATGAGGTTTGGGATGAGTCAAAAGAGTGACATATGAGGGAAGAGTCTAGAAAGGGATTAGTGAGTTCATAGTAGTAGAATGAGGTTTGGGATGAGTCAAAAGAGTGACATATGAGGGAAGAGTCTAGAAAGGGATTAGTGAGTTCATAGTAGTAGAATGAGGTTTGGGATGAGTCAAAAGAGTGACATATGAGGGAAGAGTCTAGAAAGGGATTAGTGAGTTCATAGTAGTAGAATGAGGTTTGGGATGAGTCAAAAGAGTGACATATGAGGGAAGAGTCTAGAAAGGGATTAGTGAGTTCATAGTAGTAGAATGAGGTTTGGGATGAGTCAAAAGAGTGACATATGAGGGAAGAGTCTAGAAAGGGATTAGTGAGTTCATAGTAGTAGAATGAGGTTTGGGATGAGTCAAAAGAGTGACATATGAGGGAAGAGTCTAGAAAGGGATTAGTGAGTTCATAGTAGTAGAATGAGGTTTGGGATGAGTCAAAAGAGTGACATATGAGGGAAGAGTCTAGAAAGGGATTAGTGAGTTCATAGTAGTAGAATGAGGTTTGGGATGAGTCAAAAGAGTGACATATGAGGGAAGAGTCTAGAAAGGGATTAGTGAGTTCATAGTAGTAGAATGAGGTTTGGGATGAGTCAAAAGAGTGACATATGAGGGAAGAGTCTAGAAAGGGATTAGTGAGTTCATAGTAGTAGAATGAGGTTTGGGATGAGTCAAAAGAGTGACATATGAGGGAAGAGTCTAGAAAGGGATTAGTGAGTTCATAGTAGTAGAATGAGGTTTGGGATGAGTCAAAAGAGTGACATATGAGGGAAGAGTCTAGAAAGGGATTAGTGAGTTCATAGTAGTAGAATGAGGTTTGGGATGAGTCAACGGAGACATGGAGGAGGGAAGAGTCTAGAAAGGGATTAGTGAGTTCATAGTAGTAGAATGAGGTTTGGGATGAGTCAAAAGAGTGACATATGAGGGAAGAGTCTAGAAAGGGATTAGTGAGTTCATAGTAGTAGAATGAGGTTTGGGATGAGTCAAAAGAGTGACATATGAGGGAAGAGTCTAGAAAGGGATTAGTGAGTTCATAGTAGTAGAATGAGGTTTGGGATGAGTCAACGGAGACATGGAGGAGGGAAGAGTCTAGAAAGGGATTAGTGAGTTCATAGTAGTAGAATGAGGTTTGGGATGAGTCAAAAGAGTGACATATGAGGGAAGAGTCTAGAAAGGGATTAGTGAGTTCATAGTAGTAAAATGAGGTTTGGGATGAGTCAACGGAGACATGGAGGAGGGAAGAGTCTAGAAAGGGATTAGTGAGTTCATAGTAGTAGAATGAGGTTTGGGATGAGTCAAAAGAGTGACATATGAGGGAAGAGTCTAGAAAGGGATTAGTGAGTTCATAGTAGTAGAATGAGGTTTGGGATGAGTCAAAAGAGTGACATATGAGGGAAGAGTCTAGAAAGGGATTAGTGAGTTCATAGTAGTAGAATGAGGTTTGGGATGAGTCAAAAGAGTGACATATGAGGGAAGAGTCTAGAAAGGGATTAGTGAGTTCATAGTAGTAGAATGAGGTTTGGGATGAGTCAAAAGAGTGACATATGAGGGAAGAGTCTAGAAAGGGATTAGTGAGTTCATAGTAGTAGAATGAGGTTTGGGATGAGTCAAAAGAGTGACATATGAGGGAAGAGTCTAGAAAGGGATTAGTGAGTTCATAGTAGTAGAATGAGGTTTGGGATGAGTCAACAGAGACATGGAGGAGGGAAGAGTCTAGAAAGGGATTAGTGAGTTCATAGTAGTAGAATGAGGTTTGGGATGAGTCAAAAGAGTGACATATGAGGGAAGAGTCTAGAAAGGGATTAGTGAGTTCATAGTAGTAAAATGAGGTTTGGGATGAGTCAACGGAGACATGGAGGAGGGAAGAGTCTAGAAAGGGATTAGTGAGTTCATAGTAGTAGAATGAGGTTTGGGATGAGTCAAAAGAGTGACATATGAGGGAAGAGTCTAGAAAGGGATTAGTGAGTTCATAGTAGTAAAATGAGGTTTGGGATGAGTCAACGGAGACATGGAGGAGGGAAGAGTCTAGAAAGGGATTAGTGAGTTCATAGTAGTAGAATGAGGTTTGGGATGAGTCAAAAGAGTGACATATGAGGGAAGAGTCTAGAAAGGGATTAGTGAGTTCATAGTAGTAGAATGAGGTTTGGGATGAGTCAAAAGAGTGACATATGAGGGAAGAGTCTAGAAAGGGATTAGTGAGTTCATAGTAGTAGAATGAGGTTTGGGATGAGTCAAAAGAGTGACATATGAGGGAAGAGTCTAGAAAGGGATTAGTGAGTTCATAGTAGTAGAATGAGGTTTGGGATGAGTCAAAAGAGTGACATATGAGGGAAGAGTCTAGAAAGGGATTAGTGAGTTCATAGTAGTAGAATGAGGTTTGGGATGAGTCAACGGAGACATGGAGGAGGGAAGAGTCTAGAAAGGGATTAGTGAGTTCATAGTAGTAGAATGAGGTTTGGGATGAGTCAACGGAGACATGGAGGAGGGAAGAGTCTAGAAAGGGATTAGTGAGTTCATAGTAGTAGAATGAGGTTTGGGATGAGTCAAAAGAGTGACATATGAGGGAAGAGTCTAGAAAGGGATTAGTGAGTTCATAGTAGTAGAATGAGGTTTGGGATGAGTCAACGGAGACATGGAGGAGGGAAGAGTCTAGAAAGGGATTAGTGAGTTCATAGTAGTAGAATGAGGTTTGGGATGAGTCAACGGAGACATGGAGGAGGGAAGAGTCTAGAAAGGGATTAGTGAGTTCATAGTAGTAGAATGAGGTTTGGGATGAGTCAAAAGAGTGACATATGAGGGAAGAGTCTAGAAAGGGATTAGTGAGTTCATAGTAGTAGAATGAGGTTTGGGATGAGTCAAAAGAGTGACATATGAGGGAAGAGTCTAGAAAGGGATTAGTGAGTTCATAGTAGTAGAATGAGGTTTGGGATGAGTCAAAAGAGTGACATATGAGGGAAGAGTCTAGAAAGGGATTAGTGAGTTCATAGTAGTAGAATGAGGTTTGGGATGAGTCAACGGAGACATGGAGGAGGGAAGAGTCTAGAAAGGGATTAGTGAGTTCATAGTAGTAGAATGAGGTTTGGGATGAGTCAACGGAGACATGGAGGAGGGAAGAGTCTAGAAAGGGATTAGTGAGTTCATAGTAGTAGAATGAGGTTTGGGATGAGTCAAAAGAGTGACATATGAGGGAAGAGTCTAGAAAGGGATTAGTGAGTTCATAGTAGTAGAATGAGGTTTGGGATGAGTCAAAAGAGTGACATATGAGGGAAGAGTCTAGAAAGGGATTAGTGAGTTCATAGTAGTAGAATGAGGTTTGGGATGAGTCAAAAGAGTGACATATGAGGGAAGAGTCTAGAAAGGGATTAGTGAGTTCATAGTAGTAGAATGAGGTTTGGGATGAGTCAAAAGAGTGACATATGAGGGAAGAGTCTAGAAAGGGATTAGTGAGTTCATAGTAGTAGAATGAGGTTTGGGATGAGTCAACGGAGACATGGAGGAGGGAAGAGTCTAGAAAGGGATTAGTGAGTTCATAGTAGTAGAATGAGGTTTGGGATGAGTCAAAAGAGTGACATATGAGGGAAGAGTCTAGAAAGGGATTAGTGAGTTCATAGTAGTAGAATGAGGTTTGGGATGAGTCAACGGAGACATGGAGGAGGGAAGAGTCTAGAAAGGGATTAGTGAGTTCATAGTAGTAGAATGAGGTTTGGGATGAGTCAAAAGAGTGACATATGAGGGAAGAGTCTAGAAAGGGATTAGTGAGTTCATAGTAGTAGAATGAGGTTTGGGATGAGTCAACGGAGACATGGAGGAGGGAAGAGTCTAGAAAGGGATTAGTGAGTTCATAGTAGTAGAATGAGGTTTGGGATGAGTCAAAAGAGTGACATATGAGGGAAGAGTCTAGAAAGGGATTAGTGAGTTCATAGTAGTAGAATGAGGTTTGGGATGAGTCAAAAGAGTGACATATGAGGGAAGAGTCTAGAAAGGGATTAGTGAGTTCATAGTAGTAGAATGAGGTTTGGGATGAGTCAAAAGAGTGACATATGAGGGAAGAGTCTAGAAAGGGATTAGTGAGTTCATAGTAGTAGAATGAGGTTTGGGATGAGTCAAAAGAGTGACATATGAGGGAAGAGTCTAGAAAGGGATTAGTGAGTTCATAGTAGTAGAATGAGGTTTGGGATGAGTCAAAAGAGTGACATATGAGGGAAGAGTCTAGAAAGGGATTAGTGAGTTCATAGTAGTAGAATGAGGTTTGGGATGAGTCAACGGAGACATGGAGGAGGGAAGAGTCTAGAAAGGGATTAGTGAGTTCATAGTAGTAGAATGAGGTTTGGGATGAGTCAAAAGAGTGACATATGAGGGAAGAGTCTAGAAAGGGATTAGTGAGTTCATAGTAGTAGAATGAGGTTTGGGATGAGTCAAAAGAGTGACATATGAGGGAAGAGTCTAGAAAGGGATTAGTGAGTTCATAGTAGTAGAATGAGGTTTGGGATGAGTCAAAAGAGTGACATATGAGGGAAGAGTCTAGAAAGGGATTAGTGAGTTCATAGTAGTAGAATGAGGTTTGGGATGAGTCAAAAGAGTGACATATGAGGGAAGAGTCTAGAAAGGGATTAGTGAGTTCATAGTAGTAGAATGAGGTTTGGGATGAGTCAAAAGAGTGACATATGAGGGAAGAGTCTAGAAAGGGATTAGTGAGTTCATAGTAGTAGAATGAGGTTTGGGATGAGTCAAAAGAGTGACATATGAGGGAAGAGTCTAGAAAGGGATTAGTGAGTTCATAGTAGTAGAATGAGGTTTGGGATGAGTCAAAAGAGTGACATATGAGGGAAGAGTCTAGAAAGGGATTAGTGAGTTCATAGTAGTAGAATGAGGTTTGGGATGAGTCAAAAGAGTGACATATGAGGGAAGAGTCTAGAAAGGGATTAGTGAGTTCATAGTAGTAGAATGAGGTTTGGGATGAGTCAAAAGAGTGACATATGAGGGAAGAGTCTAGAAAGGGATTAGTGAGTTCATAGTAGTAGAATGAGGTTTGGGATGAGTCAAAAGAGTGACATATGAGGGAAGAGTCTAGAAAGGGATTAGTGAGTTCATAGTAGTAGAATGAGGTTTGGGATGAGTCAAAAGAGTGACATATGAGGGAAGAGTCTAGAAAGGGATTAGTGAGTTCATAGTAGTAGAATGAGGTTTGGGATGAGTCAAAAGAGTGACATATGAGGGAAGAGTCTAGAAAGGGATTAGTGAGTTCATAGTAGTAGAATGAGGTTTGGGATGAGTCAAAAGAGTGACATATGAGGGAAGAGTCTAGAAAGGGATTAGTGAGTTCATAGTAGTAGAATGAGGTTTGGGATGAGTCAAAAGAGTGACATATGAGGGAAGAGTCTAGAAAGGGATTAGTGAGTTCATAGTAGTAGAATGAGGTTTGGGATGAGTCAAAAGAGTGACATATGAGGGAAGAGTCTAGAAAGGGATTAGTGAGTTCATAGTAGTAGAATGAGGTTTGGGATGAGTCAACGGAGACATGGAGGAGGGAAGAGTCTAGAAAGGGATTAGTGAGTTCATAGTAGTAGAATGAGGTTTGGGATGAGTCAAAAGAGTGACATATGAGGGAAGAGTCTAGAAAGGGATTAGTGAGTTCATAGTAGTAAAATGAGGTTTGGGATGAGTCAACGGAGACATGGAGGAGGGAAGAGTCTAGAAAGGGATTAGTGAGTTCATAGTAGTAGAATGAGGTTTGGGATGAGTCAAAAGAGTGACATATGAGGGAAGAGTCTAGAAAGGGATTAGTGAGTTCATAGTAGTAGAATGAGGTTTGGGATGAGTCAAAAGAGTGACATATGAGGGAAGAGTCTAGAAAGGGATTAGTGAGTTCATAGTAGTAGAATGAGGTTTGGGATGAGTCAAAAGAGTGACATATGAGGGAAGAGTCTAGAAAGGGATTAGTGAGTTCATAGTAGTAGAATGAGGTTTGGGATGAGTCAAAAGAGTGACATATGAGGGAAGAGTCTAGAAAGGGATTAGTGAGTTCATAGTAGTAGAATGAGGTTTGGGATGAGTCAAAAGAGTGACATATGAGGGAAGAGTCTAGAAAGGGATTAGTGAGTTCATAGTAGTAGAATGAGGTTTGGGATGAGTCAACGGAGACATGGAGGAGGGAAGAGTCTAGAAAGGGATTAGTGAGTTCATAGTAGTAGAATGAGGTTTGGGATGAGTCAAAAGAGTGACATATGAGGGAAGAGTCTAGAAAGGGATTAGTGAGTTCATAGTAGTAAAATGAGGTTTGGGATGAGTCAACGGAGACATGGAGGAGGGAAGAGTCTAGAAAGGGATTAGTGAGTTCATAGTAGTAGAATGAGGTTTGGGATGAGTCAAAAGAGTGACATATGAGGGAAGAGTCTAGAAAGGGATTAGTGAGTTCATAGTAGTAAAATGAGGTTTGGGATGAGTCAACGGAGACATGGAGGAGGGAAGAGTCTAGAAAGGGATTAGTGAGTTCATAGTAGTAGAATGAGGTTTGGGATGAGTCAAAAGAGTGACATATGAGGGAAGAGTCTAGAAAGGGATTAGTGAGTTCATAGTAGTAGAATGAGGTTTGGGATGAGTCAAAAGAGTGACATATGAGGGAAGAGTCTAGAAAGGGATTAGTGAGTTCATAGTAGTAGAATGAGGTTTGGGATGAGTCAAAAGAGTGACATATGAGGGAAGAGTCTAGAAAGGGATTAGTGAGTTCATAGTAGTAGAATGAGGTTTGGGATGAGTCAAAAGAGTGACATATGAGGGAAGAGTCTAGAAAGGGATTAGTGAGTTCATAGTAGTAGAATGAGGTTTGGGATGAGTCAACGGAGACATGGAGGAGGGAAGAGTCTAGAAAGGGATTAGTGAGTTCATAGTAGTAGAATGAGGTTTGGGATGAGTCAACGGAGACATGGAGGAGGGAAGAGTCTAGAAAGGGATTAGTGAGTTCATAGTAGTAGAATGAGGTTTGGGATGAGTCAAAAGAGTGACATATGAGGGAAGAGTCTAGAAAGGGATTAGTGAGTTCATAGTAGTAGAATGAGGTTTGGGATGAGTCAAAAGAGTGACATATGAGGGAAGAGTCTAGAAAGGGATTAGTGAGTTCATAGTAGTAGAATGAGGTTTGGGATGAGTCAACGGAGACATGGAGGAGGGAAGAGTCTAGAAAGGGATTAGTGAGTTCATAGTAGTAGAATGAGGTTTGGGATGAGTCAACGGAGACATGGAGGAGGGAAGAGTCTAGAAAGGGATTAGTGAGTTCATAGTAGTAGAATGAGGTTTGGGATGAGTCAAAAGAGTGACATATGAGGGAAGAGTCTAGAAAGGGATTAGTGAGTTCATAGTAGTAGAATGAGGTTTGGGATGAGTCAAAAGAGTGACATATGAGGGAAGAGTCTAGAAAGGGATTAGTGAGTTCATAGTAGTAGAATGAGGTTTGGGATGAGTCAAAAGAGTGACATATGAGGGAAGAGTCTAGAAAGGGATTAGTGAGTTCATAGTAGTAGAATGAGGTTTGGGATGAGTCAACGGAGACATGGAGGAGGGAAGAGTCTAGAAAGGGATTAGTGAGTTCATAGTAGTAGAATGAGGTTTGGGATGAGTCAAAAGAGTGACATATGAGGGAAGAGTCTAGAAAGGGATTAGTGAGTTCATAGTAGTAGAATGAGGTTTGGGATGAGTCAAAAGAGTGACATATGAGGGAAGAGTCTAGAAAGGGATTAGTGAGTTCATAGTAGTAGAATGAGGTTTGGGATGAGTCAACGGAGACATGGAGGAGGGAAGAGTCTAGAAAGGGATTAGTGAGTTCATAGTAGTAGAATGAGGTTTGGGATGAGTCAAAAGAGTGACATATGAGGGAAGAGTCTAGAAAGGGATTAGTGAGTTCATAGTAGTAGAATGAGGTTTGGGATGAGTCAAAAGAGTGACATATGAGGGAAGAGTCTAGAAAGGGATTAGTGAGTTCATAGTAGTAGAATGAGGTTTGGGATGAGTCAAAAGAGTGACATATGAGGGAAGAGTCTAGAAAGGGATTAGTGAGTTCATAGTAGTAGAATGAGGTTTGGGATGAGTCAAAAGAGTGACATATGAGGGAAGAGTCTAGAAAGGGATTAGTGAGTTCATAGTAGTAGAATGAGGTTTGGGATGAGTCAAAAGAGTGACATATGAGGGAAGAGTCTAGAAAGGGATTAGTGAGTTCATAGTAGTAGAATGAGGTTTGGGATGAGTCAAAAGAGTGACATATGAGGGAAGAGTCTAGAAAGGGATTAGTGAGTTCATAGTAGTAGAATGAGGTTTGGGATGAGTCAAAAGAGTGACATATGAGGGAAGAGTCTAGAAAGGGATTAGTGAGTTCATAGTAGTAGAATGAGGTTTGGGATGAGTCAACGGAGACATGGAGGAGGGAAGAGTCTAGAAAGGGATTAGTGAGTTCATAGTAGTAGAATGAGGTTTGGGATGAGTCAAAAGAGTGACATATGAGGGAAGAGTCTAGAAAGGGATTAGTGAGTTCATAGTAGTAGAATGAGGTTTGGGATGAGTCAAAAGAGTGACATATGAGGGAAGAGTCTAGAAAGGGATTAGTGAGTTCATAGTAGTAGAATGAGGTTTGGGATGAGTCAAAAGAGTGACATATGAGGGAAGAGTCTAGAAAGGGATTAGTGAGTTCATAGTAGTAGAATGAGGTTTGGGATGAGTCAAAAGAGTGACATATGAGGGAAGAGTCTAGAAAGGGATTAGTGAGTTCATAGTAGTAGAATGAGGTTTGGGATGAGTCAACGGAGACATGGAGGAGGGAAGAGTCTAGAAAGGGATTAGTGAGTTCATAGTAGTAGAATGAGGTTTGGGATGAGTCAAAAGAGTGACATATGAGGGAAGAGTCTAGAAAGGGATTAGTGAGTTCATAGTAGTAGAATGAGGTTTGGGATGAGTCAACGGAGACATGGAGGAGGGAAGAGTCTAGAAAGGGATTAGTGAGTTCATAGTAGTAGAATGAGGTTTGGGATGAGTCAAAAGAGTGACATATGAGGGAAGAGTCTAGAAAGGGATTAGTGAGTTCATAGTAGTAGAATGAGGTTTGGGATGAGTCAACGGAGACATGGAGGAGGGAAGAGTCTAGAAAGGGATTAGTGAGTTCATAGTAGTAGAATGAGGTTTGGGATGAGTCAAAAGAGTGACATATGAGGGAAGAGTCTAGAAAGGGATTAGTGAGTTCATAGTAGTAGAATGAGGTTTGGGATGAGTCAAAAGAGTGACATATGAGGGAAGAGTCTAGAAAGGGATTAGTGAGTTCATAGTAGTAGAATGAGGTTTGGGATGAGTCAAAAGAGTGACATATGAGGGAAGAGTCTAGAAAGGGATTAGTGAGTTCATAGTAGTAGAATGAGGTTTGGGATGAGTCAAAAGAGTGACATATGAGGGAAGAGTCTAGAAAGGGATTAGTGAGTTCATAGTAGTAGAATGAGGTTTGGGATGAGTCAAAAGAGTGACATATGAGGGAAGAGTCTAGAAAGGGATTAGTGAGTTCATAGTAGTAGAATGAGGTTTGGGATGAGTCAACGGAGACATGGAGGAGGGAAGAGTCTAGAAAGGGATTAGTGAGTTCATAGTAGTAGAATGAGGTTTGGGATGAGTCAAAAGAGTGACATATGAGGGAAGAGTCTAGAAAGGGATTAGTGAGTTCATAGTAGTAGAATGAGGTTTGGGATGAGTCAAAAGAGTGACATATGAGGGAAGAGTCTAGAAAGGGATTAGTGAGTTCATAGTAGTAGAATGAGGTTTGGGATGAGTCAAAAGAGTGACATATGAGGGAAGAGTCTAGAAAGGGATTAGTGAGTTCATAGTAGTAGAATGAGGTTTGGGATGAGTCAAAAGAGTGACATATGAGGGAAGAGTCTAGAAAGGGATTAGTGAGTTCATAGTAGTAGAATGAGGTTTGGGATGAGTCAACGGAGACATGGAGGAGGGAAGAGTCTAGAAAGGGATTAGTGAGTTCATAGTAGTAAAATGAGGTTTGGGATGAGTCAACGGAGACATGGAGGAGGGAAGAGTCTAGAAAGGGATTAGTGAGTTCATAGTAGTAGAATGAGGTTTGGGATGAGTCAAAAGAGTGACATATGAGGGAAGAGTCTAGAAAGGGATTAGTGAGTTCATAGTAGTAGAATGAGGTTTGGGATGAGTCAAAAGAGTGACATATGAGGGAAGAGTCTAGAAAGGGATTAGTGAGTTCATAGTAGTAGAATGAGGTTTGGGATGAGTCAACGGAGACATGGAGGAGGGAAGAGTCTAGAAAGGGATTAGTGAGTTCATAGTAGTAAAATGAGGTTTGGGATGAGTCAACGGAGACATGGAGGAGGGAAGAGTCTAGAAAGGGATTAGTGAGTTCATAGTAGTAGAATGAGGTTTGGGATGAGTCAACGGAGACATGGAGGAGGGAAGAGTCTAGAAAGGGATTAGTGAGTTCATAGTAGTAGAATGAGGTTTGGGATGAGTCAAAAGAGTGACATATGAGGGAAGAGTCTAGAAAGGGATTAGTGAGTTCATAGTAGTAGAATGAGGTTTGGGATGAGTCAACGGAGACATGGAGGAGGGAAGAGTCTAGAAAGGGATTAGTGAGTTCATAGTAGTAGAATGAGGTTTGGGATGAGTCAAAAGAGTGACATATGAGGGAAGAGTCTAGAAAGGGATTAGTGAGTTCATAGTAGTAGAATGAGGTTTGGGATGAGTCAACGGAGACATGGAGGAGGGAAGAGTCTAGAAAGGGATTAGTGAGTTCATAGTAGTAGAATGAGGTTTGGGATGAGTCAAAAGAGTGACATATGAGGGAAGAGTCTAGAAAGGGATTAGTGAGTTCATAGTAGTAGAATGAGGTTTGGGATGAGTCAACGGAGACATGGAGGAGGGAAGAGTCTAGAAAGGGATTAGTGAGTTCATAGTAGTAGAATGAGGTTTGGGATGAGTCAAAAGAGTGACATATGAGGGAAGAGTCTAGAAAGGGATTAGTGAGTTCATAGTAGTAGAATGAGGTTTGGGATGAGTCAAAAGACTGACATATGAGGGAAGAGTCTAGAAAGGGATTAGTGAGTTCATAGTAGTAGAATGAGGTTTGGGATGAGTCAACGGAGACATGGAGGAGGGAAGAGTCTAGAAAGGGATTAGTGAGTTCATAGTAGTAGAATGAGGTTTGGGATGAGTCAAAAGAGTGACATATGAGGGAAGAGTCTAGAAAGGGATTAGTGAGTTCATAGTAGTAAAATGAGGTTTGGGATGAGTCAACGGAGACATGGAGGAGGGAAGAGTCTAGAAAGGGATTAGTGAGTTCATAGTAGTAGAATGAGGTTTGGGATGAGTCAAAAGAGTGACATATGAGGGAAGAGTCTAGAAAGGGATTAGTGAGTTCATAGTAGTAGAATGAGGTTTGGGATGAGTCAAAAGAGTGACATATGAGGGAAGAGTCTAGAAAGGGATTAGTGAGTTCATAGTAGTAGAATGAGGTTTGGGATGAGTCAACGGAGACATGGAGGAGGGAAGAGTCTAGAAAGGGATTAGTGAGTTCATAGTAGTAGAATGAGGTTTGGGATGAGTCAAAAGAGTGACATATGAGGGAAGAGTCTAGAAAGGGATTAGTGAGTTCATAGTAGTAGAATGAGGTTTGGGATGAGTCAAAAGAGTGACATATGAGGGAAGAGTCTAGAAAGGGATTAGTGAGTTCATAGTAGTAGAATGAGGTTTGGGATGAGTCAAAAGAGTGACATATGAGGGAAGAGTCTAGAAAGGGATTAGTGAGTTCATAGTAGTAGAATGAGGTTTGGGATGAGTCAACGGAGACATGGAGGAGGGAAGAGTCTAGAAAGGGATTAGTGAGTTCATAGTAGTAGAATGAGGTTTGGGATGAGTCAAAAGAGTGACATATGAGGGAAGAGTCTAGAAAGGGATTAGTGAGTTCATAGTAGTAGAATGAGGTTTGGGATGAGTCAAAAGAGTGACATATGAGGGAAGAGTCTAGAAAGGGATTAGTGAGTTCATAGTAGTAGAATGAGGTTTGGGATGAGTCAAAAGAGTGACATATGAGGGAAGAGTCTAGAAAGGGATTAGTGAGTTCATAGTAGTAGAATGAGGTTTGGGATGAGTCAAAAGAGTGACATATGAGGGAAGAGTCTAGAAAGGGATTAGTGAGTTCATAGTAGTAGAATGAGGTTTGGGATGAGTCAAAAGAGTGACATATGAGGGAAGAGTCTAGAAAGGGATTAGTGAGTTCATAGTAGTAGAATGAGGTTTGGGATGAGTCAAAGAGTGGAGGTAGAAAATATATTGAGAGAAGTATAGGATGAGACAGAGGAGTGCATTGGAAAGAGTCTAAGATTTTTTTCTCCTACAGTAGCAGTAAAGTAATAACCATATAGATCTATAACTACATAGAAAGGGTATACATGTATAAGGGAGAGAAACACACAATAGTAAAACCCCTTACATCTGTGAGGAATCCTTCTGATAATCCCTGACAGGCATAAATGAAGCCATATGTTTATGGCCCAAAATGGCTTTGGGAATTGTCACCCTTGTCAACCAGACTCTGCCCTTAGCTATGCCAAATGTACAAGAGACCTTACACTGGGCATAAACATCACAATGAATTTCAGGCTCAAATGAATCTGGCACAGCCTTTCCATTAATTGTAAAAAGTGATTGACCGGATTTTAATTCTTAAGACAATGTAAAATTAAGTATTTCTCAAACCAAATGTAAAAAATCACTGGTAGAAATGTTTCCTTTATACTTATTCAGTATTAATATGTGTTACTTTAACTTTTGTGTTTGTGCAAGGTTCATTATGAGTCACTAGATATATCTCCCTGATGGATGCATACATGCCAACATTAGGGACCCGATAAGAGGAGGTTTTCAACAAGGTTGGGGCTGCTGTGGTCAAAGGCACTGCCCGTGCTTCACACCTACACAAAGGAGATCGGCTCACTGCTCATCCCCCACATCCAGTGTCAGGAGCCGCTGGGGAAGAAGAGCCCAGCAGGAGCTCCTGATTGGCCAGAGGGCAACAGCAAACCAAGTGGGCATTATGGGAAGCCTGCCATCCACCAGAGTGGCTGCACGCCTTTGGAAGATGGCAAGTCTTATCATCCCCAAGGAAACCAGAGTGACTGCGTCCCTTGGAAGATGGCAAGTCTTATCATCCCCAAGGAAACCAGAGTGACTGCGTCCCTTTACAAGATAGCAAGTCTTACCATCTCCAAGGAAACCAGAGTGGCTGCGTCCCTTGGAAGATGGCAAGTCGTACCATCTCCAAGGAAATCAGAGTGGCTGATCGCCTTTGGAAGATGGTCAGTCTTATCACCCCCCCTTATAAACCAGAGTGACTGCACGCCTTTGGAAGATGGTCAGTCTTATCACCCCCCCTTATAAACCAGAGTGGCTGCGTCCCTTGGAAGATGGCAAGTCTTACCATCTCCAAGGAAACCAGAGTGGCTGCGGCCCTTTACAAGATGGCAAGTCTTACCATCTCCAAGGAAACCAGAGTGGCTGCGCCCCTTTACAAGATGGCAAGTCTTACCATCTCCAAGGAAACCAGAGTGGCTGCGTCCCTTGGAAGATGGCAAGTCGTACCATCTCCAAGGAAATCAGAGTGGCTGAGCGCCTTTGGAAGATGGTCAGTCTTATCACCCCCCCTTATAAACCAGAGTGACTGCACGCCTTTGGAAGATGGTCAGTCTTATCACCCCCCCCTTATAAACCAGAGTGGCTGCGTCCCTTGGAAGATGGCAAGTCTTACCATCTCCAAGGAAACCAGAGTGGCTGCGCCCCTTTACAAGATGGCAAGTCTTACCATCTCCAAGGAAACCAGAGTGGCTGAGCGCCTTTGGAAGATGGTCAGTCTTATCATCCCCCTTATAAACCAGAGTGACTGCACGCCTTTGGAAGATGGTCAGTCTTATCACCCCCCCTTATAAACCAGAGTGGCTGCGTCCCTTGGAAGATGGCAAGTCTTACCATCTCCAAGGAAACCAGAGTGGCTGCGGCCCTTTACAAGATGGCAAGTCTTACCATCTCCAAGGAAACCAGAGTGGCTGCGCCCCTTTACAAGATGGCAAGTCTTACCATCTCCAAGGAAACCAGAGTGGCTGCGTCCCTTGGAAGATGGCAAGTCGAACCATCTCCAAGGAAATCAGAGTGGCTGAGCGCCTTTGGAAGATGGTCAGTCTTATCATCCCCCTTATAAACCAGAGTGACTGCACGCCTTTGGAAGATGGCAAGTCTTGCCATCCCCAAGGAAGCCGGAGTGGCTGCGTCCCGTGGAAGATGACAAGTCTTGCCATCCCCAAGGAAGCCGGAGTGGCTGCGTCCCGTGGAAGATGGCAAGTCTTGTCATCCCCAAGGTGCCCAGAGTGGCTGCGTCCCTTTGGAGGATGACAAGTCTGGTCATCCCAAAGGAAACCAGAGTGACTGCATGTCTACGGAAGATAGCAAGTCTTCTCATACCCAATGAAACTGGAGTGACTGCGCACCTTTGGAAGAAGGCAAGTCTTGTCATTCCAAAGGAAACCAGAGTGACTGCGCGCCTTGGAAGATAGCAAACCTATTGGGCCATGTACATAGCCTATTTAGCGAGTCACAATTTTTTTGCGACTCGCTAAATAGGTTTTGCGACTCGCTATTTGGAAGGGGCGTTCCCTTCCAAATAGCGAGTCTCAAAACCATGTACAAATGTTTTGCAACCGCAATTGCGGTCGCAAAACACTTGCAATTACCACCTACTTCAAGTAGGTGGTAATGCATTCGCAAATGGGAAGGGGTCCCCAGGGGACCCCTTCCTCTTTGCAAATGCATGCAAATTTATTTTTTATGGGCAGGCAGTGTTTTTTTTAAAATGCATCCCGTTTTACTTTAAGGAAAACGGGCTGCATTTTTTTAAAAAACTGCTTTATTTAAAAGCAGTCCCAGACATGGTGGTCTGCTGAGCCCAGCAGGCCACCATCCCTGGGAGGGCTGGCATTCTCAATGGGCTCGCAAATTGCGAGAGGCTCATTAATATTCATGAGCCTCGCAATTTGCGACCCCATTGGGAATCGCAAACAGTGTCAAACACACTGTTGTACATTTCATTTAGCGCCTCGCAATTTGCGACTCGCAATGTGTCGCAAATTGCGAGGCGCTAAATGAAATGGTCGTACATCTGGCCCCGTAAGTCTTATCACCCCCCTTTATAACCCAGAGTGTCTGCACGCCTTTGGAAGATGGCAAATCTTGTCATCCCCAAGGAAACCAGAGTGGCTGCATCCCTTTGGAAGATGGCAAGTCTTGCCATCCCAAGGAAGACGGAGTGGCTGCGCGCCTTTGGAAGATGACAAGTCTTGTCATCCCCAAGGAGCCGAGAGTGGCTGCGTCCCTTTGGAAAATGGCAAGTCTGCTCATCCCCAAGGAAACCAGAGTGGTTGCGTCCCTTTAGAAGATGGCAATTCTTGTCATCCCCAACGAAACCAGAGTTACTGCGCATCTTTGAAAGATGGCAAGTCTTGTCATCCCCTAAGAAACCAGGGAGACAGCACGCCTTTGAATGATGGCAAGTCTTGTCATCCCCAAAGACACCAGAATGGCTGCGTCCCTTGGAAGATGGCAAGTCTTGTCATCCCCAAGGAAACCAGAGTCGCAGGTGCCTTTGAAAGATGGGCAGTCTTGTCATTCCCAAAGACACCAGAGTGACTGCGCGCTTTTGGAAAATAGCAAGTCTTGACATCCCTAAGGAAGCCAGAGTGACAGCGCACCTTTGGAAGATGGCAAGTCTTGTCAACCCCAAGGAAACGAGAGTGACTGCACGCGTCTGGAAGATGGCAAGTCTTGTAATGCCCAACGAAACGAGAGTGACTGTGCACCTTTGGAAGATGGCAAGTCTTGTTATTCCCAAGGAAACCAGGGTGCCTGCGTCCCTTGGAAGATGGTAAGTCTTGTCATCCTCAAGGAAATCAAAGTGACTGCATGCCTTTGGAAGACGGCAAGTCTTGTCAACCCCAAAGAAACCATAGTACCTGCGCCCCTTTAGAAGATGGCAAGTCTTGTCATCCCCAAGGAAACCAGACAGACAGCGCGCCTTTGGAAGATGGCAAGTCATGTCATCCCCAACGAAACCAGAGTGACTGGGCACCTGTGGAAGATGGCAAGTCATGTTATTCCCAAGGAAACCAGAGTGACTACGCACCTTTGGAAGATGGCAAGTCTTGTCATCCCAAAGGAAACCAGAGTGACTGTGCGCCTTGGAAGATAGCAAGTCTTGCCATCCCCAACGAAACCGGAGTGACTGCACGCCTTCAGAAGTTGGAAGGTCTTGTCATCCCCATGGAAACCAGAGTGGCTGTGCGCCTTTGGAAGATGGACAGTCTTGTCATCCCCGAAGAAACCAGAGAGACTGGAAGATGGCAAGTCTTGTCATACCCATGTAAACCGGAGTGACTGCGCACCTTTGGAAGATGGCAAGTCTTGTCATCCCCAACGACACCAGAGTGGCTGCGTCCCTTGGAAGATGGCAAGTCTTGTCATCTACAAGAAAACCAGAGTGATTGCATGCCTTTGGAACATGGCAAGGCTTGTCATCCCCAAGGAAACCAGAGCGATAGCATGCCTTTGGAAGATAGGAAGTCTTGTCATCCCCAAGAAAACCAGAGTGACAGAGCACCTTTGGCCGATTGCAAGTCTTGTCAACCCCAAGCAAACCAGAGTGACTGCACGCCTTTGGAAGATGGCAAGTCTATTAATACCCAATGAAACCAGAGTGACTGCGCACCTTTGGAAGATGGCAAATCTTGTCATCCCCAAGGAGCCCAGAGTGGCTGCGTCCCTTTGGAAAATGACAAGTCTTGTCATTCCCAAGGAAGCCAGAGTGTCTGCGTCCCTTGGAAGATGGCAAATCTTGTCATCCCCAAGGAAACCTGAGTGACTGAGTGCCTTGGAAGACGGCAAGCCTAGTCATCCCTAACGAAACCAGAGTGACTGTGCGTCTTTGGAAGATGGAAAGTCTTGTCATTCCCAACAATACCGGAACGACTGTGTGCCTTCAGAAGTTGGAAGGTCTTGTCATCCCCATGGAAACCAGAGTGGCTGTGCGCCTTTGGAAGATGGAAAGTCTTGTCATTCCCAAGGACACCAGAGTGACTGCGCACCTCTGGAAGATGGCAAATCTTGTCATCCCCAAGGAAACCAGAGTGACTGCATGCCTTGGAAGATGGCAAGTATTGTCATCCCCAATGAAACCAGAGTGGCTGCGCCCATTAGAAGATGGCAAGTCTTGTCATCCACAAGGAAACCAGAGGGGCTACGCGGTTTTGGACGATGGCAAGTCTTGTCATCCCCAACAAAACCAGAGCGACTGCGTGCCTTTGGAAGATGGCAAGTCTTGTCATTCCCAAAGAAACAAGAGTGGCTGCGTCCCTTGGAAGATGGCAAGTCTTGTCATCCCCAAGGAAACCAGAGTGGCTGCGCCCCTTTAGAAGATGGCAAGTCTTGTCATACACAAGGAAACCAGAGTAGCTGCGTCCGTTTGGAAGATGGCAAGTCTTGCCATCCCCAAGGAGCCCAGAGTAGCTGTGTCCCTCTGGAAGAGGCAAGTATGGTCACCCCCAAGGAAACCAGAGTGGCTGCGCCCCTTTAGAAGATGGCAAGTATTGTCACCCCCAAGGAAACCAGAGTGACTGCTCATCTTCAGAAGATGGCAAGCCTTTGTAGTAACGAGGTCCGCAGCCAGGATGTAGTTTTATGTACATTTATTGAGTTCAATCACAGATAGTTGAGTTGTAGAGATGCAGCCCCACCAAGAGCAGTCTGCCTGCTGCTCAGCCCATACTCCAACTGGCACACTCAAGCATCCAGGCACCCAAACATTCCATTCAAGACTCTCACACCAACATTCCATGAATCACATTTACACTGGCTGAGCAGCTAGGGAGAAAGTAACAGAGAGCAACCAGATAAATATAATACAGGTTACAACATACCTTCCCTTCTTCCACAAAACAAAATAAAAACCGCAAAGAAGGAAAAGATTCAAACAAGGAGAACCCCAAGAGAAAAAAAGTGGAAAAGGAGAGAAAAAGCAGTAAGAAAGTGAACCCAAACGTGAAGGAATCGTAGCAAAGATACCAAGAAAATCAAGCGTGAGCAAGGAAGAAAATACACCAGAGAAATGCAAGAGGAAGTGCAAGAGGATATCATATAGAAGGTTAAGACCGAAGTGCAAGAGAAATGGAAAGAAAATTCAGAGAAAATATACAAGAGATGTACAAGAAGTACATGTAAGAAGACTACACAATGTAGAGGAGATGCATAGACAAATATACATTATAAATCTATCACCCACCCATCATCCTTGTATACATTTTTTTAACAAAACATTAGAAATGGGTGGCGGACACCCGAACTGACTTTCCCCAAACGACAGGTGAATAAATGGACCAGAAACATGGAACATCTACACTCAAGATGAACCGAAGAAGATAGTTAAGGGGAAAGAAAGAAAAGAACGTTGACTACCAGCCATACAGCCACAGAGGCCTAGGCAGACAACCACAAGTGTGCACAATAGTGCACACAAACAATGATACACATGGGAGTCGTACCCTTTAGAACACCTATATAAAGGTTAGTAGCATGAACAGACAGCAGAACACAAGGGACTCGTACCCCCTAGAACCTCTTTGTGAAGGTTAGAAACCTGAATAGAACAAAAGAACACATGGGACTCGTACCCATTAGAACCCCTGTGTGGAGGTTAGAAACGAGCACAGAACAAAAGAACACATGGGACTCGTACCCATTAGAACCTCAATGAAAAGGATAGAAACGTGCACAGAACAGTAGAACACATGGGACTAGTACCCATTAGAACCCCTATGTGGAGGTTAGAAACCTCCACAGAACAATGTAACACATGGGACTCGTACCTATTAGAACCCCTGTGTGGAGGTTAGAAACTAGCACAGAACAAAAGAACACATGGGACTCGTACCCATTAGAACCCCTGTGTGGAGGTTAGAAACTAGCACAGAACAAAAGAACACATGGGACTCGTACCCATTAGAACCTCAATGAGAAGGTTAGAAACGTGCACAGAACAGTAGAACACATGGGACTCGTACCCATTAGAACCCCTATGTGGAGGTTAGAAACGTGCACAGAACAATGTAACACATGGGACTCGTACCCATTAGAACCCCTGTGTGGAGGTTAGAAACGAGCACAGAACAAAAGAACACATGGGACTCGTACCCAGTAAAACCTCAATGAGAAGTTTAGAAACGTGCACAGAACAGTAGAACACATGGGACTTGTACCCATTAGAACCCCTATGTGGAGGTTAGAAATGTGCACAGAGCAATGTAAAACATGGGACTCGTACCTATTAGAACCCCTATGTGGAGGTTAGAAACGTGCACAGAACAGTAGAACACATGGGACTCGTACCCATTAGAACCCCTATGTGGAGGTTAGAAACGTGCACAGAACAATGTACCACATGGGATTCGTACCCATTAGAACCCCTATGTGGAGGTTAGAAACTTGCACAGAACAGTAGAACACATGGGACTCGTACCCATTAGAACCCCTATGTGGAGGCTAGAAACGTGCACAGAACAATGTAACACATGGGACTCGTATCCATTAGAACCCCTATGTGGAGGTTAGAAACGAGCCCAGAACAAAAGAACACATGGGACTCGTACCCATTAGAACCTCAATGAGAAGGTTAGAAACATGCACAGAACAATGTAACACATGGGACTCGAACCCAATAGAAACCTTGTGTGGAGGATAGAAACGTGCACAGAACAGAAGAACACATGGGACTCGCACCCATTAGAAACTGTGTAAATGGGACTGACACCCAGTACGTAGTGTATGGATGGGACTAAAACCCATTACAAACTGTGAAGATGGGACTAAAGCCCAATACAAACTGTGAAGATGGGACTAAAATTCAAAATCCATTAACTGAGAAAGCTGCGTTGAATGGGATTAAAACCCATGAACTGTGTTGAATGGGATTAAAACCCATGAACTGTGTTGAATGGGACTAAAACCCATGAACTGTGTTGAATGGGATTAAAACCCATGAACTGTGTTGAATGGGATTAAAACCCATGAACTGTGTTGAATGGGATTAAAACCCATGAACTGTGTTGAATGGGATTAAAACCCATGAACTGTGTTGAATTGGACTAAAACCCATTAACTGTGTTGAATGGGATTAAAACCATTATCTGTGTTGAATGGGACTAAAGCCCATGAACTGTGTTGAATGGGACTAAAACCATTAACTGTGTTGAAAGGGACTAAAACCATTAACTGTGTTGAATGGGACTAAAACCATTAACTGTGTTGAACGGGACTAAACCCATGAACTGTGTTGAATGGGATTAAAACCCATGAGCTGTGTTGAACGGGATTAAAACCCATGAACTGTGTTGAACGGGATTAAAACCCATGAACTGTTTTGAATGGGATTAAAACCCATGAACTGTGTTGAATGGGATTAAAACCCATGAACTGTGTTGAATGGGACTAAAACCATTAACTGTGTTGAATGGGACTAAAACACATGAACTGAGTTGAACGGGACTAAAACCATTAACTGTGTTGAATGGGACTAAAACCCATGAACTGTGTTGAATTGGACTAAAACCCATTAACTGTGTTGAATGGGATTAAAACCCATGAACTGTGTTGAACGGGATTAAAACCCATGAACTGTGTTGAATGGGATTAAAACCCATGAACTGTGTTGAATGGGATTAAAACCCATGAACTGTGTTGAATGGGACTAAAACCATTAATTGTGTTAAATGGGACTCAAACCCATTAACTGTGTTGAATGGGACTATAACCATTAACTGTGTTGAATGGGACTAAAACCATTAATTGTGTTGAAAGGGACTACAACCCATGAACTGTGTTGAATGGGACTAAAACCCATTAACTGTGGTGAATGGGATTAAAACCCATTAACTGCGTTGAATGGGACTAAAACCCATGAACTGTGTTGAATGGGATTAAAACCAATGAATTGTGTTGAATGGGATTAAAACCCATGAATTGTGTTGAATGGGATTAAAAACCATGAATTGTGTTGAATGGGATTAAAACCCATGAATTGTGTTGAATGGGATTAAAACCATTAACTGTGTTGAATGGGACTGAAACCCATGAACTGTGTGCAATGGGACTAAAACCCATTAACTGTGGTGAATGGGATTAAAACCCATGAACTGTGTTGAATGGGACTAAAACTCATGAACTGCGTTGAATGGGATTAAAACCCATTAACTGTGGTGAATGGGATTAAAACCCATGGACTGTGTTGAATGGGACTAAAACCCATTAACTGTGGTGAATGGGATTAAAACCCATGAACTGTGTTGAATGGGACTAAACCCATTAACTGTGTTGAATGGGACTAAAACTATTAACTGTGTTGAATGGGACTAAAACCCATTAACTGTGTTGAATGGGACTAAACCCATTAACTGTGTTGAATGGGACTAAACCCATTAACTGTGTTGAATGGGACTAAAACCATTAACTGTGTTGAATGGGACTAAAACCCATGAACTGTGTTGAATGGGACAACAACACACAACAACAATCCTGTGTAGGATAAACAAGAACCTGTAAATACTGTACGTATAGCATCAAAACAAACATAAAGAACTAGAGGCAGGAATACAATGGAGAACATGGCCAAAAGAAGACAAAATAACAAAAGACAACAAAATCCTTCGCCGGTGAGCGACATCTCACCCGTGTCATGCCTGAGTGTCATTCAAATATAACAAACACTAAACATACATAGTGTAGCATACCAAAATGTTGAATATATGTCGATGGGCCGCTTCTCCAAAATAGTTAAATTGAGACATGTAAGCAAATTACAAAAAAAACAATTGTGGCAAACAAAGCGTGTACTATGCCACGACCAACAGGCATCGAACTACATGCCCATGTGAGTGAGCAACAACAACCTTCAACAACAAAGAGCGTGCATGAAGATGTGTGAGGACCCTACAGCCAAATGCTTCTAAACAAAACACACTCCATTCAAGTTGACCATAGAAAACATTTGTGGCACACAGAATTGAACATTTTCGAAGCGTGTACACAGCCACAACTTCCAGACGTCGAGCTACATGTCCACGTGAGTGATGAACACTACAGAATGTACCTGAGCAATGTCAAAATTCAATGACAACGAGCTTGAAAGAAAAAAACTGAGGTCCCACGTGAATAAAAGGCAGTATACCGGCACATATGCTATACCATAACCTCCCATTCCACATGCAGAGCAGCAGTACAGTGGGATCCTTCGACGTGCCGAGTCGTCTTCATAATTCCGTAATATTATGCAGGTAAACACGCGGTTGGCAGAAAGTGTCCTGAATCAAAATGGACATTGTGAGACAAAAAGGTGCTTGCGGCTACCTCCAATCACAAGATGGCGGCACGCAGCCAACGCTGCGCCGGATGGCTCCAGGCACGTCGGTGCTGAAGAGCGTCAGAAAGCTGCATAAATGTCCAGAATGCCGTCGAGCACATCCACGCAAACTGGCAAAGCAGGTAAGCCTGCGCGCGCTCAGGATAGATCGTGCCACTATTTTTAAACCGCAACACAGCGGTTAAACTGCCATGAGACAAAGTCAATGAAACAAATAACAAATAAATTAAAAGTTGTCTCACCATCAAAATCTCTCTCCGTGCGCCGGTAACCAGAAAGAAATCCAGACAAGTGTAAAACATTGCTTGTTGCAGTAGGTTGCACTGAAATCACGTTGAAAGAGTCAATAAAACGGGAAGAAGACACAAAAAGAGTACGCAAAGAAACGTTGACCCAAACCTTTGATGGAAGCACTTTCATCCAAAATTGGACAGGTTAGCTGAGCAAAACAGGACCCAGTATGTGCTTGTGAGTTTACACCAAACTGGTGTGGTTTGCCAAGCAGATAACATGTCCATGAGCGCAGCATTAACACGTGAACACCCATCATGCCAAAAGTGTTGAGGCAATTTGCATTTTGTAGAGCCCGCCTGGGCTGGGGCTGTCCGGTGTGAAGGACACTAGTGGAGTGCTCATGATCACACAGGATGTCACAGTAGCAGATATTCCAAATGTTTAACCCAATGAAGTACAAGCAGATTGGGGCTGTCTGGTGAAAGAGACACTGGTGGGGCTGGCATGCCTTGTACTTCAGACTGGAGGTTTCTTCATAGTATTGTAGGTTTCCTTTAGAGATTTCTTGTTTTAGTAAGACCTTTTTAAAACACACGTAGTTTCATTTCAAGAATCGTCGCCAAAAATCTGTAGTAACGAAGTCCGCAGCCAGAGTGTAGTTTCAGGTAGATTTATTGAGTTCAATCACAGATAGTTGAGTGGTAGAGATGCAGCCCCACCAGGAGCAGTCTGCCTGCTGCTCAGCCCATACTCCAACTGACACACTCAAGCATCCAGGCTCCCAAACATTCCATTCAAGACCATCACACTAACATTCCATGCATCACATTCACACTGGCTGAGCAGCTAGGGAGAAAGTAACCAGATAAATACAATACAGGTTACAACAGCCTTGTCATCCCCAACGAAACCGGAATGACTGCGTGCCTTCAGAATTGGAAGGTCTTGTCATTCCTAAGGACACCAGAGTGACTGCGTACCTCTGGAAGATGGCAAGTCTTGTCATCCCCAATGAAACCAGAGTGACTGCGCGCCTTTGGAAGATGGCGAGTCTTGTCATTCCCATAGAAACCAGAGTGACAGCATGCCCTTGGAAGATGGCAAGTTTTGTCATCCCTAAGGAAGCCAGAGTGACAGCGAGCCTTTAGAAGATGGCAAGTCTTATCATCCCCAAAGAAACCAGAGTGACTGCACGTCTTGGAATATGGCAAGTCTTGTCATCCCCAAGGAAACCAGAGTGGCTGCGTCCCTTGGAAGATGGCAAGTCTTGTCATCCCCAAGGAAACCAGAGCGGCTGCAAACCTTGGAAGATGGCAGGTCTTGTCATCCCCAAGGAAACCAGAGCGGCTGCATCCCTTGGAAGATGGCAGGTCTTGTCATCCCCAAGGAAACCAGAGCGGCTGCATCCCTTGGAAGATGGCAGGTCTTGTCATCCCCAAAGAAACCAGAGTGGCTGCGCTCCTGTAGAAGATGGCAAGTCTTGTCAACCCCAAGGAAACCAGAGGGAGTGCGTGCCTTTGGAAGATGGCAAGTCTTGTCAACCCCAAGGAAACCAGAGTGACTGCGCACCTTTGGAAGATGGCAAGTCTTGTCATCCACAAAGAAACCAGAGTGGCTGCGCCCCTATAGAAGATGGCAAGTCTTGTCAACCCCAAAGAAACCAGAGAGAGTGTGTGCCTTTGGAAGATGTCAAGTTTTGGCATCCCTAAGGAAACCATAGCGACAGCGCCTTTGGAAGATGTCAAGTTTTGGCATCCCTAAGGAAACCATAGCGACAGCGCCTTTGGAAGATGGGAAGTCTGCAACATCTACAAACAAGACGCACTTTTGAAGGACGGCTTCCTACTATAAGTTTGGGGACAATTTCTAGAGTGATCAATCAATTGATTTGGGCCCAACTGACACTGTTTCAGAATAAAAGGCAACTCTCCGAGTCAGTGCAGAGTTCACCTTGCTGCTGAAGGAGAAGGGCAGATACTCTAGGCAAAACAAACAACGCTGGTACTAAGATCTGAAGGGAGAAGACATACAGCCTGGCATGTCCATAATGACGCCAAAAAGCAAAGAAGGGAGTTAAGAGGTATAATAACACGTGGACTCGGCCTCCTCTACAAGTAATGAAAAAACAAAGGGAGTCCACTCTCAATTCCAAAGAACCGTGCTATCCTTACAAACAGTGACGAAACCCAAGAGAACCATTCGGTTTCTAGCATGGGAGAAACGATATGTGTTCTAAAATAACCCTCACCCACCCAAAGGTTTCCTTGGTGGCATTCTTCATCATCGGGTTCTTCCCGCCCCGCTGCGGAACGGGGCGTGCTACGACCTACGGATACGTGGGAGCACTTTCAAGTGAAGTGAAATAATGTGTTTGATGTGAGAGTGGAAGGGTCAGAAGATAAGTGAGTTAAAAAATACCTGGCTGCTTGGAAAACTAAACTTTAATACTCCCTACAGCTGGTATTAATAAAAGTGGGGAAAAGGAGGAAAAAGTGCTATAATGGGCAGTTTCCTCACGGGTCTACATGTTTCGAAGCCTACCCCTAAGCTTCTCTTCAGAACCTAGAATGTTGATCCCTTTTACCACTCTGACTGTTACCTAGTGTGGTCAGCCTAGTCAATGTCAAAGGCTAATATGCATCTTTGTCAGAAATACATTCATCCAATACCTACTTGGTATTCTCTTTAAAAACGATACTTAGGTTGCCTAATTAGGGCCCCATGAGCTTCAACACGGGAGGGGAGAAGCGCTTGTAGTCACACATTCGTCAAAGCATCTCTCTCGCCCAAGACACTGCCTGCCCGTGGCTCCTATGAACATGCAGAAGAGAAGCTTAGGGGTAGGCTTCGAAACATGTAGCCCCGTGAGGAAACTGCCCATTATAGCACTTTTTCCTCCTTTTCCCCACTTTTATTAATACCAGCTATAGGGAGTATTAAAGTTTAGTTTTCCACTCAGCCAGGTATTTTTTAACTCACTTATCTTCTGACCCTTCCACTCTCACATCAAACACATTATTTCACTTCACTTGAAAGTGCTCCCATGTATCCGTTGGTCGTAGTACGCCCCGTCCCGCAGCGGGGCGGGAAGAACCCGATGATGAAGCATGCCACCAAGGGACCTTTTGGTGGGTGAGGGTTATTTTAGAACACATATCGTTACTCCCATGCTAGGAACCAAATGGTTCTCTTGGGTTTAGTCACTGTTTGTAAGGATAGCACGGTTCTTTGGAATTGAGAGTGGACTCCCTTTGTTTTTTCATGTCCATAATGACTCCATTTCTCCCAGCTCCTGAGTGCACCTATCCCATCCCTTGCTCTGCCGTGAAATCTGATGAGACATGAAGCTTGTGACTGCTCACGAGTCCATCCCAAGACTGCGCCCCAAAAGACCTGTGGTGATTGCTAATCGCCGTAGAGCCTAGAAAATCAGATGAGCTCTAGGAATGTTAACAAATGTGTGCTTGGTCGCCATGTTTTCTATATAGAAGCTCCATGTTTTCTGGCACTGTTCAAACTCACAAGTCCGACAAGGAACACTTTTCACTTCTCTGGTGCAAGGAAGGATGGCCTTGCAGAGCTCTGTCTTGGAAGGAAGATGGGAGAGGGGCAGGACCTTCTGGATGCTCGTCAAAGGGCACTGGTTGCACAAACTGTAGCAAAGGAGGTGCGAGTAGGAGTGACCCCCCCCTGGCTCCATAAGACCCAATTAGCAACAAAGGTATAGAAGGTTCCAGTGCAGGGGTGGGGTTTAGAAGCACGGACCGGTTGCTATTGGTCCCAGTGCAGGGGCGGGGTTTAGGTTGTTATTGGTTCCAGTGCAGGGGCGGGGTTTAGACGCATGGACCGGTTGCTATTGGGTTCAGTGCAGGGGCGGGGTTAAGGTTGTTATTGGTGCTAGTGCAGGGGCGGGGTTTAGACGCACGGGCCGGTTGCTATTGGTTCCAGTGCAGGGGCGGGGTTTAGACGCACGGGCCGGTTGCTATAGGTTCAAGTGCAGGAGCGGGGTTTAGACAGATGGGCCAGTTGCTATTTGTTCCAGTGCAGGGGCGGGGTTTAGGTTGCTATTGGTTCCAGTACAGGGGTGTGGTTTACTAAGATGGACCGGTTGCTATTGGTTCCAGTTCAGGGGCGGGGTTTAGGTTGCTATTGGTTCCAGTGCAGGCTTGGGGTTTAGAAGCACGGACTGGTTGATATTGGTACAAGTGCAGGGGCGGGGTTTAGACGGATGGACCGGTTGCTATTGGTTCCAGTGCAGGGGCAAGGTTTAGAAGCACGGGCCGGTTGCTATTGGTTCCTGTGCAGGGGCAGGGTTTAGGTTGCTATTGGTTCCAGTGCAGGGGCGGGGTTTGGAAGCACAGGCCGGTTGCTATTGGTTCCAGTGCAGGGGCGGAGTTTAGGTTGCTATTGGTTCCTGTGCAGGGGCAGGGTTTAGAAGCACGGGCCGGTTGCTATTGGTTCCAGTGCAGGGGCGGGGTTTAGGTTGCTATTGGTTCCTGTGCAGGGGCGGGGTTTAGAAGCACAGGCCGGTTGCTATTGGTTCCTGTGCAGGGGCGGGGTTTAGGTTGCTATTGGTTCCAGTGCAGGGGCGGGGTTTAGGTTGCTATTGGTACCAGTGCAGGGGCGGGGTTTAGGTTGCTATTGGTTCCAGTGCAGGGGCGGGGTTTAGAAGGATGGACCGGTTGCTTTGGGGAGAGAAAGTTTGAAATCCAACTACTGACTCCAGAGCAGCCTAAGGTTTGGGGGAAACTACACTTGGCTTCGCATTTGGGATTTACTGGAATAATACAGATATTAAGTTAAAAGGCTACAGGGCGTTCTAGACAATTAGGGTATGGAATAAAACTAATAGGATGGGGTGTGTATTGGAATGTGGTCTATCTAACATTTGTATGGTGACTGCTGAGTTGTTTAGAATAATAATCCTTCGGCTATACATGAATAATGTGTAATAAGTTATTGTATATAGTAAAATACTGTTGGGACACAAGTTCTGGGCTCCATTTTATGGTCATCTGCAGATAAGAGATTCTCTGACGGGTCCGTTTGATTCCTGACATTTTTTGTCTATAACTCACTAGGGGAGAGTGAAAAACGCCTGCCGGTTCTCCTTTCACCGAAAAGGGCACGATTCCTTTTGGGACTAAGGAGATCTCCTGGGGGTGTGACCCCCAGTAAGGGGTGAATACAACAATCCCCTCGAGGCCGGTGAGCTCTGACATCACTGCTGCTCATGCACCTTGTGGTCACGAGACACACCCACAAGGGCCCCTGAGCCTTCTGGGCTGCACCCACTGCGCACTCTTTCCTTAGAGTGATTCCACTGCAGGGACACACACAAGGGTCCCTGAGCCTTTGGGGCTCCACCCACCATGCATTCTTTCCTTAGAGTGAGTCCGCTTACTGGTCCATCCACGAGGGCCCCTGAGCCTTCGGGCTGCCCTCACCATGCATTCTTTCCTTAGTGTGAGTCCGCTTGCTGGGCCATCCACGAGGGCCCCTGAGCCTTCGGGCTGCACCCACCATGCACTCTTTACTTAGAGTGAGTCCTTCAGTGCTACACCCTCTGCGCACTCTTTCCTTAGAGTGAGTCCGCTGCAGGGTCATCCACATGGGCCCCTGAGCCTTCGGGGCTGCACCCACCTCACACTCTTTCCTTAGTGTGAGTCCGCTGCACGGCCACTCACAAGGACCCGTGAACCTTCAGGGCTACACCCAAAGTGCACTCTTTCCTTAATGTGAGTCCGCTGCAGGGCCCTCCACAAGGACCCTTGAACCTTCAGGGCTACACCCACAGTGCACTCTTTCCTTAATGTGAGTCCGCTGCAGGGCCACTCACAAGGACCCTTGAACCTTCAGGGCTACACCCACAGCGCACTTTTTCCTAGTGCCAATATCGGCAACCCACCCAACCCGCAAACACAGAAATACCAGAATAAAGAACACACAAGACACATTAGTTGTTGGAGAAAACATTGCTGCAGGTTTATTTTGCATAAGAAATATGCCAATATGGTGGGTCAACTTACGGGCAATCCAAGGGCAGGCAGCCCCTCTGCTGCCTGCCCACCTGATGAGCCAAAATGCACCGTGGCATAACCAATCAGTGCTAACCATTTTGTGGAATTACCCCTTACATCCTGTGGACCACCAGTCCACCCATTTACTCACGCCCCTTGAGGGGGCAGAGCGTATCCAGGCAAGCCCCCGGTTGCTCAGGTTTACAACCGCCCGAAGGACTAACGGGGCGCCATCGTTCCTCCAGAGTCCTGCCGCAAGGACTTCCTGGGGCTATTTGGCATTTGCACCCTTCTTCTGGTCCTGAAGATGGTACCCCTATATACCATTCAGCCTCTGGTTCGCCCTGTAACTCCGCCTGCAACACAAAAGAACAAGTTAACAGCCTTCCTACCCTAGCCACCCTTCCAGCTGACACGCTGGGTAAGCGCTAGGGAGGGAGACGGCGTGCCCTCTGCATGAAAAGAATCGCCAACTGGGCGGGGGAGGCAGATATACCTGCCCCCCAGCTCACTGGCGCGCCAAAAATGACAGGGCAGTGCTTGGACATCCGGGAGGTCCAAACACTAGCCCTGTTGTGTGTGTGCCATCATGTGGCACTAGGGTGGCCGCCCTCTTATGGGGGCCCCCTGCGTGGGCCACGGGCAGCCTCATAGTGCCAATATCGGCAACCCACCCAACCCGCAAACACAGCAATACCAGAATAATGAACACACAAGACACATTGGTTGTTGGAGAAAACATTGCTGCAGGTTTATTTTGCATAAGAAATATGCCAACATGGTGGGTCAACTTACGGGCGATCCAAGGGCAGGCAGCCCCTCTGCTGCCTGCCCACCTGATGAGCCAAATTGCACCGTGGCATAACCAATCTGTGCTAACCATTTTGGGGAATTACCCCTTACATCCTGTGGACCACCAGTCCACCCATTTACTCACGCCCCTTGAGGGGGCGGAGCGTATCCAGGCAAGCCCCTGGTTGCTCAGGTTTACAACCGCCCGACGGACTAACGGGATGCCGTCGTTCCTCCAGGGTCGTGCCGTAAGGACTTCCTGGGGCTATTTGGCATTTGCACCCTTCTTCTGGTCCTGAAGATGGTACCCCTATGTACCATTCAGCCTCTGGATCGCCCTCTAACTCCACCACAGCTCTGGGTGTGGCCCCCGTCATACCCAGGGCCCCCCACCAAGGCAGGCATTCTTACTTACACCCTGATGTTTCTAGGGCATCACCCAGGTCCAACAGAAACAGGTCCATGCCCAATCTAGACAAATGGACCCCATCCACATCAAATCATCCCGTGGTCGTGGCATGCAAGAGCCGAGTCTGATAAATCCAGAAACCCCTCTGTTCCGTGAATTTTGAGCATGGTGCCGTTTACCCTCCTGCGAGCAATTTCAACGGCCTCTCCAGACCCGGACAATCCCCATTTATCTTTGACATGGGTACCAGTCCCTCTGGCCGGACAATTCACATCTACCTCTTCAGGTGTTTCACGTTCGTTGGCCTCCACTTAACTAGGGAACTGCTATTCTCTGTTTTAGCCACGGCTTTATTTACCCCCATGGGCACGTTCAATGGCATCCCCAGGGTTGCAGCAACTGAGCACTACTTTATCCACTTTTCAGGCAGAAATCCCTATGGTGCCCTGTGCTCCACTAGGGGCCTTCTTGTTAGGTGTTGCCGCGTCATGTGTTTACCCTTTACCGCCCGGTACCTGGTATATGGCTTGGCTGGTAATCATTGTGGATTTCGCCTCCAAGCCCATCGGTATAATTATTAACAGTTATTAATTGTGGCTGCACAATACCCTTTTCTCTATCGGCTGACCTCCGTTGTATGGGAGTACAGCACTGTCCCAAGATATTATAATAAAATTAAACCACTACTTTTCTCTTGACCAGGCTTCTGCGTGGTATACTCCCTTGTTTGCTGAGTACCATTCTGTGCAGTTCCATATGGGGGTTGACTAAGCCCTTGGTTACCCCCCCCTGCTTGGCGAGTCCACACTTGGGGTTCACTGATGACTGTGTGCTGCACCAAGAGAAATATGGACTCCCTGGAAAGGGTCATCAGGCGGGGACAGGGGGAGTCTTGTGACTGATGCTGTGTCGCCATGCTGGTGTCCCCACCAGAGTAGTAGCCCACAACCCTGCATATAATTTCATAGGTTCTACACAAGAATGCACCTAGTTTGTTCAGAACTAACACTACACACATGTTGGCCCATGGTGCTACGCAAGATTGTACTTAGTTTGCTCAGAAGTCGTACTGCACACATTCACATCTCGTGCTCCAACGCACCTCAGCCCTGAAGACTGGGCCCTTGTTTTACCCCCGTACTTGCTTATTCCCTAACTTTGGGGGTTCGCCCTTAAAATTGTGCACTGAACCATCAGTGGAAGTTTACCTGCTCCTTCCAAATTTTAATTTTCCTGAATAATGGACATGCCAAGTATTCTTTAATACATTTTAGCCTTTTTATGCCTTTACCCCTTGTTTACCAGAGTGCCAGAACGGTTAGTCAATGCTGTGGATTTGAGGACACGGAGAACATATGAGCAAATTTACTTGCTCCTTCTAAATATGACTGCAAATGTGTTCTGGTAATAGTCCGCATTGGTGCTCCAAACGCATATTTCTCAACACTCTTGCCGTAACAACACCTATTTTGGCATGACAAACTAACGCAACCCACCTGGCTGACTGGTGGATCTAGCGTATGTAGCCCATAAGCCAGCGTTTGCTAGAGGTATACCAGTGTGTCAAAAAGGGCCCATGTCTTTGGCTAGTGGGACCCTGGAGTAAATCATACACAAATTGCCTGCCCTTTATTTTTTCATTCCCTGCAAGTCCCTCACCATCTGAAAGCGGTCTATAGCGGCTGAGTCACCCTGCTGCTGTCCTCACCCTGGTGGGAGTAGCCCCGTGCCAAACTTCTGTTAATGTATACCTGGAAGCAAACAAGTGGATGGTGAGAACGGGCGGACAGTCTGAACAGAATCCAATCCCAGTCTAACTGCGGACTTTGACTCGATGTTGAGTAGCCGTACCGGTGCACCCACCCTGGTGTGGATTACCCAGCACCCAGATTGGAAGTATTGCTGGGATGCAGGAGAGGAAATGTAGGTAGCTTTAATACACTGTCAGCCAGAGTCCTCCCACAAGTGTACCCACACCTTGAGGACCCTGCCCCCCTATAAGGGCAACCAGTCCTACACCCCCTGGCTGGACCAGCTATGGGGCAGGCAGTCTCATAACAATAAGTGAAGCGTCCTGTGGTACCCACTGGTTATGCTGAGGGACATTCCCGTTAACTGGCCACTAAGTTCGCACCTCCCCTGAATTATTGATACAACTGTATTGAACCAATTTTGTGTCATAGTCCAGTATCCTTGGGGAATTGTCTTTTGTGCCTCACCAAGTCAGTCAGTCCCCTGCTCATTTAACCATATTAAAATTCTTGCAGTAACTACATACTTTTTAGGATGATAGGTTGATAGACCCAACAGGGTTTGATCCTGTGACCATGAGGTTGAAACCACTACCACACCCAGCAGGTGAATCGGTCCAGGTTTTCTTTGTCATGACCCCTATTATGCCCTTTGAAATCACCATAAAACTTGCAAGCGGCCATGTGGCAGGCACCCAAGCGGTACCTGCCAGTCCTAATTAACCTTCATATCCTTGCGGCATAGCGGCACTCACTGCTGCAGATGTCTTGGTGCAACCAATACTCGCCCCTATTGAAATCAGTAATTATTTAAATTGATTTAAACAGTGTACATGAATGAAACAATGCACAGGCAATTTGAAAATTTCACACGTACTGTAAAGTGACACATTTTGGACTTGTCAGTCAGATTAAGTTGGTCGCCTTTGGTCAATGCGAGTGACCAGTGCAAGTGAATCACACGGAACCAAGTATGGACGCTAAGTGACCCCAATTGAACAGACAACAGCTTAGTGTGGGTGGGTTGCCCAAATGTAGCTTGGATGCAGAGGAATTACCCTCCCCTCTCCCCCCCACGTGCAGAAAATTACTGTACAGTTCTGTTCCCACTCCCCAGTTTGTAAATCTTAGCAATTGTGAGTGGTCCAAATGACATCAATGTCAAGTCTAAGATTCACAAGTTATGTGCCAAGCGCAGCCCCCCTTATGGAGGGTCCTGCAAGGACCCCTCTGCCTCACTGAGTGAAATCTAGCTACTTTTCACTCAGCGCACATGCATGCCATTAAGAGAGGCCCTAGCGACAACTTGGCGCACTGCTGCTAAGGGAGGGTACAATCTGATGCACCCGGCTCCATGGGGCCAACTGTATCCTCTGGGTTCGTGTCTGGCCTTCCTCTTAAGCCCAGATATACCTAAGGCACTGCCTCAATGCTGAAATGATGGGACTGTGCAAGAGCTGTAATGAGTCTTTGCCTGCACAAGTCACCCAACAGTCAAGTTGGCCCTGACGGACCTTGTGTTCAGGTGCCAGATTTGGAAAGGGCCTTGCCTTTGCTTGCCGCCCCCTGGGGCAAACACAATGCTTGTGCACTGGCCGCCGCGTGACGATGCCCACGCGTCGCATCGAACGCTTGATCAAATGCCTTGCCAACTCGAACTACTTAAACCTACACCTTGGCAATAGTGCATACACCAAACATGCACCTGGGAACCCGTCTGCTCATTTTTCCGCCTAGGATGCCTCCACACTGGAGGTCTGATTCCCGTGGCGCCATGGGGTGAATATTTACACATAATTCCTTAGATAAATGAGAATGCCTCAAAAGGTTGGCTTCCTATAAGACATAGAATGCCTTTGCAGTATCACCAGTGCTGTAAATTGAACCGCTCGCGCCTAACAAGCCAACAACTGCACCCACCGAAGCAAACTGCTCAAAGCGCCCAGCACCCAGAGCGCCACCCCCATGCCTATCCGTGTTCAAGGATATCCGTATGTCATACTTAACAGACACTGACTACCAAATTCAACTAAGCAATGCTGCTTTAAAGTATTGCTATGTTATCCCACAAAAGAAAGCCAGAACCATCTATGTTCTACCCCACGATTAGCTTGCAACTCCCTTACGAGGATAACGAGGGGTGGAGGGCAGAGGAAACACCAGATACCACATCGTTGGATGGCATAATTAGCATGCCTAATCCAATATGCCACATGCAGGTTTAAAATTATCCTGACGTGCCCCCTGTGGCCAAATGATTCTGACCCGAACACTTGGTCTGTCGTGGTAATTGGAATTAGAGCTTTTGTGATTGTATCTTCGATGTGACTCATGTACTCTGAAGTCTAGGTAATGTAACTGGTCTTTTAAGCGCACTGACACCTTCGGTAAAGTTTGCGCTATATAACATCGCCTTAATAACCACTGGCTAAATAAACGACACACGTACGGTATATGGCATGTTATTATTCCACGCATGACACCAAACCACAGAGCTGCTCAAGAGCAGCCAACACCGTAGAGCACACGGACGTCTTCCACGCCATCCAGCAGCAGCTGAACATGTGTTCTGCCTCTCCTGCTGTTCTTTCATTTTGTTTCACTTTGTGGCGGGTGTTGTTGTGGGCGTGTGAGCTACGCGTTCTTAGCTTGCCAGGGCGCAACGCATAGCAAAAGTCAAGGTGGGCTTGTTTTAATGTGTGCGTGGCTGCTCAGAGCCATGCGTCGACATCACTTCATGAATCCCACCTCTGCTGACAATGGATTGCTCGAGCAATCCAGCGAGTCCGTCACACCGACCACACACACTGCCAAGGGCGCTGCTTGCCTAATCAAGCATCCCACAGCAGCATGTTCTAAAGGCCAAATATCTGCTGCAGGGCAAGAGACTCACGGCCCGCTCTGTGTCAAAATCCAAATATGGGCCAATAAAGGCGGCGCGGCTGGCTCCACGAGTCGAACCTCAGTAGCCAAAACAAACGTTAGCTTGTGTGTACTGGTAGGTCCCGCGCTCGAGCCTCGGCAATCACAGCTGAGGTATCCTCCCATGGGTTGGCAACAACAGTGCAATGGACACATCACAGATTTTTTACTGTTAGAGAGCACTGCGCGAACATATTAATAGTAAGTTGTGCCATATAAAATTACCAACAGCACAATACACCGAGTGCTCATTACACCATGCCCACTACTAACACATTAGTGCAAAAACCGCAGTGTACTGTTACTGTCAATTAGAACTTGATAGGCGCGCAATCTGCAATTACTTGGAGCCAAGGACAAAGCGGGCAAGATTAGGTGTGTTGTTTCTCACCACAAAAGAGGAATAGCCAAATGAATCAAGTCCCTAAGTCGGGAGAGCGCGCATGACCTGTCAAAGCCTTCTAGTCTCACTTCCTCTTAAACACGGTTACCTCGCCGTGAAATTGCCTCCCCTTGGTCTGCACGTCTATCCTGACAAATCGATCACTTGCTATTTTGCTGTGTTGCTTTGCCGGCTTGTCTCCCAGGTTTCTTATTGACAGCGATGAGCCTGAATGTGCCGGGCCTCACCTGTTAAAGTGGTCCACAACGCTTAGAAGCACCAGAGGATGCACCACCACCTTTTCCTCGGCGAGCTCCGGTATGCTGACCATCGTAACGAGGCGCTTAATCGGTAAAGGGGAGCAAATACGACCAGACTATTCTACTGGCCTAACCCTGCCAGCAACAACAAGCCAATCAAAAGTCACTTCCGGAGTCACCGCATCTACGCCGGAAGCGCTTCCCAAACCATGGGCGGAACCATTTTAGCGAACAAAACAGAAGATGCCCGGACTGCTGACCAATCGTACGTGCCCATATTGTAATAGTGGATTTCCATGTATCTTGGCCCTTCTACCAACAATCGTGTAAAAAGGAAAACAGTCCCCTGCACCATCTGATGAAAACCTTGTTGAGGTTGCCGTGGGTTGCACATAAATGTGATACACCGAATAAGCAAGTTTACAGGTCACCAACTGCTCATTGGCATATACATGTGGAATATGTTACACCCATAATACCCGCATTTCTGTAGCTCGCCTAATCAGTCACTCCTGCAATCTTTAGGTGCTGTTAATAGGCACGGGGAGATTGGCTGCATTTCTCACACTCACCGGATGTTGAGCCGACACCGAGGCTCGAACCGGGATTCCCCGCTCCAAAATCGGCACTTCTGGCCGTTGTGCCACATCCTCTCCCTCACAATAAGTTTCACTAAAGCACTTAAAAAGTACCCTTTCAGAGTGCCCCTTCAAGCCTTCCGGTCCTCTGCCAAATACCTACGGAAAGAGGCACAAACCAGGTTTCCCTGACACTCGAACGCTCCCGTGATTACAAGCAGGTGGAGCCGTCCGTAGAAAATCCACGTCTACATCCGCCGGTGCAGAGCAAGCATGCATGCCACCGAAAACACTGCGCTCCACGAACGCGACACCACCCGACCATTGCCCAACAACACCGCCTCGGAGCCGCAACTCCCATGCAGAAAGTGTGCCGCTCATACACACAGCGTCAGGCACAAACTTCCCCAGACCCCCCACAAACAACATGGTGGCCCCCGTCCGAGGTGCGTTTCCAACAGGCCTCCAGAAGGAAAATCCCGGCCCGACTCGCGCCCCCTCGCCCGTTTTCTATTTCCACCCAGACCCAGCCCCTAGTAAAGCCGAGGAGAAGGGGCATGAAGTGCTAAGAAGCCAGAGCTCTTCATCACATTCCGCGCACAGCTGCGCGTGCTCCCTTCAAAGTGCTGTTTGTTGGCGCTGCTACAACACCGGTTCCCAGCAGCAAGTCCACCCGGGGGCGGGGGTGGCTCCAACCCGGCTCTCCACGCTGTGCCCATCAGCGCCAATCAAGGAGCACAAACAGGGGCACACCACACCCCGCCCGTACCCCCATTACAGACAAGCAGAATGGACAGCCGCGAGGTGCCCAACAGCCAGGTGAGAAGGCAGACTGCTCCAGGTGAGGGGGGAGACAAGACCCTGCCTCAGCATTCACCGCCAAAAGACCCGACTCACACCTCAAAAGGCCCGGAGGCAGAAGCCTATGGTCTCAAACCGGGAGGGGGTGGGGGTTACGGGGGGAGCCGCAAGGATACCAAAGAAATTGCCCCAACGAGCCCCGGACTCGCCTCCTAACACACCGGCGCTGCCTGCACCACCAGAGTGTGGCGCAGTGCCTCGACAAAGCGGGTGGGGAAGCCCTCCAACCCGCAACAGCGGCTCACCGAAACGGCACACCCAACACCACCCGTAGCAAGACATGAGCAGAGGCAGGAATCGCGCCAGTCTGGTACCAAACTGTCCCAGGACACTGACCAAAAGCCAACTATGCACCGCTCACCTATTCCACAGAAACCCCGACGCTGCCTCTGCTCTTCCTCTGCTGAGACGGCGTGAAAAGGATCGCCAGCTGGGCGGGGGAGGCAGATATACCTGCCCCCCCCCGCCCACTAGCACCGGAAATGACAGAGCAGTGCCGGGAGGTCCAAACACTAGCCCTGTTGTGTGTGTGCCATCATGTGGCATTAGGGTGGCCGCCCTCTTATGGGGGCCCCCTGCGTGGGCCGCGGACAGCCTCATTAGTGTGATTCCACTGCAGGGACACACACAGGGGTCCCTGAGCCTTTGGGGCTGCACCCACTGCGCACTCTTTCCTTAGTGTGAGTCTGCTGCAGGGACACCCACCATGGCCCCTGAGCCTTCGGGGCTACACCCCCCGCGCACCCTTTAATTAGCGTGAGTCTGCTGCATGGCCATACACAAGGGCCTCTGAGACTTCGGGTCTGCATCCCACCGCACACTTTCCTTAGCGTGAGTCCACTGCTGGGACAGCCACAAGGGCCCCTGAGTTTTCAGGCTTCATCCCACCGCACACACTTTCCTTAGTGTAAGTCTGCTGCAGGGCCACCCACAAGGATCCGTGAGCTTTCAGGGTTGCACCCACCGCACACTCTTTCCTTAGAGTGAGTATTTCGGAGATGCACCCACTGCGCACACTTTCCTGAGTGTGAGTCCACTGCAGGGCCACACACAAAGATCCGTGAGCCTTCGGAGATGCACCCACTGCGCACACTTTCCAGAGTGTGAGTCCATTGTAGGGCCATCTACATGGGCCCCTCAGTATTTGGAGCTGCACCCACCGCGCACACTTTCCCTAGTGTGAGTCCGCTGCAGCGCCCACATGAGTCCTATGTACTGTCACCCCTGCAGTGCTTCACTGCACCCCATCCCTTGTGATGGCTGCACAGACGAGCCCCTCCCTCTCAGCGCCGACAGGCTCTAGTTTGCCATTTCAAGCAGAGAGACCAGTGGACAGCACAATCACATCACCACAGATCCCAAAAGTGCCATGTATGTCCCACCTGCTGAGCTGCACACACCTGTGCTCACCTGAAACCAGACGCAGCACTTTGATTTCAGAATTGTTTACCTGCTTCAGAAACGCATGTGATAATTTTTTAGCATAAGCAAAGATACAGAGGGGCTTATTTATGAGCCCCGTGCGCCGCCATAATCTCACTTTTTGTGATGCTCAGGCGGGCCAAACCATGTAATAATATTTGTGAGGCCACGCAAAGCCACTTTGCGTGGCTTTGAATGGCCTCATAGATAAGGAGTAAGGCAAGACAGCGCAAATCTCTGCGTTGCCTTACACTGCGCCAGGAAGGCGTTCCATGGGCGATGCGGTGGGTGTTCTCACGCAACATCAAGTATATTTGCATAAGAATTTGCATATACATGGATGAATGGAACAATAATGTATGCTTTATTGTCATTTTCAGTTACCCCTGACGAAGGGCCTTAGTGGCCCGAAATGCATTGGGTTTTAATAAACTGCTTTGATGAACTTCGCGCTTGTACGTGTTCTTGAAGAGAGGTTCGGATGGCCCGTCTTGAACATGAGAAACCCGGGAAATAGCATCACCTTGCATGCGGATCTGAGCAGCTTCAAGTGAATGAATGGAGGATTCATGGAGTATAATGAGTACAACGGGAAATAATGTGAAAAAGCAGAGGCACAATTGGCTGTGCCATTGGCTTTGGGGCGAAATGTCGCCCCAACAAGATGTTGTTCTCACGCAACAACCATGAATTTGGAAACTTCCCCAGATGGGGGATGCACCAAAACCTTACCCCTCGCGATGTGAGGCGTAACAATTTCTCCTCGTTTATTCTTCTTTCTATGTTGGCTGCATTCTGAGGGCACATAGAAAGAGGAACACGCTTCAATGGATTGTTTCTGTACGGGAAGGTGCCGCTTCCTGCACTTAATCAATCCTGCCAACAACACAAGCTCCCTTGCACCATGGTGCAAGGGTGCCTGTGTTGGCGCTAAATTGCTGAAATGGCGCCAGCGCAGGTGGAAAGGACAGGAATGCATCGTATTGGATAAATATGGTGCATTCCTGCCCTTTCACTTTTACATAGGGCAGTGCAGCTAGTTCACTTGCTGCTCTGCCCTATACCAATTCCCCATAAATGCGGGCAAGAGTATCCACAGAACCTTCATAGCTAACTGCACCGCAGATAGATCTTCCATAGTTAATAAACCTTTTCACTTAACAGATGTAACGTCTTCTTTCTTTTCTAAAAGGCGCTCCACTGCATGGGTTTTGTTAGGTCGAGCCTAGCAGCAGCGCGCATGCACTGCTCGCTCAGCGAGGCATGCTGTAGTAGGGTATGATGTAGAAGCCTCGTCCACTCTCCGCCCATATTTGTCATTGGCTTTGTGTCATTGTCCTTCTTAACCCGTTCGCTGCTTCTGTCGGCCAACGGCCATCGCGAGCACTACCTCCGTAGTGCTGCGCACGTCCGTTGGCCGACGCAGCCCCGCCCACTCTTAAAAGCCGTCGCACCGCGGCGGAATTTCGGCCGCGGAAAAGGGGTTAAATGCTGGATTCTGATTGGTAAATAGGCTTTTTAGTCCCTCCTTGGTGCCGCCTTGTCTCCATTTGTTACCGCCCATAAGGACAGGACCTTTTACTGGTCATGCTACATGGTCTGCTTTATCATGGCTAACAGCTCTATTTTGTTTATTTTTTCTTTATTTGCAGCGCGGACCGCTCACATTAGCGTTTGTTGTTTACTTTTGTTTGTGCGATTGTTGTTCATGTGGAGTAATTGACAACTATTTCTCGTGTCTTCCAAAGCTGTCAGGGGTTCGGGTATCTGTTGTTAATGTAAACCAACTCAGCTATGAGGTAGGAGGTAACGCCAGTTTGTTTACACAAGGCTTCCCTGCACGCGCCTTGAGTGCCAGGTCGCACTTTGCAGCTGTTCATCCTTCAGAGGTCTGCAGTACTACAGTCTGTCTTTCACCACTGGCAGCTGCTCTATTAGACGCAACCATTACAGCGCCAATCCTTCAATCAATCAATCAATCAGGGAATTGTAAGCGCGCTACTCACCCGTGAGGGTCTCAAGGCGCTGAGGGGGGTCCGCAGATCTGTTTAGCCGAAGAGCCAGGTCTTGAGGGTCTTCCTGAAGGTGTTCAGGGAGGGGCGCGTCTGATGTCTGCCGGTAGCTCGTTCCAGGTCTTGGCTGCAATGTGAGAGAAGGATCTTCCGCCTGCTCTGGCTCTGTGGATGCGCGGGGTTTCGGCCAGTGCGAGGTTGGAAGATCGGAGGCTTCTTTTGGGTACGTGGAAGTTGATTCTATCGTTGAGGTATTTGGGTCCGTTGTTGTGTAGGCATTTGTAGGCGTGAGTGAGGATTTTGAAAGTGACTCTTTTCTCCACGGGGAGCCAGTGGAGACTTCGTAGGTGTTGGCTGATGTGTTCGTGTCGGGGGATGCCGAGGACGAGTCTGGCGGCGGTGTTCTGTACTGTCTGGAGTTTGCGGAGTAGGGACTTGTTGATGCCGGCGTAGAGTGCGTTTCCATAGTCCAGTCTGCTGGTGATGAGTGCGTGGGTGACTGTCTTCCTTGACTCAGGGGGATCCACTTGAAGGTCTTGCGGAGGATGCAGAGGGTGTTGAAGCAGCTGGAGGTGACGGCGTTGACCTGTCGGTTCATGGAGAGTGATGAGTCGAGTACGATGCCGAGGTTCTTGGCGTGGTCTGAGGGGGTAGGTGGGCTTCCGAGGGCGGTCGGCCACCAGGTGCTGTCCCATGCAGAAGGGGTGGTACCGAGGACGAGGACTTCTGTCTTCTCGCCGTTGAGCTTCAGGCAGCTGTTGGTCATCCAGACTGCGACGTCTTGCATTCCTTTCTGGAAGTTGAGTTTGGCAGTGGTGGGGTCTTTGGTGAGGGAGAGGATGAGCTGGGTGTCGTCGGCGTAGGATACGATGTTGAGGCCGTGTTGTCGGACGATGGCTGCGAGGGGGCCATGTAAATGTTGAAGAGGGTGGGGCTCAGTGATGAACCCTGTGGGACTCTGCAGGTGATTTTTGTGGGGTCGGAGAGGAAGGGTGGGAGTCTGATCCTTTGGCTTCTTCCGGTGAGGAATGATCGGATCCAGTCATGGGCTGTTCCTTGTATGCCTGCGTCGTGTAGTCTGACGACTAGTGTGCGATGGGAGACGGTGTCCAAGGCCGCTGATAGGTCGAGTAGGATGAGGGCTGCGGAGTGGCCTTGGTCCAGGAGGAGTGCGGATGTCATCTGTGGCGGCGAGTAGGGCGGTCTCTGTGCTGTGGTTGCTTTGGAATCCGGATTGGGACGGGTCGAGGACGGCGTTTTCTTCAATGAATCGTGTCAGTTTCCTGTTGACTGTTTTCTCTGCAACTTTGGCTGCGAAGGGGAGGAGCGAGATGGGCCGATAGTTCTTGAGGTCGGTGGGGTCAGCTGTGGGCTTCTTGAGCAGGGGTCTGACTTCTGCACGCTTCCAGTCGTCTGGGAAGGTGCCTGTTTTGAAGGTGGCGTTGATGGTGCGTTGTAGTTCGGGTGCGATGGCGGCCACGGCTCTGTGGTAGATGTGAGGGGGGCAGGGGTCGGTGGGGGCCCCCGAGTGGATGCTTTTCATGGTCGAGGCAGTGTCTTCCGCCGTGATCAGTGTCCAGTTGGAGATGGTGGGCTGGCTGGTGTTTCTGGGGGGCGGGGTGCCATCAGTGGCGCCTGGTGGATGGTCGATGAAGTTGTCGTAGAGGTTTTTGATCTTGAGGTGGAAATAGGTTCCAAGCTTGTCGCAGAGGTCTTGGGATGGGGTGATGTATGTGGCTTCGCTGCGTGGGTTGGTGAATTCTTGAATGACACTGAAAAGTTCCTTGGAGTTGGTGGAGTTGGCCAGGATTTTGTTGTGGATGAAGTTCCTTTTGGTGGCTCTGATCTGGTTGTGGTAGTCCGTCATGGCGTCCTTGTAGGTGGTGTGGTTTTCGGTTGTCTTGGTGTTTCTCCAGTTCTTCTCCAGGCGTCTGCAGGTGCGTCTGGCTTCTTGGAGAGCGGTTGTGAACCAGGTGGCTTTCCTGGGGCGTTGTCTGTCGGGGTTGCGTAGCTGGGCGAGCTCATCTGCGCAGTTGGAGATCCAGGTGTGGAGTTCTCTGGCTGCGTCGTTTGCGCTGTTTGCGTCGGGTGCCCAGGTGTGGTTGTCTCGGTTGAGGGTGGAGTTAAGTTGCTCGTCGGTAACCTTGCTCCAGTTCCTTCGTGGTGGGCGTGGGGCTGGTTTGGGTGCCTTGGGTTTGTTGATGGCGAAGTGTACGCAGTGGTGGTCGGTCCATGGCGGCTGCGTTGTGTGGCTGAAATGGACGCTGTTTCCTGCCGCGAAGATGGGGTCGAGGTGTGTCCTGCTCTGTGGGTCGGTGTGTTGACAAGTTGTTTAAGTCCGATGCTGGCGAGGTTGTCACGAAGGATAGTGGAGTTGGGGTCACTGGGGTTGTCGAGGTGGAAGTTCAGGTCTCCAATGAGTATGTAGTTTGTTGAGGCGATCGCGTGGGGTGCGATGAAGTCGGTGATGGTGGCGGCGAAGGGTGTTCAGGGGCCGGGGGTCTGTAGGCGAGGGTTCCTCAGAGTGTGGCTTTGGGGGTGGTCTGGATCTTGAAGTGCAGGTGTTCGGCGGAGGGAAGGTTTCGCTGGAGGTGGTGAGGCGGAGGGTGCTCTTGTGGGCGATGGCGAGGGCCCCCTCCTGGGTGGTTGGGGCGGTCTTTCCTCTGGATCTTGTATCCATCTGGGATGGCGCTGCTGATGTCGGGGGCGGAGGATGCGTTGGTCCAGGTCTCTGTGAAGAAGGCGATGTCGGGCGAAGAGAGTCGAGTAGGTTCCAGATTTCCATGGCGTGTTTGTGTACAGAGCGTACATTGAGGAGGATGCATTTTAGGGTGTCGCCGGTGCTGGCGTCGGCGGTGTTGGAGGCCGGGGTGGCGGTGAGGGTCTGGCGGCAGTGGAGGCAGGAGAACTGGCCGTGGGTCGTGTTCGGCGAGGCCTGTTGGCATTCTCTAAGTCTTCCAGGGTTGAGTGCGAGGAGGGTGGTGGTGTCGTAGCGATGGGTAGTGGGAGGGCCAGGGTTCCTGGCGCTGGCCGCGGTCGGGTCGTGGACGGGCGCAGACGGGCTTGCCTTTGGCGAGCCTTCGGCGCGCCGGCGGCGCGCCCGCTGCGTGATTGCGCAGCAGCCGCCATTAAGTAGGGGAGGTGGGAGGGAGGAGAGGCTGGGAGGAGGGAGCAGGGGAATTCCGGGGGGGAATTCCGGGGGGAAATTCGGAGGGGAAATTCGGGGGGGAATTCTGGGGGAAGGGGCCGCAGGGGCAGCAGCGGCAAAGGCAAAAGGAACAGGCAGGCACGAGAAAATAAAAACAGTGGTGGAATTAGAGCAAGACACAGATGGGCACAATAACAATGGCACAACAGGGAAAAAAATTAAGAAAAAAAGCGTCTGAGAAAGGTTACGGTGGTTGGAGGCAGTCTGGTCCCAGTTGGAGCGGGCAGCAGGCGCAGGAGCGGGCAGCAGCCTCGAACCTCCCTAGGAGGAGGTCGGGGTCTGGAGGCAAGAGACGGCACAGGGGAGCAGTGGGGAGAGAGGGGACCTAGACCTAATCCTTGCGATACGTACTTATTTTTGGGCAGTTTCGTATAGCGTGAACTCGGCTGGAGAACTTTCCATGAGCACCAGATTACGTTACACAAGGCCAGATTAATTTATTTTGTTAGGCACAGCAATATTAAGTGATTTGCCCAGAATCACATGATTTCGAGCCGACGGCAGGACTTAAACCTGGTTCCCCAGTTCCAAAGTCGCCAACTCTGGTCACCGGCTGGGACTGAAAGACACATGGGCAAATATATTCGTTAGAAATTTGGGGGCAATATTATCAATGGCTCATCGCCACTTTAGCGGCACTTTTTTGACGCTAAAGTGGCGATATTTTTATCGCCCTATTAGCAAGCTGTCGCTAACAGGCGTTAGCGACAGCTTTCCGGCGATAGCACCCGTTTTTTCCATCGCCTTGCATGCCAGCGATATTTACCGCTAATGACATGCAAGGTAGGCGTTCCGTCTCTAAATCCAGTAAAAACTCCTGCTAACCGCACTTCGCCCTATTAGCAAGGATAGGCCAGACCCGCGAAGCGATAAAAAAAGTTGCGCTAAGGCCCGTTAGCTGCAGGAACTTAAGACCAGAAAATAGCTGGTCTTAAAAATGGGAATAAGTCTTGGGCCCACATCCATGCATGTTTTTGGTGCTGACGTATCTGTCTGCGCTAAAGTCACGCATTGCTGCAGTCGTGTCACAACCATGACGCAACTCCAGCAATGCATGGGGCCAGCCTATCCCTGTGGCACTGCCTCACCCTCATGCCTGCCATCAGGCAGGCGGAAGGTACTGACGCAGTGCTGTTCATGAGGGGTGCCCGAATGTCGGCGCAGTAGGAGATACATCGGTGGTGGTTGGGCGCTGCGGTGTCATCATATGGAAGCATTGGTGGAGTGTTGGTGCGGAGGGAGTTGACGAGATGTTCTTCGGTGGCCTTGATCCAGCTGTGAGGGGGTGCGATGATGGCGGTGGTGTCCGGTGGGCAAGGTGAAGACGTGATGTTACCAATGATGGTCGGTCCAGGAAAGTCCGGTGTTGTGGCTGCACTTGAAGTTCACGCTGGCGGAGGTGACGTGCTCGACCATGTGTCCTGCTATGTGGCTTGTTGCGGTGACTTGCTGCTTGCGTCTGATGTAGGGGACCTTCCCCATGAGGGGGTGGTGTCCTGGTCACTGGGGTTCTCCAGGTGGAACTTGAGGTCACCGAGTAGGATGTCGTTGGTGGATGGGAGATCCTGTGGTGCAATGAGGTCTAAAATGGTATTGGAGAATGGGGGGCCATGGCCCGGGGGGGCTGCACATGAGGGTGCCGCAGAGGATGCACCTGTGCCGGGTCCGGATCTTGGAGTTGACGTGGTCCACGGTCACCCTTGGGTCATTAGAGTGCGTGGTCAGTCGGAGTGTGCTTCTGTAGGTGATTAAATGCCAGCCGGCATTAGTTCAAATTACACGACAATAAAGTAAAGCGTTCAATATTATTTAATCATATTGAGCATCAGAATAAATCTGGAACAGCGTATTATATCAAGTGCCCCACGAGTGAGGAAAGAGGGAAATAGTAAGGTGCGCTTTGTGAGGATTGGGGAAGTGAAAGAGAGAGGTAGTGACATCAAATACATTACAAATAGAGCCGGCTTCACTCGGCTATACAATAATTCCTCCATCCAGTCAAGGGTGGTTTCTGGTAAATTCATTATTTTTGCTTTTAACTTTTTAATTTTTCACCACTGCACGGGTTAGCACATTGGACACTAAGAACCTTTCTTGTTAATTTCTCAGGTGCTCCCTTCTTAGTCCTGAGGAAGAACCCGGCGTAAGGACCCAAACAGCCTACTTACCTTTTGGGGTTGAAACGTCGACTACATCACTGCCCTATGCCAGTTTGATCAACAGTGCTTGCTTCACTGTGATAGTGTATTGAAAACAATGGCTTTTTAAATGTCTCCATGATTATTGTATAGCCGAGTGAAGCCGGCTCTATTTGTAATGTATTTGATGTCACTACCTCTCTCTTTCACTTCCCCAATCCTCACAAAGTGCACCTTACTATTTCCCCCCTCTTTCCCCCACTTCGTGGGGCACTTGATATAATACGCTGTTCCAGATTTATTCTGATGCTCAATATGATTAAATAATATTGAACGCTTTACTTTATTGTTGTGTAATTTGAACTAATACCGGCTGGCATTTAATTACGTATTTTTTCGAACTGTTAGACTGGGACCACTACCTTTCTGTACTGTATTCTACCCAGGTCCCAGGACTCATCTGGGTTTACCCTTTTGTGTATCTGTAGGTGATGGCAATGCCTCCTCCCTGACGGTTGGGGTGCTCCTTGCGGGTGATACTGCAGCCGTCAGTGATGGTGATGGCGATGTCCGGTCCGGAGCAGAGGTTGGTCCTGCCAGGCGAGGTGGTGTCCAGGGTTGATGGCGAGGAGGCTGCTGGCGTCGTATCGGTGGAGTGTCCAAGAGGAATGCTCCTTGGTGCTGAGCGCGGTCCAGGGGCAGACAGACGCAAACAGCGTAGCCTATGGGTTGCCTTTGGCACGGGAGACGACCATTACAATGCAAGCAGTACATCGTTAACAACGCAACTCTGACAACGCAGGTGCCTTAACATCGCATTTGAATACAACGCATTGTGAGGTCAGTAATGGGGTAATTTCAACTTTCTCAGGTGTGCATGGGTATTGGATGTAAAATATGAAAAATGGGGTGTTTTTCGGGGTAAAATATGAAAAATTGGGTGTTTTTTGGGGTAAAATATGAAAAATGGGGTGTTTTTGGGGTAAATTTTTGAATTTTTGTGTGTATTTTTGGGGTCAAATTTCTAAATCCTGGGTGTGTTTTGGGCCAAAATAAAGAGAAATTTGGGGGGTGCATTTGTCTCAAATGTGATCTTTTGGGTGTCTTTTGGGGGTTCAGAAATGAATTCCAGGGTTCACGGTTAGGTCTGTAGTGCAAAGGTTATTCTTGGGTCGCACTCACTGTAGTGGGAACAGTGATTGTCATGTCTCAGCTATGCAACACCTACTCTACTGTTGCAATGTGCCTAGTATTAGTATGTATTAGAATGGAATGCGATGTCATGGCATGCATCGCAACTACTTATGTGTCTTTGGCACACGAGTGGTACGCCCGCTGTGCATGGGCGCACAGCGGCCACCATTGAGAAGTGCGGAGGGGGGTGTCTGGACAGCTGTGAGGTGGTAAACCCCGTAATGAACACTAGATGGTGCGTGGCCTGGGGGATGTGTGTGTGAGCGTGTGTAGTTAAGAATTTATTGAGGGAAGTCTCACCTCTAAGCCGTGTCCCGTGTCTATGTAGCTCCTGCTCTCCTGCGTCTGCTTCCAGGAAAATGAAGTAGGCAGCCAGGCTCCCTCGCATGAGTCATTCACAACGCTGTGATGCGGCGGTGGTATTGTAATTTGGCAACAGGACAAGTCATGCAGCCAGGGCCCAGAGGGGTGGGCATGTTCTCCATGCAGGCTGCAATGCAGCCTGCATTGCGAACAGAGAAGTGCACATGTCTGCATTGGGCGGCCTGAGTGGGCCGACCAAACAGTCATTGCGCACTTGAGTGTGCATGCCAATCCGCACATTCCCTGCTCCGTGTTTGGAGCAGTCCTACCCACCCGCCCAACCCTGAGGATACATAGCATGATTACATCCGTTATTTATCCCTTGTTTGTCCCTTTTTTAACAGTTTCATTGGCTTCTCTGAGCCCGCACTACATGCTTCCCGCCACTGCTGCAACTGCGACACCCCGCGCCCCTGTCCTCGCACATTCCCGCCTCCCAGCTGATCGTTCCTCCACCCTCCCCTACTTAATGGCGGATGCTGCGCAATTGCGCAGCGGATAGGCGCTGCTGGCGCGCAGAAGGCGCACCTAAGACAAGCCCGTCTGTGCACGTCTGCAACCCAACCACAACCAGCGCCAGTAAGCCTGGATCACGGGCCACCCACTGCTACGGCACAGCCACCCTCCACGCACTCAAACCCGGGAAAGTCAGAGACTGACAACAGGCCTCGGCAAACATGACCCACGGCCAGTTCTCCTGCCTCGACTGCCACCAGAGCTTAACCACCACCCCGGTCTCCAACACAGCCAACACCAGCACCGGCTACACCCTAGGATGCATCCCCCTCAACGGGCGCTCCGTGCACATACACGCCGTGGAAATCTGGAACCTACTCGACTCTCTCCCACCCGACATCGCCTTCTTCACGGAGACCTGGACCAACGCCTCCTCCGCCCCCAACATCAAGACCGCCATCCCGGACGGATACAGGATCCAGAGGAAGGACCGCACCAACCACCCGGGAGGGTGCCTCGCCATTGCACACAAGAGCACCCTCCGCCTCACCACCCCCAGCGGAACCTTCCCCTCCGCCAGACACCTGCATTTCCAGATCCAGACCAGCCACAACTCCACACTCCGAGGAACCCTCGGCTACAGACACCCCGGGCCCCGGACACACCAGCCAGCCCACCATCTCCACCTGGACGCCAGTCACAGCCGAAGACACAGCCTCAACCATGAAAGGCATGCACTCGTGGGCCCCCACCAACCCATGCCCTCCCACATCTACCACAGAGCCACGGACGCCATCACACACGAACTGCAATGCACCATCAACACCACCTTCAAGATAGGCACCTACCCAGATGACTGAAAGCGTGCAGAAGTCTGGCCCTTTCTCAAGAAGACCACAGCTGACCCCACTGACCTCAAGAACTACCGGCCCATCTTGCTCCTCCCCTTTGCAGCCAAAGTTGCAGAGTAAACAGTCAACAGGGAAGTGACACGATTCATTGATGACAACGCCATTGCCTGGTCCCACAAAGAACTGTGTTTCAGGCCTTGATTATGTCCAGGCTGGACTATGGCAACGTCCTGTACCTAGGCGCAAATAAGGAGGTAGTTCGAAAACTGCAAGTTGTTCAGAACTCAGCGGCTAGACTGCTCTGTCATGTGCCAAAAAAGTCCTCCATCTCAGGTTCCCTCCGTGACCTCCACTGACTTAGGATAGAGAATCGCACTAAATTTAAGGCCTTATGTTATATGCATAAGATCAAGCTGGGCACAGCACCTCAATATCCGAGCTCCTTAGCCCATTCATATCTTCCGACTCGTCTGCTTCGATCCTCTTCTCAAGCCAAATTTCTAGTTCCTAGGTACAAACTGTCACGTATGGGTGGTCGGTCCTTTTCTTATCTGGCCCCCTCATTGTGGAATGCGCTACCCGCGCCGATCCGGCACGAAATCAGTTATAAAAACTTCCGTAAGGGCCTAAAAACGTGGCTATTTAATCAGTAGATGTTATCTCTTCCTCGCACTGTGTCCGATGGCGCCGGGAAACCTCCGGGTAGCTGTGCGCCTTATAAATTTAATTTAATAATAATAATAATTTAATAATCCTCGACCCGTCCCAATCCGGATTGCAAACCAACCACAGCAACAAGGCCGTCCTACTGGCCGCCACAGACGACATCCGCACACTCCTGGACCAAGGCCACTCCGCAGCCCTCATCATACTCGTCCTTTCAGCGGCCTTCAACACTGTCTCCCACCACACACTAGTCGCCAGACTACACAACGCCGGCATACAAGGAACAGGCCTCGACTGGATCCGATCATTCCTCCCCGGAAGAAGCCAATGGATCAGACTGCCAACCTTCCTCTCCATTCCCACGTAAATCACCTGCGGAGTCCCAGAGGGTTCATCTCTGAGCCCGACCGTCTTCAACATCTACATGGCACCCTCGACGCCATCGTCCGACAACACGCCTCAACATCGTATCCTACGCTGATGACACCCAGCTCATCCTCCCCCTCACCAAAAAGACCACCACCGTCAGACTCAACTTCCAGAACGGAATGCAGGACGTCGCAGTCTGGATGACCAACAGCTGCCTGGAGCTCAACGCCGGGAAGACAGGAGTCCTTGTCCTTGGAACCACACCTTCAGCATGGGACAACACCTGTTGGCCTTCGCCCTCGGAAGCCCACCTATCCCCTCGGACCACGCCAGAAACGTCGATATCGTACTCGACCCATCCCTCACCATGAACAGACAGGTCTACGCCGTCACCTCCAGCTGCTTCAACACCCTCCGCATCCTCCACAAGACCTTCAAATGGATACCCCCAGAGTCAAGGAAGACAGTCACCCATGCACTCATCACCAGCAGACTGGACATTGGAAATGCACTCTACGCCGCCATTTACAAGTCCATACTCTGCAAACTACCGACATTACAGTACAACGCCGCCAGACTCGTCCTCGGCATCCCCCGGCACTAACACATCAGCCGACACCTACGTAGACTCCAGTGTCTCCCCGTGGTGATAAGAGTCACCTTCAAAATCATCACTCACGCCTCCGAATGCCTACACAACAACGTAACCAAATACCTCAACAACAGAATCAACTTCCACGTACACAAATGAGACATCCGATCTTCCAACCTTGCACTGTCCGAAACGCAGCGCATCCACAGAGCCAGAGCAGGCGGGAGATCCTTCTCCCACATTGCATCCAATACCTGGAGCGAGCTACCGGCAGACATCAGAGGTGCCCCTCCCTGAACACCTTCAGGAAGACCCTCAAGACCTGGCTCTTCGGCTTACAGATCTGCGGACCCCCACCCCTCGGTGCCTTGCGACCCTCACGGGTGTGTGGCGCGCTTACAATTCCCTGAGTGATTGATTGATTGAGTTATCATCATGTGATGATTGTTCCTCTTCTGCACTGCTTGAGGTGGTGGGGCAACGCTCTTCCAACATAGCGGTAGACCCGCCACTGGGGTGCGTCATCTATGTGTGATAGGTATGAGCGACTCCCCCCCCGGCCCTCCTGTGCTACGCGTCCCACCTTCTCCTTACCTGGACATTGACCCCGTGGCGCAATCCACTGCACTCCAATCCACTGCAATCCAATCCACTGCACTCTCTCCACATCTGTGACTCAGCCAGCAGGAGCCTGAGACAGGTGTGCTTTCACTGGGCTGGGTACAGCAGTCCCCGCGTAGTCGGCTGGTGGACCGCCCGATGCAGTTGATGCAGCAGCGCTCCCTTAGGCGTGTAGTTGCAGCGCTCAGTCCACACAAGTTCGGTGTCGCACAGGGGCCTCACCCTCCAGGGCGTCCGGCCAGCCCAACATCATCCGTCCTGTGATGCAGGGAGACGGCACCCACCGTTGCTAATCCCCTCCGTGCACCCCCGGTGTAGTGGTGGATCATAGTATGCAAAGCGGACATCGCTACGTTGGTGCGCAGGTTCACCTCTACCATTGACTGCACCAAGGTGCGCAAGGCGGGCTTCTCACACAGGTCAGCAACGTGTCTCCATGCGACCTGCCAGACTTCACCACCAGGTACGGGTGATCGACGCACATCAATGTCTCTCGCCATGGCTCATCGACTCCACGTCTACTCCACATCCCACTCCAGGCCACAGATGCAGGTCCAGCGAGGGATCCAGGAACCAGACGCAGCTCCAGCGAGGGTTCCAGGAACCAGACGCAGCTCCAGCGAGGGATCCAGGAACCAGACGCAGCTCCAGCGAGGGATGCAGGAACCAGACACAGCTCCAGCAAGGGATCCAGGAACCAGACGCAGCTCCAGCGAGGGATCCAGGAACCAGACGCTGCTCCAGCGAGGGATCCAGGAACCAGACGCAGGTCCAGCAAGGGATCCAGGAACCAGACGCAGGTCCAGCGAGGGATGCAGGAACCAGACACAGGTCCAGCGAGGGATCCAAGAACCAGACGCAGCTCCAGCGAGGGATCCAGGAACCAGACGCAGGTCCAGCGAGGGATCCAGGAACCAGACGCAGGTCCAGCAAGGGATCCAGGAACCAGACGCAGGTCCAGCGAGGGATCCAGGAACCAGACGCAGGTCCAGCGAGGGATCCAGGAACCAGAAGCAGGTCCAGCAAGGGATACAGGAACCAGACGCAGGTCCAGGAAGGGATCCAGAAACCAGACGCAGGTCCAGCAAGGGATCCAGGAACCAGACGCAGGTCCAGCGAGGGATGCAGAAACCATACGCAGCTCCAGCGAGGGATCCAGGAACCAGAAGCAGGTCCAGCGAGGGATCCAGGAAACAGACGCAGCTCCAGCGAGGGATCCAGGAACCAGACGCAGCTCCAGCGAGGGATCCAGGAACCAGATGCAGGTCCAGCGAGGGATCCAGGAACCAGACGCAGGTCCAGCAAGGGATCCAGGAACCAGACGCAGGTCCAGCGAGGGATGCAGGAACCAGACACAGGTCCAGCGAGGGATCCAAGAACCAGACGCAGCTCCAGCGAGGGATCCAGGAACCAGACGCAGCTCCAGCGAGGGATCCAGGAACCAGACGCAGGTCCAGCAAGGGATCCAGGAACCAGACGCAGGTCCAGCAAGGGATCCAGGAACCAGACGCAGGTCCAGCAAGGGATGCAGGAACCAGACGCAGGTCCAGGAAGGGATCCAGAAACCAGACGCAGGTCCAGCGAGGGATCCAGGAACCAGACGCAGGTCCAGCAAGGGATCCAGGAACCAGACGCAGGTCCAGCGAGGGATCCAGAAACCAGACGCAGGTCCAGCAAGGGATCCAGGAACCAGACGCAGGTCCAGCGAGGGATCCAGGAACCAGACGCAGGTCCAGCGAGGGATGCAGGAACCAGACGCAGGTCCAGCGAGGGATCCAAGAACCAGACGCAGCTCCAGCGAGGGATCCAGGAACCAGACGCAGGTCCAGCGAGGGATCCAGGAACCAGACGCAGGTCCAGCAAGGCATCCAGGAACCAGACGCAGGTCCAGCAAGGGATCCAGGAACCAGACGCAGGTCCAGCAAGGGATGCAGGAACCAGACGCAGGTCCAGGAAGGGATCCAGAAACCAGACGCAGGTCCAGCAAGGGATCCAGGAACCAGACGCAGGTCCAGCGAGGGATCCAGAAACCATACGCAGCTCCAGCGAGGGATCCAGGAACCAGACGCAGGTCCAGCGAGGGATCCAGGAAACAGACGCAGCTCCAGCGAGGGATCCAGGAACCAGACGCAGCTCCAGCGAGGGATCCAGGAACCAGACGCAGCTCCAGCGAGGGATCCAGGAACCAGACGCAGGTTCTGCGTGGGGACCAGGATCTCATCCTGGTCAATCAGGATCTCATCCTGGTCAACCAGGATGTTGGGTGGCTTGAGGGGGTTGTTGGTGTGTGCTGCACTATGCCCTGGCTGCTCAAATCTGCATAAATCCTTTTTTTTGGTGCATCTTTTATGTTGGAGGTGGCCAGATAGGCTAAGTCAGAAATTGCGGGTTAGCGTGCCTTTTTCTATCGCTAAGGGCTTATCGCTGGATTCCACCCGCTATCGCCGGTTCCATTAATGCCGTCGCGTTAATGTGAGCGACGGTTTTCGCCGCTGATCCCTGCAGCTATCGCCTGTTAGCAAAACGTTGCTAATACGTCGCTAACAGGGCAATAACTTGCAGGGATCGACGGCGATAGAAAAACTAGCGATAACCTAGGTTAGCGATAGTTATCGCCATTTCTTGCTAATATGCCCCTTAGTTTGTCGAAGAGTTGAGTTGGCCCGTCGAACGGGACGTCCACAGTGAGGTGGCTTGAGACATCCCCGAATGTTTATGTTATAAGTTTTCGTTGGAGCTGTTTTCAGGCGAAATGAAAGGGTGGTGTGGGAAATCCAGGGGTTTCTCCAAACTTTTCTGGCCCAGCGTTGGAACCGTAGCAAGGATCAGAGGCGTATGCCAAATGTAAACAGACTTCAGGATACCTCAGACCCTCACGTCTACCTAAATGCCCGGTTACTCACCGGTAATATTCATTACTCCGAGTCCTGGTCTTCCCGTCCCATTCCTTACAAGTGAGCAGCTAGTCTGCTCCACAGAAACCTATTACCTAGCGAGCTTTTCGCACTTCCCCCAACATGGCGCCACCATCAGGTGACAATAAAGGGAGAAGTGCGTCAGAGAAACATCCTGAGAATACCAAAGAAAAAAACCCAGAAAGGAAAACAATCACCCAAACAAAAACCAAAAACAGGGAGGGAGGGAAGGGCTCAGGAATGGGACGGGAAGACCAGGACTCGGAGTAATGAATATTACCGGTGAGTAACCGGGCATTACCTCCTCGTCCAGTCTTCCCGTCCCATTCCTTACAAGTGAGCCTATACCCAAGCACACGGTGATTGTAAAAAACAGACCAGAAAATGCAAGAAAACAGGTCCATTTAATCAACAGAAAGCAGTACAAATCATAAACCATGTACAGCAGACAAAACATGGGAGCCAAAGGCAGCCGAGGCCGCCATCCCCAACTGAAGACGATAATGGGAAACAAACGTATGGGGAGAAGCCCATGTGGCAGCATTACAAATGTCTCTCAAGGAGGCCCCCTTGAACATGGCCCAGGAGGAGGAGACGCCCCTGGTCGATCTACCCTGAACAGAAGAGGGGAGAGGACAGCGGGCGGAATCGTAGGCCGAAACCACAGCACCCTTCACCCAACGAGTCAAAGTGGACAAGGAAGGACGAAGACCCCGCCCAGAGAGGCCGTAGGTGACAAATAAGGAATCAACCTTACGGAAACCAGAGGACCGATCCAAGTAGATGCGGAGAGCCCTCAGCACATCCAAAGAATGGAGGACCAACTCCTCCGGAGAGGCAGGATCCGGAAAAAAACAGGGAGAACAATATCCTCCTGACAGTGGAAAGATGACAACACTTTGGGCAGAAAAAACTGACTGGGACGGAGAATGACCTTGTCAGCGCAAAAACGCAAAAAGGGGGCGAAGCCATCAAAGCCCCAATCTCACCAACCCTCCGCCCAGAAGTAATGGCCACCAGGAACAGAACCTTAGCTGAAAGGAACTTAAGGTCCACCGAGACCAAAGGCTCGAAAGGTGGACCCGTCAAGGCCTGGAGAACCAGGGGAAGATCCCAGGCCGGGACAGGAGAGCGAGAGACAGGACGCTGAAGCAAAAGCTCCGCAAAAGGCGAGCCACCAACGGGGAGACAGAGGACACAGAGGAACCCCGGAAGGCAAGAATGGCAGCCCACTGCGCACGTAGGGAAGAGACAGCGAGCCCCAAGACGAACCCATCCCGCAAGAAGTCCAACACCCTCACAGCCTCACAGGAGGAAGAAGAGAGACCCTTCCCAAGGCACCAGGAGGAGAAGTTCTTCCAATGACGGTCATAGGACTTCAAGGTGGAAGGGCGCCGAGACAACTGGAGGCACTGGGCAGCCTCAACCGAGCAACCCTGACCCAACAAACTCAACCTCTCAAGTGCCAAACCCCCAGCCGGAGGCGGCGCAGGAGAGGCAACCCTGAGAAGAGGAGCCCGTAGAGGGGAGGGACACAGGGGAAACCTCCAATGGGGGCACACAGACAAGGTCAGAAGCAGGGGAAACCAAGACCGACGAGACCACTCCGGCACAACCAGAAGAACTTCCGCCCGGTCCAACCGTATCTTCCTGAGGACCAGAGGAATCAAAGCAAACGGAGGGAAGGCAAACAGGAGCCCCAGTGACCACGGAATGGAGAAAGCGTCTATCGCCCACGCCAACCGGGAGGGAACGAGGCTGCAAAACCGAGGAAGGAGGGCAGAATCCTCCGAGGCAAAAAGATCCAGCCAAGGAAGGCGGAACCGGAGGACAATCAGAACGAACAGATCCGGGGACAGACACATAGTCACCGAGGAGGGAACACCCTGCTCAAAGAGTCCACGAGGCCCATTCTCCTTCCCCGGAAGATAGACCGCCGTCAGAGACAAGAGATTCTGCTCGGCCCAAAGCCCGATCATCCTGGAGAGGAGAAACAGAGACCGACACATGCCCCCTGACGATTGACATAAGCCCGAACAACCTGGTTGTCGGTCTGCACCGAGACAGCATGGCCCAGAAGGAGAGGAGCAAACCACCGAAGAGCCAACCAAACCGCTCGCAACTCCTTCCAGTTCGAGGACTGGAGAGACTCGAAACGGGACCACCGACCCTGAGCCTTGGAGGCACCCATCACAGCACCCCAACCCACGGCACTGGCATCCGTGGACAACACAACCACATCCCGAGGAGGAAGAAGATCGAACCCTGGGAAAGAGACAGAGGGGACAACCACCACTGGAGATCCACCGAATCCCAGGAGAGACGGGAATCAGGGCCCCGTAGTCCAGGGAGGCAGGATCCCAGTGCGACAGGACATGATGCAAGAGGGGATACAAATGCAGCCGGGCCCAAGGGAGGAGATGCAAAGTGGACGCCATCTCTCCCTGACTTCTCAGCCAGAGACGGGCAGACACCTGGGATTGGGACAGAACCCAAGAAAGGTGACGAAACAAAGTCAACTGGCGCTCCTGGGAGAGGAACACCATCCCGAGATCCATGCGGAAGAGAGCCCCAGGAACTTCAGGGTCTGGGAGGGCACCAGGAAGACTTCCGGTGATTGATGAGGAACCCAAAGGACCCCAGCAGATGACACACCTGATCCACATCCGATAGAGCCTGAGAAAAAGAAGGAGAAACAATCAACCAATCGTCCAGATAGGGAAAAACCAGCAGACCCCTGGAATGAAGAATACCCACCAGAGGGGCCAAGAGCTTCGTGAAAACCCTTGGCGCCGATGAAAGGCCGAAGGGAAGCACCCGGAATTGGAAGTGCCGGGAACCCACAGCAAACCGGAGAAACCTCTGATCCGCAGGATGGATCGGGACGTGCAGATAAGCTTCCATCAGATCCAGGGATGCTAGGAAGCTCCCAGGAAGCAATAGATGCAGGATGGACAACAAAGTCACCATCTTGAATGTACGACGAGGGACGAAGCGATTGACCCTTTTCAGATACAAAACAGGGCGCAAATCTGAAGTATCCTTCTTGGAGACCAGAAAGAGGATGGAATAACAACCCTCGCCCCTTTCCAAAGGAGGAACCTCCACGATAGCCGCCTTCTCCAACAGAAGGCGCACACCTTCCAGCAAGGCCTCCCGTCGCAGAGGAAGACGGGGTAGGGGAGTCACAAGGAAGACTGGAGGGGAGGAGAGGAGAACTCGATCCGATAACCCTCCGACACTGTCTGAACCGCCCAGGCATCCGGAACCGTCAACCACTGTTGCAGGAAATATTGAAGGCGACCCCCAACCGGCAAAGGCAGACAGTCATTGCGAAGAGGAAGAAGCGGCGGCAGCAACACTGGCAGGGGCCCGGGCTTGGCACCTCCAGGGGCCCCCGGCCACGACCCCTGCCACGAAAGGGCTGCGAAGCACCCCGGGCAGAAGGCCCAAAGGCACGCCGGTATCCAAAACCGCGCCCCGAGAAGGAGGGCGGACCGGAGCCACAAGCTTGCGGTTCTCCGCCGACTGTTTTACCATCTCTTCAAGTTGAGGCCCGAACACCCTGGAACCCACAAATGGCAACTTAAGCAGGACCGACTTCTGAGAAGACTCAGCCTTCCAGGAACGCATCCAGATATGACGCCTCGCAGCAATTGAAGCACCAGAAGCAGCTGCAGCGGCACTCAAATTGTCAAAGGAAATATCTGACAAATAACGCACCTGCAACTCCATGAGGGACAAGAGAGAGGAGGCATCCTCCCCATCCTGCAAAAGAAGAGACAGTGCCTGAAAACCCTTGAGGAGGGACTGGACCATGTAATTAGAATAGGCAGTTGCCCTGACAGAAAAATTGGAAGCAGCATAGGAACGCTTCACCGCCCCTCAACACGCTTATCCACTGCGTCCACAGGAAGGGCGTCATCCGACAGAACCAAACCCTGAGAGGAAAGACCAGCCATCAAATTGTCAACCTTGACAGCCTGTGGAAATTCAGCAGCAAAACCCTCCAAAGGATAACGCTTAGACAGAAAGCGAGGAAGGCGGATTTATCCACCTCCTTCCACTCATGATCCAGCACCTTGCGCACGGCACCATGCAAGGGGAAGGACTCAGGGGTCGGCTGGTGATATTGCGTAAAGAAGTCATCCTCCAGGACATCGGACACAGGAGGAGTGAACCCCAAATTATCCCGCACATGGGCGAACAAGTCAGAGAGCTCCGCACCCTGAACAAATCGACTCCGGACACATTCTTCATCATCAGGACCCATCTCGCCATCAGGAGCGTCCAGCGGATCTACAGACCCACGAGGCACCTTGGCAGGAGGGCCAGCAGCCTCTCGAGCCCGGAAGGCAGCAGCCACTGCCTCATCAATCAACAGGCGCAGAGCATCAAGAGGAGGAGTGGATGAAGAGGCACCCGAGTCCATGACAGCAACTCTGGGATCGGCAACGTGAAACACAGCAAAACGCCACCAGAACAGGCACCCTCAGAGGACGGGTGCATGAGGAAAAGGACCCTATTCAAACAAACAAAGTCCCGAGGTCCAGAGCTCACGCGGGACCAGGAAAAGGGGCAGGCGCTTTAAAAAGCAGCCGGCCCGCCAAAGTCGCCCCAGTCATCGTAACAACAACGCGGACCACTCCCGCCGCATGAAAACACCGCCGCAACCCCGCCCGCTAACGCAGGCGCAGCGGGACCGGCAGGAAGGAACACGGCCGCTAAGGCAGGCCGCGGAGACATCCCCATCAGGTGAGTACCCCAGGCACAAACGGCCGCTAGAGCGAACCTCGTACCAAGGCAACAGCAAGCAGCACAAGCGGAGGGTCCAGGGCACAAATATAAAAACAAGAAGGCGGCCGCTAAAGCAGGCCGACCAAACAGAGAAAAAAATAATAATTTAAGGGAAAACATACCCCACAGCTCCGCTAGGCACACGAAGGAACTGCGAATGCAGAAAAAAAAGAACAGGATGTTTCTCTGACGCACTTCCCCCTTTATTGTCACCTGATGGTGGCGCCATGTTGGGGGAAGTGCGAAAAGCTCGCTAGGTAATAGGTTTCTGTGGAGCAGACTAGCTGCTCACTTGTAAGGAATGGGACGGGAAGACTGGACGAGGAGGTAATATTCGATTTTATTCTACATCATGTTTTACCGATTGTAGTGCGTGCATTTGCCTTTTCTCTATTTTCCCGGTTAAACCAATTCAGGAAAAGAGAGACCCGGAAACAGGGTGTAGATGGCACACACATGGGCCTTTCACACAAGAGGTGCACAGCGATGTCTCCGATGAAATGTGTACTTTTATTGTGGCGCGTCCCTGTTTTCATATTAAATATTCTCTTTGCTTGGTTATTTAATTAATTTGCTGTTTTCTTCTGCACGAGGGGCACAGGCGGGGCTAGAGCCAGGCACGTCACGCGAGGCTTGGTTCTGTCGTGGTGAAAGGCAGGCACTTTTACCTAAACAAGCATTTGCAATGCAATAGGTCTCGCATTTACGCGAGTTTGAGCTATTGACATTGCAAATGACAATGCCTTTTATTTTTGTTTTCGTTTTTAAAACATAAATAAAAGGCATTGTCATTTACAATGCCAATAGCTTAAACTTGCGTAAATGCGAGACCTATTGCATTGCAAAGGCTTGTATTTTTTGTAAGTGGTGTATGTGTTGGCTGTGTGTAGAGATGCAGCCTCAGAACGAAGCTTCGGCAGCAAGCCTTGAATGTTCAACCTCGCTGCCCCTTGTCAAAGGAGAGACTTGTGAGTTGTGGCTCAGTGAGCTAACAGCACTATCTGGCTTCTGTGGCTCCGAGGACAACAGACTTTACATGTCAAAAGCAGCGCCCGTTGCTCTTGAGTCTTACAGGCCCCAGAGACCAGCCTGATGGACGGAGAGCTCACTGTGGTATTTGGCATCTTGCAAAATGCGCAACTAAGGAAATTGCACAAGCCGCTATGAGCAGGCGTGTGCACTCCACATCACCACTGGAAGCCACAGGAGCAGCAGCTGTTCCTGTATTCGGTGCACTGATCCTGAGACTTATCAGAGTCCAGCACGATAAAAGGTGGAGCCCACCCTGCTCGGCCACCTTCCTACATCTGCTGGGCTTCGAGACTCAGGTGAGCTCAGCTGACAGGGGCAGTCAGGTGAGGGGCTTCGAGACTCAGGTGAGCTCAGCCGACAGGGGCAGCAGAATGAGGGGCTTCGAGACTCAGGTGAGCTCAGCTGACAGGGGTCACAGGGTAAGAGGCTTCGAGACACAGGTGAGCTCAACTGACAGCGCTGGTGGGTGACGGGCTTAGAGACTCAGGTGAGCTCAGATGACAGGGTCAACAGGGTGAGGGGCTATGAGACTCAGGTGAGCTCAGCTGACAGGGGCAGCAGAATGAGGGGCTTTGAGACTCAGGTGAGCTCAGCTGGCAGGGATAACATGGTGAGGGGTTCAAGGCTCAGGTGAGCTCAGCTGACAACGATGCAGGGTGAGGGGCTTCGAGACTCAGGTGAGCTCAGCTGACAGGGGTCGCAGGGTGAGAGGCTTTGAGACTCAGGTGAGCTCAGCTGACAGCGGTGCAGGGTGAGGGGCTTCGAGACTCAGGTGAGCTCAGCTGACAGGGGCAGTCAGGTGAGGGGCTTCGAGACTCAGGTGAGCTCAGCCGACAGGGGCAGCAGAATGAGGGGCTTCGAGACTCAGGTGAGCTCAGCTGACAGGGGTCACAGGGTAAGAGGCTTCGAGACACAGGTGAGCTCAACTGACAGCGCTGGTGGGTGACAGGCTTAGAGACTCAGGTGAGCTCAGATGACAGGGTCAACAGGGTGAGGGGCTATGAGACTCAGGTGAGCTCAGCTGACAGGGGCAGCAGAATGAGGGGCTTTGAGACTCAGGTGAGCTCAGCTGGCAGGGATAACATGGTGAGGGGTTCAAGGCTCAGGTGAGCTCAGCTGAGCTGAGACTGAAGCTAGCTCAGCTGACAACGATGCAGGGTGAGGGGCTTCGAGACTCAGGTGAGCTCAGCTGACAGGGGTCGCAGGGTGAGAGGCTTTGAGACTCAGGTGAGCTCAGCTGACAGCGCTGGTGGGTGAGGGGCTTAGAGACTCAGGTGAGCTGAGATGACAGGGTCAGCAGGGTGAGGGGCTTCGAGACTCAGGTGAGCTCAGATGACAGGGTCAGCAGGGTGAGGGGCTTCGAGACTGAGGCTAGCTCAGCTGACAGCAGTGCAGGGTGAGGGGCTTCGAGACAGGTGAGCTCAGCTGACAGCAGTACAGGGTGAGGGGCTTCGAGACTCAGGTGAGCTCAGCTGACAGCGGTGCAGAATGAGGGGCTTCGAGACTCAGGTGATCTCAGCTGACAGCGGTACAGGGTGAGGGGCTTCGAAACTCAGGTGAGGTCAGCTGACAGGAGTCGCAGGGTGTGGTGCTTCAAGACTCATGTGAGCTGAGCTGACAGCAGTGCAGGGTGAGGGGTTCAAGACTCAGGTGAGCTCAGCTGGCAGGGATAACATGGTGAGGGGTTCAAGACTCAGGTGAGCTCAGCTGACAGCGGTGCAGGGTGAGGGGCTTCGAGACTCAGGTGAGCTCAGCTGACAGGGGCAGTCAGGTGAGGGGCTTCGAGACTCAGGTGAGCTCAGCCGACAGGGGCAGCAGAATGAGGGGCTTCGAGACTCAGGTGAGCTCAGCTGACAGGGGTCACAGGGTAAGAGGCTTCGAGACACAGGTGAGCTCAACTGACAGCGCTGGTGGGTGACGGGCTTAGAGACTCAGGTGAGCTCAGATGACAGGGTCAACAGGGTGAGGGGCTATGAGACTCAGGTGAGCTCAGCTGACAGGGGCAGCAGAATGAGGGGCTTTGAGACTCAGGTGAGCTCAGCTGGCAGGGATAACATGGTGAGGGGTTCAAGGCTCAGGTGAGCTCAGCTGACAACGATGCAGGGTGAGGGGCTTCGAGACTCAGGTGAGCTCAGCTGACAGGGGTCGCAGGGTGAGAGGCTTTGAGACTCAGGTGAGCTCAGCTGACAGCGGTGCAGGGTGAGGGGCTTCGAGACTCAGGTGAGCTCAGCTGACAGGGGCAGTCAGGTGAGGGGCTTCGAGACTCAGGTGAGCTCAGCCGACAGGGGCAGCAGAATGAGGGGCTTCGAGACTCAGGTGAGCTCAGCTGACAGGGGTCACAGGGTAAGAGGCTTCGAGACACAGGTGAGCTCAACTGACAGCGCTGGTGGGTGACAGGCTTAGAGACTCAGGTGAGCTCAGATGACAGGGTCAACAGGGTGAGGGGCTATGAGACTCAGGTGAGCTCAGCTGACAGGGGCAGCAGAATGAGGGGCTTTGAGACTCAGGTGAGCTCAGCTGGCAGGGATAACATGGTGAGGGGTTCAAGGCTCAGGTGAGCTCAGCTGAGCTGAGACTGAAGCTAGCTCAGCTGACAACGATGCAGGGTGAGGGGCTTCGAGACTCAGGTGAGCTCAGCTGACAGGGGTCGCAGGGTGAGAGGCTTTGAGACTCAGGTGAGCTCAGCTGACAGCGCTGGTGGGTGAGGGGCTTAGAGACTCAGGTGAGCTGAGATGACAGGGTCAGCAGGGTGAGGGGCTTCGAGACTCAGGTGAGCTCAGATGACAGGGTCAGCAGGGTGAGGGGCTTCGAGACTGAGGCTAGCTCAGCTGACAGCAGTGCAGGGTGAGGGGCTTCGAGACAGGTGAGCTAAGCTGACAGCAGTGCAGGGTGAGGGGCTTCGAGACTCAGGTGAGCTCAGCTGACAGCGGTGCAGAATGAGGGGCTTCGAGACTCAGGTGATCTCAGCTGACAGCGGTACAGGGTGAGGGGCTTCGAAACTCAGGTGAGGTCAGCTGACAGGAGTCGCAGGGTGTGGTGCTTCAAGACTCATGTGAGCTGAGCTGACAGCAGTGCAGGGTGAGGGGTTCAAGACTCAGGTGAGCTCAGCTGGCAGGGATAACATGGTGAGGGGTTCAAGACTCAGGTGAGCTCAGCTGACAGCGGTGCAGGGTGAGGGGCTTCGGGACTCAGGTGAGCTCAGCTGACAGTGGTTGAGGGTGAGGGGCTTCGAGACTCAGGTGAGCTCAGCTGACAGGGGTCACAGGGTGAGAGGCTTTGAGACTCAGGTGAGCTCAGCTGACAGCGCTGGTGGGTGAGGGGCTTAGAGACTCAGGTGAGCTCAGATGACAGGGTCAACAGGGTGAGGGGCTATGAGACTCAGGTGAGCTCAGCTGACAGGGGCAGCAGAATGAGGGGCTTTGAGACTCAGGTGAGCTCAGCTGGCAGGGATAACATGGTGAGGGGTTCAAGGCTCAGGTGAGCTCAGCTGACAACGATGCAGGGTGAGGGGCTTCGAGACTCAGGTGAGCTCAGCTGACAGGGGTCGCAGGGTGAGAGGCTTTGAGACTCAGGTGAGCTCAGCTGACAGCGGTGCAGGGTGAGGGGCTTCGAGACTCAGGTGAGCTCAGCTGACAGGGGCAGTCAGGTGAGGGGCTTCGAGACTCAGGTGAGCTCAGCCGACAGGGGTAACATGGTGAGGGGTTCAAGACTCAGGTGAGCTCAGCTGACAGGGGTCGCAGGGTGAGAGGCTTTGAGACTCAGATGAGCTCAGCTGACAGCGCTGGTGGGTGAGGGGCTTAGAGACTCAGGTGAGCTCAGATGACAGGGTCAGCAGGGTGAGGGGCTTCGAGACTGAGGCTAGCTCAGCTGACAGCAGTGCAGGGTGAGGGGCTTCGAGACTCAGGTGAGCTCAGCTGGCAGGGATAACATGGTGAGGGGTTCAAGACTCAGGTGAGCTCAGCTGACAGCGGTGCAGGGTGAGGGGCTTCAAGACTCAGGTGAGCTCAGCTGACAGTGGTTGCAGGGTGAGGGGCTTTGAGACTCAGGTGAGCTCAGCTGACAGGGGTCGCAGGGTGAGAGGCTTTGAGACTCAGGTGAGCTCAGCTGACAGCGCTGGTGGGTGAGGGGCTTAGAGACTCAGGTGAGCTCAGATGACAGGGTCAGCAGGGTGAGGGGCTTTGAGACTCAGGTGAGCTCAGATGACAGGGTCAGCAGGGTGAGGGGCTTCGAGACGGAGGCTAGCTCAGCTGACAGCAGTGCAGGGTGAGGGGCTTCGAGACTCAGGTGAGCTCAGCTGACAGCGGTGCAGGGTGAGGGGCTTCAAGACTCAGGTGAGCTCAGCTGACAGCGGTGCTGGGTAAGGGCTTTGAGACTCAGGTGAGCTCAGCTGACAGGGGTCGCAGGGTGAGGGGCTTTGAGACTCAGGTGAGCTCAGCTGACAGGAGTCGCAGGGTGAGGGGCTCCGAGACTCAGGTGAGCTCATCTGACAGTGGTGCAGGGTGAGGGGCTTTGAGTCTGAGGCTAGCTCAGCTGAAAGCAGTGCAGGGTGAGGGTTTTGAGAATCAGGTGAGCTCATCTGACAGCGGTGTTTGGTGAGGGGTTTTGAGACTCAGGTGAGCTCAGATGACTGGGGCAGCAGAATGAGGGGCTTTGAGACTCAGGTGAGCTTAGCTGCCAGCAGTGCAGGGTGAGGTGCTTTGAGACTACGTGAGCCTCAGCTGACAGGGGTCACAGGGTAAGGGGCCTCGAGACTCAGGTGAGCTCAGCTGACAGGGGTCGCAGGGTGAGGGTCTTGGAGACTCAGGTGAGCTCAGCTGACAGGGGCAGGAGGGTGAGGGGCTTTGAGACTCAGGTGAGCTCAGCTGACAGGGGTCGCAGAGTGAGGGGCTTTGAGACTCAGGTGAGCTCAGCTGACAGGGGCAGGAGGGTGAGGGGCTTTGAGACTCAGGTGAGCTCAGCTGACAGTGGTGTAGGGTGAGGGGTTTCGAGACTGAGGTAAGCTCAGCTTACAGAGGTCGCAGGGTGAGGGGCTTTGAGACTCAGGTGAGCTCAGCTGACAGTGGCAGCAGGATGAGGGGCTTTGAGACTCAGGTGAGCTCAGCTGACGGGCAGCAGGTTGAGGGGCTTCAAGATTCAGGTGAGCTCAGCTTACAGTGGTGCAGGGTGAGAAGCTTCGAAAATCAGGTGAGGTCAGCTCACAGCAGTGCAGGGTGAGGAGCAACAAGACTCAAGTGAGCTCAGCTGACAGGGGTCGCAGGGTGAAGGGCTTCAATACTCAGGTGAGCTCACCTGAGAGCGGTGCAGGGTGAGGAGGTTTGAGACTCAGGTGAGCTCAGCTGATAGGAGTAGCAGGGTGAGGAGTTTTGGGACTCAGGTGAGCTCAGCTGATAGGAGTAGCAGGGTGAGGGGCTTCGAGACTCAGGTGAGCTCAGCTGACAGGGGCAGCAGAATGAGGGGCTTCGAGACTCAGGTGATCTCAGCTGACAGCGGTAAGGGTGAGGGGCTTCGAAACTCAGGTGAGGTCAGATGACAGGAGTCGCAGGGTGTGGTGCTTCAAGACTCATGTGAGCTGAGCTGACAGCAGTGCAGGGTGAGGGGTTCAAGACTCAGGTGAGCTCAGCTGACAGCGGTGCAGAGTGAGGGGCTTCGAGACTCAGGTGAGCTCAGCTGACAGTGGTTGCAGGGTGAGGGGCTTTGAGACTCAGGTGAGCTCAGCTGACAGGGGTCGCAGGGTGAGGGGCTCCGAGACTCAGGTGAGCTCATCTGACAGTGGTGCAGGGTGAGGGGCTTCGAGACTGAGGCTAGCTCAGCTGACAGCAGTGCAGGGTGAGGGTTTTGAGAATCAGGTGAGCTCATCTGACAGCGGTGTTTGGTGAGGGGCTTTGAGACTCAGGTGAGCTCAGATGACTGGGGCAGCAGAATGAGGGGCTTCGAGACTCAGGTGAGCTCAGCTGCCAGCAGTGCAGGGTGAGGTGCTTTGAGACTTACGTGAGCCTCAGCTGACAGGGGTCACAGGGTAAGGGGCCTCGAGACTCAGGTGAGCTCAGCTGACAGGGATCGCAGGGTGAGGGTCTTGGAGCTTCAGGTGGGCTCAGCTGACAGGGGTAGCCGGGTGAAGGGCTTTTAGACTCAGGTGAGCTCAGCTGACAGGGGTCGCAGGGTGAGGGGTTTCAAGACTGAGGCTAGCTCAGCTTACAGAGGTCGCAGGGTGAGGGACTTTGAGACTCAGGTGAGCTCAGCTGACAGGGGCAGCAGGGTGAGGGGTTTCAAGACTCAGGTGAGCTCAGCTGACGGGCAGCAGGTTGAGGGGCTTCGAGATTCAGGTGAGCTCAGCTTACAGTGGTGCAGGGTGAGGAGCTTCGAAAATCAGGTGAGGTCAGCTCACAGCAGTGCAGGGTGAGGAGCTACAAGACTCAAGTGAGCTCAGCTGACAGGGGTCGCAGGGTGAAGGGCTTCAAGACTCAGGTGAGCTCACCTGAGAGTGGTGCAGGGTGAGGAGCGTTGTGACTTAGGTGAGCTCAGCTGATAGAAGTAGCAGGGTGAGGAGTTTTGAGACTCAGGTGAGCTCAGCTGACAGGGGTCGCAGGGTGAAGGGCTTTAAGACTCAGGTGAGCTCACCTGAGAGCGGTGCAGGGTGAGGAGGTTTGAGACTCAGGTGAGCTCAGCTGATAGGAGTAGCAGGGTGAGGAGTTTTGAGACTCAGGTGAGCTCAGCTGACAGGGGTCGCATGGTGAAGGGCTTCAAGACTCAGGTGAGCTCACCTGAGAGCGGTGCAGGGTGAGGAGGTTTGAGACTCAGGTGAGCTCAGCTGATAGGAGTAGCAGGGTGAGGGGCTTCGAGACTCAAGTGAGCTCAGCTGACAGGGGTCTCAGGGTGAAGGGCTTCAAGACTCAGGTGAGCTCACCTGAGAGCGGTGCAGGGTGAGGAGGTTTGAGACTCAGGTGAGCTCAGCTGATAGGAGTAGCAGGGTGAGGGGCTTCGAGACTCAGGTGAGCTCAGATGACAGGGGTCGCAGGGGGAGAGGCAGGCATTCAGACATGCTGTTCATTTCATGCAGACACCTCAAGTCTGAGTGTGAGACCAGTGCTGGAAAGGAAGGGGATCGCGCTGGATCCCAGTTCCAGCACCTATTTCTTGCCAGATCTGGGATCCCATGGACACAGAGAAACCTGCTGTATTTGTCCTGGTGTCATTTTTTCGACACAGGACACTTTTCAGCAGCTCCTGCTCGTTGTCTGCATTCCATTCGTAGCAGCAACACACAGTCTGTGTGGAGGAGTTCTTATTTACACATCCACATGGGCCCAAAACAAAAGCCTGATTTAAAGGGCTATCAGCCCCTCTTTTGCTTGAGTATAATACTCGATGACAGCTAGCTGGAGCCTAACACCTAGACCCAAAGCAATGGAAGAAAACAAAGGCGCAGCATCACAAGTTCTTAAGAGAAACTATGACTTGAAGGCAGATTTTTAACTTTGTTCAACTCCCTATGTAAGAGATGTGCTTGCGCCATAAGAATGTAAGATTTATTTGTCTGTATGAATAATTACACCCAATTTGATGTAAATGGCACCTACTGTTTTTTTATTTAAATCTTTTACAGCGCACTCATCCTAGTGTAGGATGTCAAAGCGCTTTACATCACACAGAGAGGCACAATAAATCATATGTGTGTAAATCAATGTACAGGAAATGTTTTGTAAGACAAAGAGGGTTATAAATGATAAGGTGTAGGAATCACATATCAGCCATACTTGTAGACATTATATGATAAGAGTGAATGGTCGAGAGAAACAAAACACCAGGATATAAAACCCAATGCAGTGATTCTGGTGGTCTGTACTAAAAAGACTTGATTACTTCCCAAAGGAACCCTTTTTGCAATCTTAGAATAACAATCGATTGACAAAAAACATTAAGATCTAAATCCATGACTTAAAGTTTGAAAGCAGCTCCTTGATGTTGGTAAATAGAGCACTGAGCTATAGTAAAAGACTTGTAAATTATGAACTGGAAGTAACAAAATTACCTCAGTGTCAAAAGCAGTAGCCCACTTACCTATCTAACTAAAAACATATTTGTGTACTACACAATGTGCTTTGCAGCAGGTACATTAACCCTCTGTGCTACTTTATGAGTCAAAGCTGTGGCTGGACAAAACACAGAACTCTCCCAGAACTGCATTAACCATCAGAGTTATCTTACTGCTAGTATAAACCCCTCAAAGTTGTTGGGCACACAATGATCTCTGCAGCAGATGTCTTAACCCTGTAAGATATTTTCAAATGCAACCTCTTTGTGACAAATTAAGTAATCTATAACAGATTTACTGTCCCACATGTCCTTGTTGCTAACTTCTTTGCATCTGTATTTAAAAAAGTATATATATATATAAGTTGATTGTCAGACTGTGTTTTTCAAGCTCCACCCCTCGTGACTTCACCCCCTTTCCTCTGTCGATCCTTGACCCCCAATTTATGGGTTCCCAGAGTAAATTGTTTCCAATTCCAGCACTGTGTGAGACTCCCACGTTGCACTGTAATCACTCTCTTCACTTGTCATAGTGACTCCTGCACCTTTAATGAAGTGTCCTTCCTAGGACCTCGTTTGATTAAAACATTCCTCTTTTGGTCCAAACTTCAGAAAAATCACATCTCATGATTCTGCACCTTAACATTTGTGCATTTATTTGGGCTGGTGGAAAAGTGGGTGGTGCATCTCAGGAATGGCTGAAAAACACAGGGTCCGACCACTTATTTGTGTACCAGAAATTACAAAGACCCCCCCATCAGCCTTGTTGCCCTAATCTGGGAGTAGAAGTCGCTTTATCACCACCACCCCCTGATAGCTGTGTCCCTACGAGGGGTCAGCGGGCTCTAGGAGGGTCCAGTGACCTGTGGGTAGTCAACGGTCCTGTGCTAGGCTATAGCTATCAGTACTCCAGCAGGTGCAGTGCACCAGAACCCAGCCCAATGCACCCACATTATGATTGCATTTTACTGTCCACCCAGTGGGAATGGTGGAAAAGGAAAACACACGGCCGCACCTTTGCCGGATCTGCCCCAAAAATATGGAACTCCCTACCACCCTCAACGAGAGCAATTACCTCATTCAGGCTTTTCAAGAAGGAAGTGAAATCCATTCTACTAGACAAGCATGTGTCATAAGTGACCTCTTCTGAAACTGTCACTCACCCTATTTTATGTGTGTACCTCGCTCTTCGACTTCTATGTGCAGCTACCACAAGAGAAAGATGCTTTAATATACTGTGACCCTCATCAACTCTCTCTTTGTACAGCGCTCTGATTCCATGATGGTCATGCTCCCGCTTTATAAAACACTATAGATGAATAACTAAATAAATAAAAGGGAATGTAGTGAATGCTGGGGGAGTTTACCTTGCTTCACTTATGCCCATGGTACCATTGCTAGGCCAATGGTCATGTGGCAGTCCAGAGTCTCTACTTGTCATCCCCGGGGTGGTAAAGCTGAAGAGGGAATGTAGTGAATGGTGAGGAGTTTACCTTGCTTCGCTTATGCCCATGGCACCATCACTACGCCACTGGTCATGTGGCAGTCCGGAGTCTCTAGGTGTCGTGTCCGGGGTGGTAAAGCTGAAGAGGGAATGTAGTGAATGGTGAGGAGTTTACCTTGCTTCGCTTATGCCCATGGCACCATCACTACGCCACTGGTCATGTGGCAGTCCGGAGTCTCTAGGTGTCGTGTCCGGGGTGGTAAAGCTGAAGAGGGAATGTAGTGAATGGGGAGGAGTTTACCTTGCTTCACTTATGCCCATGGCACCATCGCTACACCAATGGTCATGTGGCAGTCCGGAGTCTCTAGGTGTCGTGTCCGGGGTGGTAAAGCTGAAGAGGGAATGTAGTGAATGGGGAGGAGTTTACCTTGCTTCACTTATGCCCATGGCACCGTTGCTACGCCACTGGTCATGTGGCAGTCCGGAGTCTCTAGGTGTCGTGTCCGGGGTGGTAAAGCTGAAGAGGGAATGTAGTGAATGGGGAGGAGTTTACCTTGCTTCACTTATGCCCATGGCACCGTTGCTACGCCACTGGTCATGTGGCAGTCCGGAGTCTCTAGGTGTCGTGTCCGGGGTGGTAAAGCTGAAGAGGGAATGTAGTGAATGGGGAGGAGTTTACCTTGCTTCACTTATGCCCATGGCACCATCGCTACACCAATGGTCATGTGGCAGTCCGGAGTCTCTAGGTGTCGTGTCTGGGGTGGTAAAGCTGAAGAGGGAATGTAGTGAATGGTGAGGAGTTTACCTTGCTTCGCTTATGCCCATGGCACCATCACTACGCCACTGGTCATGTGGCAGTCCGGAGTCTCTAGGTGTCGTGTCCGGGGTGGTAAAGCTGAAGAGGGAATGTAGTGAATGGGGAGGAGTTTACCTTGCTTCACTTATGCCCATGGCACCATCGCTACACCAATGGTCATGTGGCAGCCCAGAGTCTCTAGGTGTCATCCCCGGGGTGGTGAAGCTGAAGAGGGAATGTAGTGAATGGTGAGGAGTTTACCTTGCTTCGCTTATGCCCATGGCACCGTTGCTAAGCCAATGGTCATGTGGCAGCCCAGAGTCTCTAGGTGTCGTGTCCGGGGTGGTAAAGCTGAAGAGGGAATGTAGTGAATGCTGGGGGAGTTTATCTCACTTGCACTATGGCACATAGCACCATCACTACGCCACTGGTCATGTGGCAGTCCGGAGTCTCTAGGTGTTGTCCCTTGGTGGTAAAGCTGGTCCTAGATGGGCTCGGCTGCCCCCTGGAGGAGACAAGCAGTCCATTGGCGGAGGCGGGTCTCTGAAGGGACAAGGCCAGTCTGTGTCCTGTACTAAAGGAGTGATGGGCAGCAGATGGAAAGTGTCACGATTCACTCCCTGTGCTCTCGTGCCCACCACCAGGGGGCCGAATTGTGGGGCTTTCCAGTGTTCTAATATGCTTCCAAACACTCCCGTGTATGCATATCTTGACTTCCAGGCATTTGGACACTATTTAGGAATTGACATCCATTCCCAATCCATGCCGGGTTTTGTGGAAGCCAGTCTGCTCATGCTGGAAACTCCATTACCTATAATCCCCTGCTCACTGCTTCGTCTCCACCCCTGCAGGCCAAGGATGGGTGGAGGAATTCAGCTCACCTGTGGCTGGCTGCTGCTAGCCTGCTCACACCTGATGCATGTGATTACTGTGAGCTCTTTTAAACCCCAGCTCCCTTCAGCCCAGGGTTGGTCATTGTAGCTGTATACCGGTGAGGCCGATCCTTGTTTCCAGTGTTTCCTGAGCTTTTGATATTCCTTGATTCCTGAGCTATAGCTATTCCTTGTGCCTGAATTAGCACTGCCTGCAGTGCTACCTTGTTTCCTGAGGTCCTGAGCTATAGTTATTCTTTGTTCCTGTTCCTGGGCTTCAGCTATTTCCTGTTCCTGATTTGCACTGCTTGCAGTGCTCTCTTGACTCCTTGTTTCCTGAGCTGTAGCTATTTCCTGTTTCCTTGGACCAGTACTGCCTGCAGTGCTACCTTGACTCCTGAGCCTCAGCATTCCTTGTTCCTGACCTGCAGCAGTTTCCCTTCTCCTGAACTAGCACTGCCTGCAGTGCTATCCTGACTCCTGAGCCTTGGCATTCCTTGTTCCTGACCTGCAGCAGTTTCCCTTCTCCTGAACTAGCACTGCCTGCAGTGCTACCTTGACTCCTGAGCCTTAGCATTCCTTGTTCCTGACCTGCAGCAGTTTCCCTTCTCCTGAACTAGCACTGCCTGCAGTGCTACCTTGACTCCTGAGCCTCAGCATTCCTTGTTCCTGAACTGCAGCAGTTTCCCTTCTCCTGAACTAGCACTGCCTGCAGTGCTGCCTTGACTCCTGAGCCTTAGCATTCCTTGTTCATGACCTGCAGCAGTTTCCCTTCTCCTGAACTAGCACTGCCTGCAGTGCTACCTTGACTCCTGAAGCCTTAGTAATTCCCTGTTCCTGAACTAGCACTGCCTGCAGTGCTACCTTGACTCCTGAGCCTTAGCATTCCTTGTTCCTGACCTGCAGCAGTTTCCCTTCTCCTGAACTAGCACTATCTGCAGTGCTACCTTGACTCCTGAGCCTTAGCTCAATTCTTGTTCCTGCCCCAGAACTGCCTTCTATGCTACTTTGTTTTCTTGATTCCTGAACCTGCACTATTCTAGTATACCCTTGTAGCCTCCCCTTCTGTATATCCTTTTCCAGCCCCTGCCTTTCTTCCCATTTCCTTGGTTCCAGTTCCAGTTTGCTGTCTTTCTATTCTGCTGTCTCGCTTCTGTTACCTTGTATGATTGTTACCTGCTTTCTGCCAAGTGTGCCCTGTGATTTCCTTCTTTTCCTGTTAAGCACTCCTCCTTGCTAGCTCCTTGTCTATTGTGCTTGTGTTTAGTTCTACCCCCTTGCTGTTACTGCCTTGCGTGTTCCTGTTTGATCGCCAGGATCCGTGGGTACAGCTGACTACCTAGGTGGTGTTTCTTGTTCACTGTGAGTATTGTCTTTGAGTTACTGTTATAACATCACCATAGGTATAAGCTCCACAGACCCTGCCTTTGCTTACATATCCTATATGTGGGTATTTCCAGTCAGTATCTGTAACAGCAATTGTGGGTGAGGAACTTACTGAGCTTCAGTCTTACCGTGTGGAGCTCCTGAATGCTTTACCCCACATTCCCTTTATTGTTAATGTTGTATTATATATATGTCTTGCACGTCCGTCCTGGGTGTAGTTAGTCTGAATGCTAAATTGCCTTGTGAGTGCCCTTCCTTTCTGAGTCTTAGCCATCTTGTTCCTTTGTACAGGCTTCCCCTTTGGAACCCTTTTCTCCTCTGACTCCTTGTGTGATCCTGGGCAGCGCTGTACTACTCTTTCTGTGCACGGTACATTTTCTACCCAGTCCCCAGTCCTTGCTCAAGTCCCTGAATGTGTTCCCGACATAGTCCCGGACAGTCCCTGACAGAAAGCGCTGATTGGGCTGGTGAATGAATTCTATAGGTCATGGGTGAGCAGGCCTATGGGTGGAATTATCCTCTGTAGGGCCCCTGGGTGGAAGGGTACATGTGTGTATGCGGTACTTATACAGCGTGAACCGAAGTGTGGGCAGCGGGGTGATGTACCTCAGAGGCGTTTCACTGGTAGGGTCAGTCAGTAAGTGGGACATATTCCTCTCCAGCTACCCCCAGTGATTTTGCACCATATTTTTTAGCTCCCCCCATCGCACTCCTCACAATTACCCTCATTTTCATTTTTGCCCAGCCTTAAAGATTCACCACTGGGTGTGTCCTTGCATCGGGACGCCCCTCATGCACTCTATAATACATTTCATGCACTCATGCTCCCAAACGTTTTTCTCTCCAATTCTTCTGTTTCAAGTTTCCAGAATGATCTGTATATGGTGGCTCTTTTCAGAACATGCAGCATATGTTACTTGAGACGTCACTGGTGTAGAGTACTTTAAACAGATGTCCTCAGCTGACCTCGCTTGTTCTCCCTCTCAGGGCTCTCTTCTGCTGGTCTGCAGTTTGGAATATGCAAAGGATGCTTCGAGGCGCTGTGCTGCTGTCTGCTCTGTGTCTCATCACGTCTGGTGAGTTCTGGTGAGCAAGTCGGCCCAAGGGAAAAAAGCTCCCTGGGCCAATCAGAATGCTGTATTTTTAAACTGGCGCCCCCACTAGACTCTCGCGTACCTCCTGCGACCCAACCGTCCAGATATACAAATATTTTTACACCTTAATTTCTCAAAAACTACTCAAGGGATTTCCATCAAATCACAAAACGCACAATCTGTGGTCAAGATCGAGCTTCCTGACAAATTTGGTTTAATTCCGTTATGCCCTACCTAGAGAAGTCTATGGAAAATGCACGGGGATTGTGCATTTTGGGACCCCCACCCCCCTTTTTCTCAACTCCTGCTTGACGGATCACACTGAAACTTTCCATGCACAAACTAGGCAAAAAAGAGCACTTTTTGGAAAGATTTGTGGAGATTCATCAAACGATGCCAAATTTATTAGCAAAAAAACGCATTTCCTGTGGAAACAAGAACCTGACTATAACTCCCCAGCGCCGAGCACCACTGGGTAATTTGGGGGCAGATTTACTATTACTTCGTACAACGCTGCACAGCAAAGAAACTGCTGCGCTGCGTTGCATGAAAGGGATAGAACAGAAATGCTTCATATTTACAAAGATATGGAGTATTTCCGCTCTTTCCTTGCGCTGGCGCACTGTGTGCTGCCTAGCACCAATGCAGGCACCCTTGCACCGTAGTGCACCATGGTGCAAGGGAGCCTGCGTTACAGTCAGGATTGTGGAAGGGGCACCTTTCTGCACAGAAAGCAATCCTTAGAGTCATATTCCTGTTTGTGTGTGTGCTGCAGAATGAAGTACGCTTAGAAAGAGGACTTAACGTGGGAAAATAGAGATATTTCTCCACGTTACACCTCTGTCGGGTAGGCACACCACTTTGATGCAAATCCAGGTTTACAAGTCTGTAAATCTAGGTTCACGTAAAAAAGCATGGGTGAATGGATGGGAACATGCATGATCCACCCATGTAACGCCTACCAGGCGCAAAGTTAAGCAAGCAAACACTATGCTGGGGCTGTGCTACATTGCGAACATGAACTGGTGCCTAATCTGGTGACTGCACATTAGAGATCAGTGGATCAGCTATTGAACACTACTGCGGACCCACCTTTCACTGTTGGTGGCTGACCAGGCCTCAGTTTCAAGGGGCCAGGGACAGAGGCCCCGTGAAAATGAGAGAACACCCTTTGGATTGCACAGGCGCAAAACGTGGGCCAGCGTGATAGGTTGTAAAGTCATTAATTCACATTCATTTTGTTCATATGTCATTACATCGGATATTTTTAGTTCGATTTGAATTGGACTAATAGAGTTATATACAATATTTCAGATTCCTTTTTTTTGTTTTTGTTGTTATGTTTTTTATGTTAATTACTCATCTTAATATATTTTTTTAAATGTTTAAATAATTAAATGTTGCTCCCAACTCCTAAGCACACTTTTCCCCAGCTACTTATAAACACCCTATATTTATACATATAAATACACTGTAGTGAAGAGTTTCAGGGTGGTCCGTCAAGCGAGGGCCTTGAAAAAGGGGCGGGGGTCCCTAAATGCGTTTTCCCCGTGCCCTTTCCTTTATGAAAATTGGACAGCGCCACAGTCAAATGGCAGAAGAGAATTGCACCAAATTTGGCAGAAAGCTAGATCTTCACCCAGAAGGCGTGGTTTTTGATTTGATATAAATCTATTCAGTAGTTTTTGAGAAAATAAGGGTAAAAATTTATGTATATATAGTGACATGGTACCACAATGGAACCACCACAGCTACCGCAAGCTCAAACCATGCGCTTTGATCGGCTGGCGTGGTACTACCTCAGTACCACAGGCTCAAAATACATGATCTGATTGGCTGAAGAGAAAGTTGTGGCTGTCATTTCATGACTCGGGCTCAGTAAGAAGGTGCGAGGGCGACACATACTAAAGCTGGTTTGATTGCTTTTTAGTGATTTGAAATTGAATTTTGTTTTAAATCCTTTTTAAATTTAGTGTGGTTTTGTTTCACTGTGTGGGCTTTGGAAGGGAAAGGAAGGTGGGGCTTCTTGAGTACCTCTTTTGGGCTGTTGGGGAGAACTCGTGTCAATCTGCTATCCGTGCCTGTACTTTGACTTAAGGGCCTGTTAGAGACATATTTTCACTCCCGGCGGCCATCTTGGGTTTGCCACTGCGAGGGCAAGGTCAGCGCATTAGCGCTCATCACATGTGCACCGCTGCGCTGTTAGAGTGGGCCGGTGTGCGGGTCAAGGGCAAGCCCATCTGCGCCCGTCCACACCTGGATGGTGCCAGGTGCTAGGGATGCTGCCCGTTTTGACGCAGATGTGGAGCGCCTGTCCTACACCAGGTCTGCTCTTCTTAATCTGCACCCTGTGGTGAGTAGAGAGGGGTTTGATAGTATGGACCCTGGGAACTCTACGATGTGGGGGGGATATTTACAGCAGAATGGTGGAGCATGGTGTTACACCTCAATTGGTAACGCCGCACTCCAACATCCTGAAAATGCAGGGATGAGCCGTATTTATAATAATAAGGCGCACCCCTGCGTTTCCCCTAGCGCTGGCGCTAACTTTAGATGCCTAGCGCCAACGCAGGCACCCTTGCACCATAGTGCAAGGGTGCATGCATTCCAGGGAATGACTGTTCATGTGCAGGAAGGTGTCCCTTCCTGCATGTAAACAATCACTAATGGCCATTTGTAACTTCTATGTGTGCTGCAGAATGCACATATAGAAGTTGCAACTCGTCATTTTCTAATGATTGTTTATGTGCAGGAAGGGACACCTTCCTGCACAGGAACAATAAATAATGGTGATCTGCACTTTCTATGTGTGCTGCCACATAGAAACAGCAAAAACGAGGAGAAATTAATCATTTTTCCTCATTGTGCCAGATTAAGACCAGGTTTTCCCTGATCTTATGTTTGGAGCTGCCCCATATTTACACCAGTCTTGTAAATAGGGGCAGCACCAAAAACAAATGGTTGTTGCGGTGGAACGCCCACTGCGACACCCATTGCCTGCCCCTTTCACGCTAAGAGCTGCGTGAATAGGGACATTTGCGTTAAACCACGTTAATTGGCTGAATGCCGCCGTGTAAATAAGGCAATAGGGTTATCGCCACCATCAAAAAAGTGATGTTCTGGTGGCGATAAACCCTTGTAAATATGCCTCTGGGTTTCTGGGAGTTTGGGGATGAATATAGAGCTGACTTCCAATGGTGGGGAAAAAGTGGACGTAGGGGAAATGGAGGGGAAGGGGTCCTTACACTGCGCTTTGGTAAATGCACATTCCATGATAAAACACTACGGAAATCTGCAAGCTGATTGCTAGCGCACAGTTAGATTGACTGGAGACCTGTCTAGGGAAGATTTTGGACCGGGCCTGACAGCAGCCACTCCTCTAGGGTATAACATTGTGAAACAACCATACACACCACTTACCATAGCGAAACAAACATACACAGCACTTACCATAAAGAAAGAAACATCCACACCACTTACCATAAAGAAACAAACATCCACACCACTTACCTGAAAGAAACATACACACCACTTACCAAAAAGAAACAACCATACACACCACTTACCATAAAGAAACAACCATACACACCACTTACAATAAAGAAACAACCATACACACCACTTACCGTAGAGAAACAAACATAAACACCACTTACCATAAAGAACCAAACATACACAACACTTACCATAGAGAAACAAACATACACAGCACTTACCATAAAGAAAGAAACATATACACCACTTACCATAAGGAAACAACCATACACATCACTTACCATAGAGAAACAAACCTATACACCACTTACCATAAAGAAACAAACATACACAACACTTACCATAGAGAAACAAACATACACGCCACTTACCATGCAGAAACAAACATATACACCACTTACCATAAAGAAACAACCATACACATCACTTACCATAGAGAAACAAACATACACACCACTTACCATAAGGAAACAACCATACACATCACTTACCATAGAGAAACAAACATACACATCACTTACCATAAAGAAACAAACATACACAACACTTACCATAAAGAAACAGCCATAAACACCACTTACCATAAAGAAACAACCATAAACACCACTTACTCTAGAGAAACAAACATGTGCACCACTTACCATAAAGAAACAAATATACACACCACTTACCATAAAGAAACAAACATATACACCTCTTACCATAAAGAAACAAACATATACACCACTTACCATAAAGAAACAAACATACACACCACTTATATGCAGAAACAAACATGCACACCACTTACCATAAAGAAACAAACATATACACCATTTACCATAAAGAAACAAACATGCACACCACTTACCATAAAGAAACAAACATATACACCACTTACCATAAAGAAACAAGCATATACACCATTTACCATAAAGAAACAAACATGCACACCACTTACCATAAAGAAACAAACATGCACACCACTTACCATAAAGAAACAAACATGCACACCACTTACCATAAAGAAACAAACATGCACACCACTTACCATAAAGAAACAAACATGCACACCACTTACCATAAAGAAACAAACATAGATACCACTTACCAGAAAGACACAAACATACACACCACTTACCATAAAGAAACAAACATGCACACCACTTACCATAAAGAAACAAACATATATACCACTTACCATAAAGAAAGAAACATATACACCACTTACCATAAGGAAACAACCATACACATCACTTACCATAAAGAAAGAAACATACACATCACTTACCATGCAGAAACAAACATAAACATCACTTACCATAAAGAACCAAACATACACAACACTTACCATAGAGAAACAAACATACACAGCACTTACCATAAAGAAAGAAACATATACACCACTTACCATAAGGAAACAACCATACACATCACTTACCATAGAGAAACAAACATATACACCACTTACCATAAAGAAACAAACATACACAACACTTACCATAGAGAAACAAACATACACACCACTTACCATGCAGAAACAAACATATACACCACTTACCATAAAGAAACAACCATACACATCACTTACCATAGAGAAACAACCATACACATCACTTACCATAGAGAAACAAACATACACACCACTTACCATAAGGAAACAACCATACACATCACTTACCATAGAGAAACAAACATACACACCACTTACCATAAAGAAACAAACATACACACCACTTACCATAAAGAAACAACCATAAACACCACTTACTATAGAGAAACAAACATACGCACCACTTACCATAAAGAAACAAACATACACACCACTTACCATAAAGAAACAGCCATAAACACCACTTACCATAAAGAAACAACCATAAACACCACTTACTATAGAGAAACAAACATACGCACCACTTACCATAAAGAAACAAATATACACACCACTTACCATAAAGAAACAAACATATACACCACTTACCATATAGAAACAAACATACACACCACTTACATGCAGAAACAAACATGCACACCACTTACCATAAAGAAACAAACATATACACCACTTACCATAAAGAAACAAACATATACACCATTTACCATAAAGAAACAAACATGCACACCACTTACCATAAAGAAACAAACATATACACCACTTACCATAAAGAAACAAACATATACACCATTTACCATAAAGAAACAAACATATACACCACTTACCATAAAGAAACAAACATGCACACCACTTACCATAAAGAAACAAACATGCACACCACTTACCATAAAGAAACAAACATAGATACCACTTACCATAAAGACACAAACATACACACCACTTACCATAAAGAAATAAACATGCACACCACTTACCATAAAGAAACAAACATATATACCACTTACCATAAAGACACACACATACACACCACTTACCATAAAGAAACAAACATATACACCACTTACCATTAAGCCATCTTCAAAGCCAGAAAAGAAAACCTCTAGATAAGCGATAAGAGTGATCAGCGGACCTCCAGAACTCTTCAGAGTAGTGCAAGAATTCCTTTCACTCCAATGCATCACAGCGCTCCATGCCAAAGAACTTTGTAGCTCACTTGGCTCGTAGTTTGTAGACAAAGTTCAAAGAACCATTGGCAAAGTCAGTAAGTCACATCTTATGGATCTCTTCTGTTTGGGGATGAGTTGTTGGGTGGGGGAAAGCACATAACAGAGATTAACATGGAGCACTTGAGTGTGGGGAAGAGTTTTCCGGCAGTGAACATACAATTAGAGGCCAACATGGATCTTGAGGGGCAGGTGGGTGGCATGGGGGAGAAGCACATGAGGGAGACTGCAACATGGAGTGTGTGGGGAGGGTAAGCAAACAAGGGATGGAGCAAAACAGCCGGGTAGGATTTGCAGGGGCAGCTCATGATGAAGAGAGCAACATGAAGCAGGGGAGAGGAAAGCAAACGATGGAGAGAGCAACATAAAACACGGGGCAGGGTGGTTTTTGGGAGGAGAAGAACATGATGTAGAGAGCAACATGTACCACGGGTGTGAGAAGTTGGCCTGGTATAGGCTGTCCACTAGTTATAGTGGGCACCTTGCACCAGTCCAATCGACCTTTATTGATGATAGGTTTAAAGACAACCTTTATTGAAAGCTATCCTAGTGGTAGCTATGGAGAGCAGCCTTCAGGCTAAGTCTTGAAGGAGTGTTAAGCTATTGTTTTACCAGTTATAATCTCATGAATGACCAAATGAAAGGAGAACCACACCAGGTATATATATAAAATATATGTATTTATTACTAAACACAACCCAGTAGTCTCTTTATGAGGCTAGAGGTGAAAGTACACAAGTTACAAGTCAAATAGCACAGTAAATTAGCACAATATACGATTTGCCCTAGGGGCGTACCAAACCATATATTAAGAAAGTGGTATAAGAACAACGACTTAAGTAGACCCAAGGCCTAGAGCCTGTAGAATCGCTGGGACCCCAAGGAACCACCCAAGGTAGTGACACAGGGGACCCACGGGGGCTGTGTGCAGTGTGTGAACACAGCCGCGAGCTCCGTTAAAGTCTATGGGAAAGTCGCGGTTATCGTTTTAGAGTTTAAGGACACTTAGAAATGGACTAGGACCAAACCCTCTTGGACTTAGACAGTTCTAGGGTCAACACCCACGGGAGCACTGGAGTACTCGAGTTACCTCACCCAGGGAAGCCGGGTGCATAGGTGTCAAATGGTGTCGGGTCGCGTCGGCGTTTTCAATGGCAGCCTGCAGAGAAGTGCTGCTGCCGGGAAGATGCGAAGTGTCCAAAGAGATCCAAGCCTGGATCAGAGATGAGAAGAACCTGAAAGCAGAGGGGACAGAGTCTGGGTCACTTGCCAGTGACCAGGGGCACGATAGTCGAATGCCCGCCGATGTCGGGTGCTTCAGGTGAAAGAGGTGAAGCTTGACTCTTCAGCCACGAGGACCAGGAGGTGTTGACGACAACCAGGAGCTGGATTCGAGCTGTCCAACAAAGGATGTCGAGTGCTGCAGCATTGGTGTCCGGATTGGACACAACAAGCCTTGGCAACAGCAACCCACGCAGAAAGGAGAAAGATGCTTCTGTGCCGACCAGCAAGGTCTGAGGGACTCACCACTTGGTGGGGAGTGAGGGCACGTCTGGAGCAACCAGAAACGCCCAAAGAAAATCAGAGTTGCCTTCACAGGGACCCACCAGTTGATGGACCAGGGATCATGAAGGAGCCCGAAGCGGAAATGCAGGAAGCGGGCCCACGGAACAATCGTGGAGTGTAGGCTCACAATCTTCAGTGCAAATAGTGCTCGGGGCCTGGGCTACAAGTAACCCAAAGCAGGACTTCAAGAGTTGTCGAGAAGTCAATGCACTAGCAAATGTGCACGGTGTCCAGGAGTTCCGGTTCCACGCTACTCACGAGGGCTGCGGGTCTCAGCTTTGCTGGGGACTTGGGTTGGCCTCTGAGATATCTGGAAATCCTCTTCCTGGGCTGCAAGTACTTTGGAGTCCGGCGGGAGCTTCAGAGATGCAGACTGGCAAATGCTTTGTTGGTGCCTGCCAAGCAGGGAGTCACTCCTTGACCCCAAGGGAGATTTCTTCAGTCCTCTAGTCTTTAGTAGAGCGTCGAAGTTCCAGGATTCAGTAGCAGAGTTTCGTCCAGGGATATCTAAAGTCCTGTTGCCAGGGTTCCCTTACTTATACTAAAGAAAGGGGTTGGACTAACTCTGGGGACCCACCTATGGGAGGGTTTGGAAAGAGGGGTGGCTACACCCATTTCCTGTGTCCAGTTTCGCGCCAGAGCAGGGGCTGGTAGCCCCTGCAACCGGTTTGAACTGGGGTATGCACGAGGACACCAAATGTGCCCCCAGTGCAGGACTTCAAAGCACTCAGAGAGTGCACCCAACCAGCCCCAATCCACTAAGGCCTGTCTGGGAGGTGGTCACACCTCCCTGTGACAGGAAACCTATTGTCCAGGCCTCCCCTGCCGGAGTTTCGGTCAGCAGCAGGAGGCCAGACTCGTGTCTGTGGCTGCAGCATCCATTTTGTGATGCCAGGGCTCTTTAAGGTTTCTACCGGGTATACCGGTGGGGACATGTCTCTCCCTCTAGAAGGGTGGAATTCTACCCCCGCTGCCAGGACTGGCGGGGGGGGTAGGATTCCAAGGTGTTTTACACCAAACACAACATGTTTCCGTGCAGCCAGTCCAAAGTTAGCATTTTACCGCGAGGTTATAATGCACTTAAGAGTATATGGTCAGGCTGCACCACAGACAACCCCGGATAGGAGATTTCGAGGGCTGCAGAGGGGCTCTGCTCATGCATGGGCACCCTCTCACATATAACCAAGCACCCTGCCTTCAGGATTGATAAGGCGAAAAAGAGGACAAGGGGGACCCTACTCACTAGGAACCAGGGTAAGTCATATGTATCCGAAAACAACGGTTCTAGCGGGAATACAATAAATCTATACTGGTAATTAAAAATGCACAATCGCGATCAATTAGGGTTAAGGATGTCAGAAAAAGAGAGCCTCGCAGACTTGGTGTTCATAATAATTCTTTTTTTATCCAAATTTTTATAATTCAAAAACAATACATACACTGACCGAGAAGAACCACAATAGTGATTATATGTCCCAAGCAAATGAAACCATCTAATACATAGTGAACAGACATGTGATATATACAGAACTTGGTTTCCACAATTATTGAAAAAGACAACGACCACAACATGAATTGATAATAATTATAGCCTCTGTGTACAATAGTCAGAGCTATTTAAAATGGTTCGCTATCAATTGAGTCGACGACGTTTCGACCCTCTTGCAATGTGGGGTCTCCTCAGGACCAAGGGGTAAGGGACAATCTGATGGTAGTATTACAGCCGCGTGAGAGGCACATAAAGTGTGAGACACCCGTGAAATGAGAAAGAAGAAATTAATACTCACACGGGGACTCAGTCGAGCACTGCACATAATGATACAAAGGGGCACCAGTCAGAGGCAAACTAATAAATAGCAGGCGGGTAACTGTACGTATTACAGTCCAAAATAGAATCTTACCCCCCGTGTGAGAGACGAAGCACCCCGCTTAGTAGCGCGTCTTCCCCTTCCACCATGTTGCCTGTTCCATTCGCTGTCACCCACCACACTCTTCTGGCCATGCATGTCTATCACAGCGGTTTTTTAACATGTCCCATTAGAATACATTACTGATGTGCTCGTCATTTCACAGCCTTATTCTCCTGCCGTGGCACTACCGGTCCCGCGACTTTATCCAGCGGAGGATCCTGCTCAGGTACCACTACATTGAGTGGTAAGCCTTCTCCCCTTGTTTCTTTTCATTATTTCTACGATTGTACAGTCTGCCAGTCCACGTACTTCACTTACAAGCCTCATGCTTACTATTACAGGTGTTGATCCTGCCCACTATTGTGACTGAGCCACAATTGATTAATACCAGTTCACAGCCCTTCGTCTCTATATGGTTGCCCCCACTTTTTTCATGGTGTTTTGCTGGTTTATGACTTAGTTGGACTGGGATCCTGCTATTCAGGGCCCCAGTCTATCTGCTTTCTCTGTAAAATGATTTCCATGTGCCTTAGGCACATCACTGATTGGGATCTGGAGTGCCCTTATAAGTCCCTAGTATATGGTATACTATGTACCAAGGGCATAGGTACCTCAGAGGCCTACCAGGGGCTGCAGCATGTATTATGCCACCCCTGGAAGGCCATCCAAACTGACACCACAGGTCTGCTACTGCAGCCTGGGTAAGGTGGTGCATGCACTTTACTGTGATATAGGTTACCTATATCACGAAATACATACACACATATAAACCTATAAGTCACTCCTAAGGCAGGCCTTATCAATCCTAAAGGCAGAGTGCGTGGTTCCTATGTGAGAGGGTGCCCCTGCATGAGCAGGGCCCCTCTGCAGCGTTCGGAGACCATCTCTGATGCTGTTTGTAGTGCAGCCTGACCATATACTCTTAAGCGCATTATATCCTCGCGGTAAAATGCTAACTTTGGAATGGCTGCACTCTAAACATGTCGTGTTTGGTGTCAAACATCTTGGAATACTACCCCCCGCCAATCCTGGCGGCGGGGGTAGCATTCCACCCTTCTAGAGGGAAAGACATGTTAACTCTGACTAGTCCGGTAACTTCTTTCCAGAGCCCTGGCATCACAAAATGGATGCTGCTGCCACAGACACGAGTCTGGCCTCCTGCTGCTGGACGAAACTCCGGCAGGGGAGGCCTGGACAATAGGTTTCCTGTCCCAGGGAGGTGTGACCACCTCCCAGACAAGATAATGTGTATTGGGGCTGGGCGGGAGCACTTACGGGTGCTTTGAAGTCCTGCACTGGGGGCACATTTGGTGTCCCTAGTGCATACCCCAGTTCAAACCGGATCAGGGGCTTGCAGCCCCTGCTTTGGCGCGAACTGGACAAAGGGAAAGGGTGTAGCCACCCCTCTGCCCTGACCCACCCATAGGTGGGGCCACAGAGTAGTCCAACCCCTATCTTTAGAATAAAGGTAGGAACCCAGTCCTTAGGACTTTAGATTATCCCTGGACGAAACTCTGAAACTGAATCCTGGACCTTCAACGCTCTACTCACGATTAGAGGACAGAAGAATCTCCCTTGGGGTCAAGGAGTGACTCCCCTGCTTGGCAGGCACCAAAGAAGCATCTGTCCAGTTCGCATTTCTGAAGCTCCCGTCGGACGCCTGAAGTCATCGCATCACCAGAGGTGGATTCTCAGACTTCCCGAGGCTACCCTGAGTCCCCAGCAAAGCTGAGGCCCGTGGCTATCGTGGGTGACTTGAGACCGTGACCCCTGGACACCGAGCACATTTGCAAGTGCATCCTCTTCTGGGTCTCCCAAGAAGTCATGCTTTGGGCTCCGAGTAGCCCTAGCCTCCAGCACCACCTGCACCGAAGATCACTGGCCCCCACTCCACGAGTGTCCTGTAAGCCAGATCCACGTGCGGCGTCACGAGGCTCCTTCGCGGTCGCTAGCCCGTTGGCTAGTAGCCCTTAACGAAGGTCAATCCTTTTCTTACTTGGCATCCTGGTTGCTCCAGGCCTGCCCTCACTTACCCTCGCTGGGTGAGTTCCACAGACCTTGCTGGTCTGCACCATCGACGATCTACATCTTCACCGAGACTTGCCGTTGCCAAGGCTTGTTGGGTCCAATCCGGTCGCCGACACCTCAGCACTCGACAGACATCGTGTACCAGCCTGAATCCTGCTCCTGGTCGCCGACAACGCCTCCTGGACCTCGTGGCTGAAGAGTCAAGACGACTGTCAACGCACCTGAAGCACTCGACATCGGTGGGCATCTGTCCATCGCCTTCCTGGTCACTGGCTAGTGACCCAGACTCTGTCCCCTCTGCTTTCAGGTTCTTCAGAACTCCGATCCACTCTTGGATCCACCCGGACACTTTTCTCTTGGCCGCCAGCAGCACTTTGCAGCAGATCGCCATTCGAATCGACGACGAAACCCGACCCCGAAAGGCACCTATGCACCCGGCTTCCCTGGGTGAGGTAACACGAGTACTCCGGTGCTCCCGTGGGTAGAGACTCTTCAAAGTCCTAGATCTCAAAGGGTTTTGTCCTAGTCCTCTTTAAGTGTCCCTTTCTCTAATTTCCCGATCCCGACTTTCTCCATAGAAGTCAACGGCGTATCGCGGTTGTGTATTTACACTGCACGCGTCTCCCGTGGGTCCCCTGTGTCACTACCTTGGGTGGTTCCTTGTGGTCCAAGCACTTCTAGAGGGTCTAGGCCTAGTGTCTAGTTCAGTCGTGGTTCGCATACCACTTTATTGGTATATGGTTTGGTACGCCCTAGGGCCCAAACGTGTATTTGTCCTATTACTGTGATTTAATAACTTATAACTTATGTACTTCGAACTCTAGCCTCATAAAGAGACTAGAGGGGTGTGTTTAGCAATAAATACATATATTTTGAATATATACCTGGTGTGGTGCTCTTTCATTTGATCACTCAAGAGATTATAGACTGGTAAAACAAGCTGCTTTACATTCCTTCAAGACTTAGCCTGAAGGCTGCTCGCCATAGCTACCACTAGGATAGCTTTCAATAAGGTTGTCTTTAACCTATCTCCAATAAGGGGTTGTTTGGACTGGTGCAAGGTGCCCACTATAATTAGTGGACAGCATATGCCAGGCCAACTTCTCACACCCCCCTTGGGTGATAAGTGCGCTTTACAAATCCTCTTAACATAACATATTGAAAACCACTGAATTTTACAATCATTGGAAAACACTGAAAAAATGGCACTGGAATTCACAACAAACAGCAGCTGAAAACAGAAAAGCTGAATTGTTTTCTATGGGATATGGTTGAAGTACCAGTGGTTGGCCATGTGGAGTGCTGGACTTCTATTTTTTTTTCAGTAGTAGTGTACCCTTGTCAGTTTGGCTCCGCCCCTTTACCAGTGCGTGGAGGGGAGTAAGTCTACATTTTTGAGTAACTCTACAATCGGATTCTGTGAATAGCCAAAAGTAGTAAAGTTACTCAAAGGTGTAAGAGTGCATTTCACGAGTAGATTTACTCACTCGTGTAATTAACGTTTGTGAATAGCCCAGTAGATCTGTATCCGTGCTCCCTACTAATGCCCTGCAAGTCTTCCTGCTTTGTTTTTCCGCCCTGCCACCCCCCATGGTCTAGCAGTGATATATAAGAACGAATGAACAATTAAAAGCGGGGCATCCTTTGGAGTGTTTATTCAACAAGGGAACATACCGAGGGGCAGATTCACTAAGATTTTGACTTGGGATTGAGTCATTCTTGTGGCGCAGCTACAACCCAGAATCCTTTTAATTTACCAAGCGACGCAAGGCCACTTTGTGTGGCTCTGCGTGGTTTAGTAAATCTGGAGTGACGCAGAGCAGTGAAAGTCCCTGCCTTGCATTACTCTGCCCCAGGGAGGCGTTCCATGGGTGGAGCGTGGGCGTTCCATGGGTGGAGCGTGGGCGTTCCGTGGGTGGAGCGTGGGCGTTCCGTGGGTGGAGCGTGGGTGTTCCGTGGGTGGAGCGTGGGCGTTCCGTGGGTGGAGCGTGGGCGTTCCGTGGGTGGAGCGTGGGCGTTCCGTGGGTGGAGCGTGAGCGTACCGTGGGTGGAGCGTGGGCGTTCCATGGGTGGAGCGTGGGCGTAAACAAACAATAAGAGGAGTACAACCTGGAGACACAGTGAAGTCTCCAAAGTATTGGGATAAAGGGCACAAGAGAGGAAATATCCTTTCTTAAGAAGACCCCTCACTCACCAACCTAGTTGGTGACATGCTTCATCATCGGGGTCCCACCCGAATGGCCGAATGCCATCCGGGTGTGCTTCGACACCTGATTACAGTGGAGCAGGTTTATTTTCTGTGTAGGTGAATGAAATAGTGATTTAAAAATTGGCCAAATATTACTCAAAATTAGTATTTTTAATAATAGAGCACCTGGACAATATTAAAAGAATTATAAGACACCCTTTTTGGTTAAATTGACCAACTGGTATCTTTAGGTAAAAAAGTGCAAAAAGTGCGAAAAAGAAGGTCTACATGTTTCAACCTAATGTCGATATTACTAGGTTTTCGTCAGGACCAAGAGTACGTGACCCGGGTGGTCTACACACGCTAAGGTGTATCCTGCCCTTGATCACTGCTACCTAACTCTGTACTCACAGTTAGGAGACCTTTCATCCTAGTAGTTGAAAGGAAAGAATCTGAAAGAACAAAAATGTACAATCACAGACAAACAACACATAAAAATATAGCGAAGATTCTCCAAAGTTAAGTGCTCAAAAATATCCCAAATGCGAGTAATGAAAAAAGCGTTAAAAGTACACATTTAGTGAACATCTGTCGCCAAAATTCAGAGACAGTATATGGCAATGTGCACATGCATTTCAGTGAAAAATTAAAGAAAAAGTATCAGCCATTCACTGACATTCGATCCAGTTGTTTCTATTTACACTCTGGCTGGCAGTACTTATCACGAAATGCAAACAAAAAATAAAAATAATAATAATGATAATAAAACAAACTTGAATAAACGCGGACAACAACTAGAAAGAATGGGACTATCACGCTACTTGTGATTATTATTTAAGGAGTGAGTGTCTACGCTCGCATTACATAGATAAGGACATACTTAGTGTAATTTTGATATTAATAAAATCGAGCGTATCATGATAAATTACAGCAATGTCAAGAGCTTACTATGTAACGCATGATTGCGTGCCTCATGGGAAAGGGGGTCATGGTGCTGGCTCAGTCGCGTGATCTGGAAAAATGAGCGTTATGGAGGTAAATGACCAGAAAAGAGGAAAGTAAGCGGAGCCCACCCGCGTTGAGAATGGAGTACTTACAGCGAGTCACCAGTCACCGGCTGCTATGCCTATACTAAAGACCTGCCACCGCTCCCGAGGATTCTCAAAACAGAACGTCCTCGTTAGGTAAATGCTGGGCGCTTCCGGGTTCAGGCGTGGTGACGTGGTCACATGACCAACGTCAGTACGTAACGGGGCGTGTTACTAAAAACCCTCGATAGTAAGTAGGGGCCGCTGAAGCGCATTCAATTGTTTAAAAGCGTTGGGATCCCTTGAAAGGAGGTGCAAGAAAAGTTTAATGAGCCGACAGGGAATAATGAAAAAGGGCGCATAAATCCATTAAGTATGTCTAATGGGGATTCCCTCTATTTATAAAACGAATCCACAAATAGTCGGTGACTACCTCAAAAGGCACGCATACACTCGTTATTTAACAGAAAGAAAGTGTGTTGTGCATGCATTCAGTGAAATACCTAGAGAATTTCAGAACTATCACTAGTGCAAGCATGCATGCATATAGGCAGCAATAATCAACAGGAGTAGTGACCTACATTAATGTTGACAGTAGTCATTATTTTTCAAAAGGAAATGTATGTATAACATAACACATGGACTTATTTCAAAAGGACCGAATTCCAAGGAATATTATCGTTCAATCCTTCTTTATGGGTGGATAGCCTATATATCCATCGTTGTTCCTTTTCGAATAGGCGTTGTTGTATTTTTACTCCTGTTTAAGCGTGGGCGTACCATGGGTGGAGCGTGGGCGTACCGTGGGTGGAGCGTGGGCGTACCGTGGGTGGAGCGTGGGCGTTCCGTGGGTGGAGCGTGGGCGTTCCGTGGGTGGAGCGTGGGCGTTCCGTGGGTGCAGCGTGGGCGTTCCGTGGGTGGAGCGTGGGCGTTCCGTGGGTGGAGCATGGGCGTTCCATGGTTGGAGCGTGGGTGGAGGCTGGGCGTTCCATGGGTGGAGCGTGGGCGTTCCATGGGTGGAGCGTGGGTGTTCCATGGGTGGAGCGTGGGCGTTCCATGGGTGGAGCGTGGGTGTTCCGTGGGTGGAGCGTGGGCGTTCTGTGGGTGGAGCGTGGGCGTTCCGTGGGTGGAGCATGGGCGTTACCACGCATCCAACCACGGATTTTGGCGCATTCCCAGACTTACAACGACTTGGTGCGCCTTCCCCAGTGAGGCATAACTAGGAGAAATACTTTAATTCTCCTCTTTATTTCCTCTTTCCACATGTGCTGCACCCATAGAAAAAGGAAATCGCCATTAGGGATTGTTTTCGTGCAGGAAGGTGCCCCTTGCACCATGGTACAAGGGTTCCTGCGTTGGCCCTGGGCTGCACAAAGTGCACCGGTGCAAAGAGAGTGCAGAAATGCGCCATATCTTAGTTGAGGTGGCGCATTTCTACTCTCTCCTTTTCATGCAACTCAGCACAGCAACTTTGCTTGCTGCCCTACGTTGCATGAAATATCTGAAATTCTGCCCCCCAGTGATTGTCAGTCGTGACGGGGGCTCCTGCCTATGCTTATCGCTGTTTGAGCAGGGCTCTGTCAACATGACGGAGCACTGCACCAAACAGTTTTTTTTTCTTTTCAAAAAGAAAATCCTGAAGCAGGATTTTCTTTTTGAAAAGAAAAAAGATAATGCATCATTTCTTTTTTACTGTCCCTTATTCCTGGCGGCGACGGACAGTAAACAAATGGCTATATGTCCGCCTATCCTAATTGAGGGGATGAACATATACCAATTCACTGACTGCCCTTTCTCCATCGGGCTGTCGGAAAAGTTTGTCCTATGTCGTTGAGAGAGTAATCACCTCTGTGGCCAAACTTAAGGTCCGCCCGCATCTAAATCCGGCAAGTGGACCAGCAGTTTGGCAGGGAGAGGACTCCTTCGCCGTTGCAATGGTAGTCCCTCTCCGGAAACATATAATCGGGCCTCAAGTTACTATCAGTCGTAGACACTGGTGGTAAGACAGCGTCAGAGTTTGGTAGACTGAAAAAGAATCCATTGGAATAAAGAAAGGGGGAGGCGTGTTAATGACACCATAACAGGTGAAGTCCTTCTGAAACTGTGAGGTCACAAGAGATGACATCACAAACTTGCCATTCAATCGGGAATGAAGGCCTTTGGCCAACAGCATGATGTGGAAGCCTGGACTAGCCCTGCCAGTGAAACAAATGGTGACGTGGAGATAGAGACACTGTCACTGGGACCCAGGCAGTAAAGGGGTCCATGATGTTCAGAGGTGCTCTGGTGGGCTACCCTGATTCCATAGTAATACGACTCATTCTCTCCTCACATGCTGTCCCAACATTGTCACCCGCTCACAGTGGGGAGCCCGCAGCGCCACCTGCTCCACAAGAATGGGTACCCCGGTGCCCTTTGTCATCATTCACCACACGGAAGGGGCATTCTGCACCACCAGAGCTTCCTGCAGCAGCCAGGTCAGGGGCATCCAGCGGTTCCACATGGACGACAGGAAGTGGTGTGACATCGGCTACAGGTGAGGCTCGACGGAAGGGGCGGGACTATGGGGTCCGCTGAGAAAATATGAGGTGGCAGGGTCAAGGCGCTGAGGGGCTATGGGTCACAGGGGCAGAGCGCTGAGGGGCTATGAGGTCACAGGGGCAAAGCGCTGACAGACTATGGGGTTACAGGAGCACTGCAGTGAGAGAATATGGGGTCACATCGCTAAGGAGCTATGGGGTCCCAGGGGCAAAGTGCTGAGAGGCTATGGGGTCTCAGGGGCAGAGCACTGAGGGGCTATGGGGTCACAGGGGCAGAGCGCTGAGGGGCTATGGGGTCTCAGGGGCAGAGCGCTGAGGGGCCACAGGGGCAGAGCGCTGAGGGGCTATGGGGTCACAGGGTCTGAGCGCTGACAGACTATGGGGTTACAGGAGCACTGCAGTGAGGGAATATGGGATCCCAGGGTCACAGCCCTGAGGGGCTATGGGGTTACAGGGTGAGAGCGCTGAGGGACTACGGGATCACAGGGGCAGAGCGCAGAGAGGCTATGAGGTCACAAAGTCACAGTGCTGAGAGGCTATGGGGTCACAGGACCACTGCAGTGAGGGACTATGTGGTCCCTGGGTCACAGCACTGAGGAGCTATGGGGTCACAGGGGAACAGCACTGACCGACTATGTGGTCAGAGGGGCACGCACTGACAGACTCTAGGGTAAGAGGAGCACTTCAGTGAGGGAATATGGGGTCACAAGTGCACAATGCTGAGGGGCTATGGGGACACAGGGGCACAGCGCTGAGGGGCTATGGGGACACAGGGGCAGAGTACTGAGAGGCTATGGGGACACAGGGGCACAGCGCTGAGGGGCTATGGGGTCACAGGGGCACAGCACTTTCTTTTTGCTGCAGGCAGTTATAATAACATCCTGAACTTTTGCTTGAAACCAAATATTTTCCTGCGCTGTTCAGTGTGGAGGACACATTCTTTTGCTATTGTCTGAATGTCAAATGATTCCATCATCTCTTTATATATATATGTTGCATATGGCATGATTCAGTCTTTTCTGGGACATAATTGACCTTACGCAAAACACACAAGAGGGCAGGGTATGCCCAGACGTGGGTCCCGTGCTCACTACGCCACTGGAGTCAAGCTATCCTGGCTGATGAAGGCTGATAGCCTGAAACCGGTCCTAGGATGCTTGATTCCGGTCCAGGGAAGACATGGCTTGGCAGTTCGGTCTGGACTGTTCCCATGAGGCACAGGGTCAAGACTGATTTGCATATGGCTATGTCTGAACTGGGGTGGCGTGGTGAAGCAAAATAACGATGGATTAAACCCAGATCTGTGACTGGGGGTGAATGTTTGCCAATGTGCAGCATTCCGTCCATCATCTTGTGTGTTTTACATAATTGACCTTAGCCACGTTTTCAGCTGGTGGAGACCAAAGAAGATTCTCTCAGCCTCAAAGAAGATACTGGAATAGCCAAGTTAATCTGTTGTAACTTTTCAACCTATTAAAAAAAAAGCTCTCTCTGTGGATGCATTTTTACAAACCATGGGCCTCATTTACTATATTTTGATGCACGGCAGCGCAGCGAGCCTTCCTGCTGCACTGCCGTGCGTCAAAATAAAAGGGCAGGAATGCGCTGTATCTACAAGATACGGTGCATTCCTGTCCTTCTCCCCTGCATCAGCACACAAACAGCAGCCGTGCACCAACGCAGACACCAATGCGTCGTGGTACAAGGGTACCTGCGTTGCAGGGAGGATTGTTTTTGTGCAGGAAGGGACACCTATTGAAAAATGTGTACTATCACAATTAAACAATCATTATGACAAAGTCAACCTACATTACACCTTCCAATTTAGGTTCAGGAAAACCTATAGTACAGAGACTGCAATCCTGAACATAATCGATGACTTACATAGATCTCTTGATGATGGTAACAACTGCCTCCTAATTCTCCTGAACCTCTCAGCAGCTTATGATACGGTCAACCACCACATCTGGCTAAACACCCTCTCACAGCGTGCAGCCATCAACGGAACTATCCTACAATGGTTTGCCTCATACCTTAACCAACGCTCTCACCTAATCAAAGTAAACAATGCCAACTCACAAGCAGGTTTCAGTCCTACGAGGAGCCCCCAAGGATCAATCCTATCCCCTGCCTTATTCATCCTCTACATGGAACCCCTGACAGACATCTTGAAACAGGCCAAAACTGCATGCCACCTCTATGCAGACAACACTCAACTCTACATCAAAATACCCTCAGCTTACGACATCTAACAACTGAGCAACACTCTTATCAAGGTACAATCCTGGCTGACCAATAACCATTTAAAACAAAACCAAACGTGTCCTCATCTAACCAAAAGGAAACTCTCAGCCTATTCACAACTGGATCAGCAATCTAGCTGCACTAAACTGCAAACTTTCTATTGCCAACTCTGTGAAGTCTCTAGGGATTTCACTTGACAAAGACCTGAACATGGAAAACCATAATAATGCCTCAGCAAAAAGTGCCCTCTTAACTCTAAAACACCTTAAAAAAATCAAACCCTTCATCCCCTCTGATGATTTAAAGACGGTAGTTCAATCCTTAGTCTTCTCCAAGCTGAACTACGGTAACGCAACCATCACAGGTGCACCAAAGAACCGCCTTATCCCTATGAGATCTACACTCAACGCAGCGGCAAGACTTCTACTGGGGAAAGTCACTTTGATCACATCACTTTCACACTCAAGAAACTCAACTGGCTAACTATTGAAGCAAGAAGCATTCTCAAAGTGGCTTGCATAACCCACAACATTCTTTACACAGAGAAACCAAACTACCTTGCAAACAAACTATCAGAAACTGGCCAAAAGAGGCCCCTGAGAAGTTCTAACACTCTACTCCTGATTCCTCCCAAATTTAAAAATGAAAAATCACTTGCCCGTTCCTTCTCGGGGAATGCACCTGGAGTTTAGAATTCCCTACCCAAGGATCTACGTGACATTCAATCATTCCTCTTCTTCAGAAAAAACTGAAATTATTTCTTCTCAACAAATACCTGAATACTCCCTCCTAAAACACGTGTCCTACTGCCGTACTTTCTCCCTCTGAACTATTTCAACCCATCCATCTCTACCTCTGGATCTACCTGTTCAGTCATTTCTCATACTAAAAAAACCTTCCATCTCTACCTCCCGAAATTATTAATCCTCTACTCCACTGTTTATTGTGTATTGAAACCGTTTACTTTGCATTACCCTGTATGCATAATATTATTATTATTTTGTTTATTTTTCTGTGTTTTCCTTGTAAAGTGTAATTCTATCCAAACATTGTAAAGCGCTCTGATACCCCCGGGTCAAGTCTGCACTAATAAAACTCAAAAATAAATAAATAAACAGTGCATTTGTCCATGAGGGCACTCTCTGGACGTTTTCATCAGAACCTACTCCACCATAACTGCAGTGCTGTGGGCAATGTGGAACCAGGAAAAATGATTAATATTCCCAGCCTCCCCACTGAAAAACTGTGTGCTTATGGTCAGTCATATCTTCAACACATAACTCTGCTGCCCTTTGCTTGAGCTTTGCACAGGAGGGGTGGAGGGTGTGAGGATACTACAACAGACAGCTGAAGTGTAGTGCTTGCTGTCCTGTGGCTGGAAGGTGGAGATCAAGGCACTGTATGCACTCAACACAGCACAAAATATAAAACACAATTTAAAAAACTTTCAACTTTTGCTGTCTACTCTGCGGGAAGAATTAGTGCCGATGGATGCCATGAGTGTAGAGTGCTCACAAACTGAATAGCTGAAGACGCAGACAAACAGGACATGAAATGTGCCTTCTGAATGAGATGCTCGCAAAATGAAATGCACAGTGCGTATGTTGGAGATAGCTACATAATGCCTGGTATGTGCGATGCCTGCAAAAACAAGATGCAGAGAGAGAGAGAGTGTGTGTGTGAGACATTTTTGCAAAAACAAGATACCGTGTGTATGTGACAGGTCTGTTATATTCCATATAGGTACCCCAATATAGGCTCGGGTAACATCCCAACCTTTCACCTATATTCATCCCTACACTACAAACATAACGGGCTACTAGGGCTGACCCTTTACCTAGTTACAGCACTGCTTACAGAACGTGGGGTTTTCCCTGAACAATAGCCCCATACATTTGCATGAGGATCCTTGGATTCTTCGAAACACAGCAGGACTACCACCTCCTGCATAATAACTATGTACAAGGTTCATTCCCGACGTCATCCTAAGTCCGACAATGGCACAGCAAGGTAGAACCCCTGGGGATACCTTCGGGTATATAAACATCACATCTTGCTGAGATAGTCTGAGGAGATCACGACTTCCCTGACGACACACTGAGATGAGATGCTGAGGTTCCTGCATGCAGATACTCCAGCTCGCAGTGGTCTGAACATCCCTTGTGAGGTGCCCAGCTCGAGACCAAGACGGGGTCCCACAGTTTCTCACTTCAGGTAATGGGTGTTGACTTCATTCTAGAGGGATTCTGTAGTGGGCTGGCCCCACGTGTTCAGGTGACAAAGTAGACGTAGCCGAGTTGTAGTTGATGTAGTTTATTCAGTTCTTGGAAGTAGTTACAATAAGCTAGAACAAGCCCCACCAGGAGCAGCCTCCTAGCTGCTCAGCCCATCTTCCCAACTGTCTCTCACACACACAGGCACCCAAGCATTCCACTCACACTAACATTCTACGCGGAACACGCACACTGGCTGAGCAGCTAGGTACAGGGAACAGAATGACATGACCTGAGGATACCACATATCCTATCCCTTTTATACTGAACAATAAAAAGATCCAAACTAAAATGAAAACAGCTATACACAATAATGTACACATGAAGTAAACCATCCATTAACCCAGGGATGCAAAGAATGACATCACGAGAGGGAAAACGGAAGCATGAAGAAAGAAAGAAGAATGGAGAAATAGAAATGCACGTGCACTATACCCATCCTCTTCCTTTCATAGTAACTGAAAAAGAAAAGTAAATAGCGTAATAAGAGCTCACATACACAACAAGTGAGCAAGCCATGTAACAAGACTAAAAGGGACTGACACCCATTTAAAACAAGTAACGTTGCATGGGACTAACACCCAAGAACTTGTGCAGCCTGAAAGCAGCGCACACAATACGTCGACACAACAGAACGACGTAAAAGCACTGAGTGAAGCGCAGGGCGACTTATACACCAAAAACACAAGGGACTGACACCCAAGTATAACAGGTAACGTTGCATGGGACTAACACCCATGAACTTGTGCAGCAAGAAAGCAGCACAGTGTGACAAACGCACACACTACGTCGACACAACAGAACGACGCAAAAGCACAGAGTGTAGCGCAGGGCGACTTATACACCATAAACACAACATGTCGTTCAAACGTGTAACTGGGACTAACACCCAAACACAGACATCCAGAAGAAAGGATGTACATCAAACCCACTGTAAGGAATGACATAAGACAACGTACAAGGAAGTGAAGGGACTAACACCCAACACCAAAATAACAAAGGTGGGACTAACACCCCTTTAAACTAAGTAAATAGGACTAACACCCATTACTACTGTCATAGGTGGGACAATAACCCCCTATAAACTGCGTAAATGGGAAAACACCCCATAACCCCACAACAAGCGGGTTGACCATGAAGGTGTGGAGACTAATAACCAGGAAATGGGGCTGAAACCCATCCCAAATGTAAGTAACTGTGAACGTGGGGTCATGGGACTAAAACCCACTCCCATCCCTAGACAGGGATAAAATATCTGAAACAAGAGGAAAAGGGACTAAAACCCACTCCTATCTCTTAGGCAGGGATAACACTGTCTGAAACATGGGAACATGGGACTAAGACCCACTCCCATCCCCTAAACAGGGATATAATATATCTGAAACAACACACATATATGTCATTAGAAAAACACACTATACATTTTTTTTTTTGAATGTGTGTAAACTTTTTCACTTTGTATGTACTGAAAGCTAAAAACATACATTTAATATGCTAAAAGTAAGTTCTTAAACACTCAATTATGTTCTGTAAGTATAACATTCTCCAAAAGAATTAAAATGTCACTGGATGGCAGCATTGCACAAAACAGAGAATACTGAAATGAACGAAAATAAGATTTCACAAATTGGAGCAATACTACACTGCACACGTGAAAAGAAAAAACACCTTCAATGCCAGTTCTAAAAATAAAAACGAGACACCGATGTTTTATTTAAAGTCATTTGTGCTCCAATAAGATTTCCATGTGTGAATTTCCCATTATAAAAAGAAATTTCTTCATGTTGCAGTTGCCTAAAAGGCATTCGATTCATCGATACTTCAAAGAGCATACAGAAACCAAGAGAGCACAAAGACTCCGGCGTTGATGAGGAGAAAGAAATTAAAAGTACCTGGAGCAACTGGTGTTCAGGAGACAGCTCTGAAAAATCATGAAAGCAGGAGAAGAGCCATTTACGCTGTTCCACACACTGCGACGCTGCCACTAAAATAAAAAATAAAAACTTGACTGATGCTGAACAACGTGATGGGTAAAGCAGGCACAGGCCTTGATGTGACACCAAATGCCAAAATGGCAGCACGTTCCTTGACGTTTGTGCCGGGTGGCTCAAGGCAGGTTTGTACAGCAAATCGTCCTTCTGCAGTACCAGTCAGTTCGTCACAAAGGGAGCGGCGCATCAACAAGATGCAGGTAAGGGCTCGTGCCTCCTGAATTTTAAATGTGATGTTGGCGGTTGAACTGCCGAAAGCGGAGGTGAAGGCTGGGGCCCAAAACTAAATAGACATGAACTTACCACACCAGTCCAAGCCCGAACAAGCAATGTACACCCCGAATGCTTCACATGAAATGTCATATTTGCAAATGTTCAAAGTTCTGCTCTGTGTGCGCCAACAACCACAACCGTCAAAATGCCTAGAAAAGACTCCGTCGTCATGCTAGACAAAGCACAGTGATCCCTGCACACGTGTTGCACCAAACACCTCCGAAGCAAAACGCACATCTTAGAAGCAGAAGACAGACCACATGCAGACCAGCTGTCCCCGCAAGTCGTGACACTATCATACAAGTAGTATGTACTCGCGTAGCAGGACATTTTCAATAAGTAGACCTTCACTGTAGGCGTAAGACCTACTGTGCAGTCAGCTTCACTGTAGCCAAAAACATGCAGTCACAAATTACCTTACCGAAGAGGCACTGTAGTGGCGTTGTATACTCTCGTTGTGGCATTGTAGACATTTGATGTGGCGCTGTGGCCATATGTAGAAACGAAGGATCTTTAACAAAATGTTGCAAACGTATTAAAAAGGACACAGCACGCCTCTGCTGGGCTGTCCGTTGTAGTGGACACTGGTGGGGCTGCGAGGTGTTTTTGATTGGTTTCTTACTTGAAAGGTTGGTTTTCTTTTCCTTGAATTTAATGATACTTGTTTCAAAGTCTTTTTCTTCTTTGTCCCATCTGCTTTAACTTTACTCTTGTTACTTTGCACGTTGAGTTGCAGAAAAATCCCATGTAGATCGTCGTCATAAATGTGTAGTAGTCTTGCCCACGTGTACAGTAGACAAAGTAGACGTAGCTGAGTTGTAGTTGATGTAGTTTATTCAGTTCTTAGAAGTAGTTACAACAAGCTAGAACAAGCCCCACCAGGAGCAGCCTCCTAGCTGCTCAGCCCATCTTCCCAACTGTCTCTCACACACACAGGCACCCAAGCATTCCACTCACACTGACATTCTAACCGGAACACGCACACTGGCTGAGCAGCTAGGTACAGGGAACAGAATGACATGACATGAGGATACCACAGATTCTTGGCTTAACACCTACACACATACTAGGTACACTCCGGTACATCTAGCTAGGGTCGCATTGTAGGAGTACGCATTTTTATTGTCATGTATTTTATACACTTGCCTGTATTCATGGTTATAGCAAGATGGTAGAACTCTACCATCCTTTTACTTTCCTCGTGCTTCTAATCATCTATATTGTTTCTGTCTAGTGGTTGTTTCAGCACACCTATTTTACACTAGAATAACGACTGTTCAATAAATACTTATTGAAAACGTCCCTACTGTTTATTCTGTGTATCTCTCTGAGACTAAGTGAGCACGAGTGACTGAGCGAAAAGTAGTACACTGTTTCCACGGTCCTGAGGGATCAGGGTTGTCATGTTCGATAGTTGCCAAGAACTATTCTCCCCTTGGTAAGAGGAGTTTCGAGTGGCATTGTGAGCTAGCTGGTACACAGGCTGACATACCTGGTGGGGGTGTCTGGAATCAGTTCAGACACCAATCCCGCAGTGTTTGTTGTCCAAACGCGCAGATCCTCTATAGGTTTTATAGGAACTACACGACAGGCCATACAAACGCAGAAAGCTTGCTGTGTGAGACACAGGGTACCCTACATCGTGAGATGCTTCAAACAATGAGAAATGTGTCACTGGCTTGTGAGATGCACTCAGAAATCAGTTTCGGGAAATATGCAAAACGAGATGAGGGTGGGCGATACTTGGCTATTAGACAAATCTAAGGTCTTCTTTGGAGCCAGTTCAGGCTTTAATTCATAAAATCATTTGAAGTTTCTTAGTGTAAGAGACTTTATCATGTTTTACATAATGTTTGTTGTATGATTTACATAGCAAATATTTTCATGCCTCGGCTCGTGCATGGGCTCTAAGATCCGAGTTAGACTCCTGCCTCAGCTCTGGCTCAGCGTTTCCCTGTTAATTTGTTGGCTTGCCTGTGTCTAATGGGAATGCCCATGTACAACACATTGAACGTACCCATTCTGCAAAGTAGCACTTAGATCTACTTTCCGTTATGTTAGGTAACTTTCCAATGCAAATCAGGATGTGTGTTGGAAAGTAAATTACAGCACAACACTTTGTCCCCGGTTTGCATCACTTTTTTGTGACACAAACCTGATGAAAAAAGTTAGTACATTTCCCCTGGGATCAGTGGCAGCCAGTCATTTTAGAAGGGGGGGGCACACATTAACACATACACACTCACACAAACACCCATTCACAACACTCACTCAAATACACATATATAAACATACATTGATACATACATGCATGCACCAAACATTAACTAACGAGGCTTACTTTCAGTGCAGCTCTCTGGGAGGGAAGCCTCGGAGGTCCCAAAAGGGATGGGACTGCTGCCTTCCCTCATTGGCTGACCTAAGGTCAGCCAATGAGGGAAGGCAGCAGTCCCTCACTCATCACAGAGTGGGATGGGTCAGTGAGACTACTGAACCCACCCCACTCTGTGACGAGGTGTCACTGATTGACACCCAGCCCTGGACACTTCAAGGCTTAAAACTGAAGCACCTAAGTCCGAGACAATCAGTGGCACTCCCCCTTGTCACGAGGGGGAGGGCCTCGAAGCACTTTTGCAAGGCTGAGACGGTCACTCCCACAGGGCTGTGAAATCCTCAGCCTGGCAAAGTTCAGCTCAGGCAGCCAGGAGCCTGAGTAATTAGTGCCTGTACAGCTCCTGGCTGCCTGACCTGTATCAGGAGAGTGTCTGTCAGGCTGACCTTTGTTCAGCCTCACAGACACTCTTCTTGCCAGGGAACAAAGGTTGAGGGGGGGTAGCCCCGCAGTCCGTACGGACGGGTCCTTGCTGCACATTTTCTGGCAGTCTATCTTATATTGTGTGCAGCTTGTAATACATTTTTAAATTGTCCTACGTACACAGTGCTTTCACTCCCAGGCTGGGACGGCAACGGTCTATCAACACAAAGGTCACTTGTCCCCAGTGCACCAACCAGTAATACATACACCCATCTGAAGTAACCACTAATCTAGAGGTGGGCGAACCACTGAAAGCTCAACCAGACTCGAGCCTGAAGCCGGGCCCTGGCTCAGATTGGCGTCTTGTTGGAAGCCAAACTTTCATGTGGCTTCTGCTGCCACCCTCACTCTGCCCTCACGCACAAAAAGGTAAAAGCAAAACATTAACATTTGAGGTAAAAAGGAGAGGAAAAGAAATACCAATTTAGTGGCTGATTTGTACAAAGTGAAACCAGAAAACTAGGATTAATCATGGCTTTCCCACTTAATCAAATTGTGTGATCTTAGGTAAATATTTTATTTTTCCCATCTTCCTTTTTCTTCACAATTGCAAATGAAACCACCTTTAAATACAAGAGTTCAGAGTGCCAGCGGTCCAAAGCCGACTGTGTGTCTTTAATAGACTATGATGCTGCTCTATTTATAAGAATGTGGGCTGCATGAAGGATTCACATGACCACTGTCAGGACAGGACATCGTTTTACGTTAATGTTTAAAAACTATCACTTTTAATAAATACTTCTCAGTGCAGTGCTATAATGTGATGTATAAAGATAAAACGTCTACATGTTAAAGAACTACACTTTTTTGAATTTGGAAGAGACTTTTATTTTCAGGCCTCAGCTCGTGCACAGTGTGAGAAGTAGGCCTGGCATATGCTGTCCACTAATTATAGTGGGCACCTTGCACCAGTCCAAACAACCCCTTATTGGAGATAGGTTAAAGACAACCTTATTGAAAGCTATCCTAGTGGTAGCTATGGAGAGCAGCCTTCAGGCTAAGTCTTGAAGGAATGTAAAGCAGCTTGTTTTACCAGTCTATAATCTCTTGAGTGACCAAATGAAAGAGCACCACACCAGGTATATATTCAAAATCTATGTATTTATTGCTAAACACACCCTCTAGTCTCTTTATGAGGCTAGAGTTCAAGTACACAAGTTATAAGTTATTTAAACACAGTAATAGCACAAATACACGTTTGGGCCCTAGGGGCGTACCAAACCATATACCAATAAAGTGGTATGCGAACCACGACTGAACTAGACACTAGGCCTAGAGCCTCTAGAAGTGCTTGGACCACAAGGAACCACCCAAGGTAGTGACACAGGGGACCCGCGGGAGACGCGTGCAGTGTAAATACACAACCACGATACGCCGTTGACTTCTATGGAGAAAGTCGTGATCGGGAAATTAGAGAAAAGGGACACTTAAAAGAGGACTTGGACCAAACCCTTTGAGATCTAGGACTTTGAAGAGTCTCTACCCGCGGGAGCACCGGAGTACTCGTGTTACCTCACCCAGGGAAGCCGGGTGCATAGGTGCCTTTCGGGGTCGGGTTTCGTTGCCGATTTGAATGGCGATCTGCTGCAAAGTGCTGCTGGCGACCAAGTGAAAAGTGTCCGGGTGGATCCAAGAGTGGATTGGAGTTCTGAAGAACCTGAAAGCAGAGGGGACAGAGTCTGGGTCACTAGCCAGTGACCAGGAAGGCGATGGACAGATGCCCACCGATGTCGAGTGCTTCAGGCGCGTTGATGGTCGTCTTGACTCTTCAGCCACGAGGTCCAGGAGGCGTTGTCGGCGACCAGGAGCAGGATTCGAGCTGGTACACAATGTCTGTCGAGTGCTGAGGTGTCGGCGACCGGATTGGACCCAACAAGCCTTGGCAACGGCAAGTCTCGATGCAGAGGAAGATCGTCGATGGTGCAGACCAGCAAGGTCTGGGGAACTCACCCAGCGAGGGTAAGTGAGGGCAGGCCTGGAGCAACCAGGATGCCAAGCTAGAAAAAGATTGGCCTTCGTTAAGGGCTACTAGCCAACGGGCTAGCGACCGCAAAGGAGCCTCGTGACGCCGCACGTGGATCTGGCTTACAGGACACTCGTGGAGTGGGGGCCAGTGATCTTTGGTGCAGTTGGTGCGGGAGGCTAGGGCTACTCAGAGCCCAAAGCACGACTTCTTGAGAGACCCAGAAGAGGATGCACTTGCAAATGTGCTCGGTGTCCAGGGGTCACGGTCTCAAGTCACCCACGATAGCCACGGGCCTCAGCTTTGCTGGGGACTCAGGGTAGCCTCGGGAAGTCTGAGAATCCACCTCTGGTGATGCGATGACTTCGGCGTCCGACGGGAGCTTCAGAAATGCGAACCGGACAGATGCTTCTTTGGTGCCTGCCAAGCAGGGGAGTCACTCCTTGACCCCAAGGGAGATTCTTCTGTCCTCTAATCGTGAGTAGAGCGTCGAAGGTCCAGGATTCAGTTTCAGAGTTTCGTCCAGGGATAATCTCAAGTCCTAAGGACTGGGTTCCTATACTTATACTAAGTATAGGGGTTGGACTACTTCTATGGCCCCACCTATGGGTGGGTCAGGGCAGAGGGGTGGCTACACCCCTTTCCCTTTGTCCAGTTCGCGCCAAAGCAGGGGCTGCAAGCCCCTGATCCGGTTTGAACTGGGGTATGCACAGGGACACCAAATGTGCCCCCAGTGCAGGACTTCAAAGCACCCGAAAGTGCTCCCGCCCAGCCCCAATACACATTATCCTGTCTGGGGAGGTGGTCACACCTCCCTGGGACAGGAAACCTATTCTCCAGGCCTCCCCTGCCGGAGTTTCGTCCAGCAGCAGGAGGCCAGACTCGTGTCTGTGGCAGCAGCATCCATTTTGTGATGCCAGGGCTTTAGAAAGAAGTTACCGGGCTAGCCAGAGTTAACATGTCTTTCCCTCTAGAAGGGTGGAATGCTACCCCTGCCGCCAGAATTGGCGGGGGGTAGTATTCCAAGATGTTTGACACCAAACACGACATGTTTAGGTGCAGCCATTCCAAAGTTAGCATTTAACGCGAGGTTATAATGCGCTTAAGAGTATATGGTCAGGCTGCACTACAAACAGCATCAGAGAAGGGTCTCCGAACGCTGCAGAGGGGCCCTGCTCATGCAGGGCACCCTCTCAAATAGGAACCATGCACTCTGCCTTTAGGATTGATAAGGCCTGCCTTAGGAGTGACTTATAGGTTTATATGTGTATATGTATTTAGTGATATAGGTAACCTATATCACAGTAAGGGGTGCATGCACCACCTTACCCAGGCTGCAGTAGCAGACCTGGGGTGTCAGTTTGGATGGCCTTCCAGGGGTGGCATAATACATGCTGCAGCCCCTGGTAGGCCTCTGAGGTACCTATGCCCTTGGTACATAGTATACCATATACTAGGGACTTATAAGGGCACTCCAGATTCCAATCAGTGATGTGCCTACGGCACATGGAAACCATTTTACAGAGAAAGCAGATAGACTGGGGCCCTGAATAGCAGGATCCCAGTCCAACTAAGTCATAAACCAGCAAAACACCATAAAAAAGTGGGGGCAACCATATAGTCAGATTCCACCTTCCTACATAACCCCCCCAAACGAAAGGAGATAAGGCTAACCTTGGCCAGTTGAGCCTTCATTGACTAAGTGGTCATATAAGGAAGCACCTGCACTAGCATGGTTGCCCCCTGTCTTATGGTCCACTAAGCAATCCCTCACCCTAAGGGTATGAGAGGGTCTCCACCATGGGGAATCACTACCTGTGGTGTGCTTAGGTAAAGTACAAGGCTGGTGGGGTGTCTGAGTAGGGAAGTGAGGCCCTAGGAATGTTGGCCTCAGCTTCCTCAGATCACTGGTCACCATGTATGCCTGTCTTTCCATGACTGAGTTGCACTTTGCTCTAAGGGTCAACCTTTGGCTGCCTACAGCTGGGGGTTGGGTCCCTTTGGCTGGACTACTGGAGGGACATGGCAGGTTTGGAACCTTCTGGTCCCAGGTTTGCCCTTGCCTACCAGAGTCCTTCTGGGGGAGGTCCCTACATAAAGGTATGGGGGATCCCTCAGTATGTACAGGAATTTTCACCTGGCTATGGCTACTAGACTGGGTGCCCCTAATCTGCTGATGGGGGGGTTCCTCTGGACAGGGGGCCCTGGGGGGTCCACTGACCTCCCTGACCTCTGCAGCCCTGGGCTGGCTGAGGCAGGGTAGAGAGGGGCAGGTTACCTGCTCCAGACTGGGTACCACCTTGGAAGGGTCCTCTGCCATCAGGGGTGTGGCCAGGCCAGGCCTGACTACCTCTGGGGCAGTTCCTTCACTAGGGGTAGGGTCAGTTCCCTGAGGAGGCTGACCCTTACCTACTGTCTGGAGGGAAGAAGACTTTTCTTCAACCCTTGTGCTCTCTCTTTGGGGGAGAGTGGGCCATTCTTTCAGGCTCCATCTCTCCAAATTCTTGGGCTGGGGCTGTGGCCATTACAGCCCCACTAACCTTTACAGGGACGCCCAACATCCTAAGGTGGGTTTGGTGTTCAACTTCAGCCCAGGCTGAAATCTCCAGATCATTGCCCATCAGGCAATCTACAGGTAAGGTGGGGGACACTGCCACTCTCTTTGGGCCTGTGACCCCCTCCCAGTTGAGATTGACTATGGCCATGGGGTGATCTGTTCTGACACCATCAATGTTGGTCACCTGGTATTTAAACTCAGGTAAAAGCTGGTGAGGGGGACTAGTTTCCCTGCCACCATGGTGACACTAGCCCCTGTGTCCCTAAATGCCACAGCTTTCTGACCATTAATCATTGGCTCCAGTCTGTACCTGCCCATTGCTGTGGGACCCATGGTAAAGGTGGCAAATCCTACACCACCATCAGAGTCAGAGGAGTCTGTTGAGGGGTCCCTGTCTGAACCAGGGCCCACCTCTGATCCTGTTGCAAAAGCACCTAACTTTTTGGGTGCACTACTCCCAACTGGAGGATTACTACTGGTAGTACCAGGAGGGGGGGTAGTAGTTGCTGGGGGAACATTTTCTTTATTGCCAATCCTGGGGCAACTGGGATCAGATTTCCAGTGCCCAGGCTTTTTACAGACATGGCAATATGGTTTCTTTTCAGGAGAGGAAGGAGTTTGGGACCCACCCCAGAAGAGGAATTTTGGGGCCCTGTAGTGGACTTATCCTTAGATTTATCCCCACCTTTCTCTTGGGACTTAGTAGAATCTTTCTTCTGGTCACCACCCTGATTTCTAGTTTTTACTCTGGTTCTGACCCATTTGTCTGCCTTCTTTCCCAATTCTTGGGGAGAGGTCAGATCAGAGTCCACCAGATACTGGTGCAAAAGCTGGTTTTGACAATTATTAAGGATCTGCTCCCTCATAATCAAATTGTACAATCCTAAAAAGTCATGCACTTTGTTGCCATGTATCCAACCTTCCAGAGCCTTTGTAGCACAATCTACAAAATCAACCCAGTCTTGAGTCTGAGCTTTTTGGGTGTCTCTGAACTTCAACCTATACTGTTCAGTGGTTAGGCCAAACCCATCTATCAGAGCACTCTTCAAGACTGTGTAATTGTCAGCATCCTCTTCTCTTACAGTGAGGAGCTTGTCTCTACCTTTGTCTGCAAAGGAGAGCCACAAGATTGCTGCCCACTGCCTCTGGGGGACCTTCTGAACTTTACAGGCCCTCTCCAGTGCAGTTATCCATTTGTGGATGTCATCCCCACTCTGATAGGGAGGGACAATCTTGCTCAGGTTCCTATGGTCATAGGACCTTTCCCTATCTCTAGGGATATGGCTGCCACCATGGGACTCTAGTCCCAACTTTCTTCTCTCTCTAAAGAGATCTAGGGACTCCCTGTCTATGGCTAGTTGCTTCTTTTTGAGTTCAAGCTGAGCTTCCTCATATAGAACCAGCCTCTTTCTTCTCTCATGAGAGGGTTCCCTCCTATGAGATGAGACAGAGCTCCCTATTGAGGTGCCAGAGTGGTTAGACTCCTGAGAAGAAGATCTAGGGATCCGAGACAAGGCCCTGGAATGGACCACATCCTTCCTCGACGGCAGAACCCAGAGAGTCCGCCTCCCACCTTTCCGATCCGAAGCCTCCGAGATCATCTGCGGCGTACCCCAGGGATCGTCCCTCAGCCCAACACTGTTCAACATCTACATGGCCCCGCCGCACGCATCGCCAGACAACACGACCTCAACATTATCTCCTACGCCGACGACACTCAACTGATCCTCTCCTCACCAAGGACCCCTCGCCGCCAAAGCCAAACTCCATGACGGAATGAAGGCCGTCGCCGATTGAATGAAGATCAGCCGACTAAAGCTGAACACGGACAAAACGGAGGTCCTCATCCTCGGCTCCAACCCCTCAGCCTGGGACGACTCCTGGTGGCCAACGACGCTGGGAGCAGCCCCGACACCCACCGACCACGCACGCAACCTGGGAGTCATCCTCGACTCAACGCTCTCCATGGCCAAGCAAGTCAACGCAGTCTCCTCCTCCTGCTTCAACACCCTCCGCATGCTTCGCAAGATCTACAGGTGGATCCAGACAGACACAAGAAGAACAGTCACCCAGGCCCTCGTCAGTAGCAGACTAGACTATGGGAACGCCCTCTACGCGGGAGCCCCGGCCAAGCTCATCAAGCGACTGCAACGCATACAAAACGCCTCTGCACGACTGATCCTCGACGTACCACGCCACAGCCACATCACCCCCCACTTGAGGAACCTGCACTGGCTCCCCGTCGACAGGAGGATCACCTTCAAACTCCTCACCCACGCACACAAGGCACTCCACAAAACTGGCCCAGCCTACCTCAACAGACGACTCTTCTTCTACGTCCCCAACCGCCAGCTCCGCTCCGCCGACCTCTCCCTCGCCACCGTCCCCCGCATTCGAAGAACAACCACCGGCGGCAGATCCTTCTCACACCTCGCCGCCAAGACCTGGAACACCCTTCCACTAAGCCTACGAAAGACCCAAGACCTGCTGACCTTCAGGAGGCTACTCAAGACCTGGCTGTTCGACCAGTAGCAGCATCCCCCCCCCTTCCCTCTCCCCAGCGCCTTGAGACCCTCGCGGGTAAGTGGTGCGCTCTACAAATTCTGTGATTGATAGACCTTCTGGGCACACTCACAATCCTTCCTGGGGGGACAAAGGGGGCATCATTCTGATCCTCCTCTTCATCTTCCTCAGGAGGGGTTGGATTATCCAGGTCAGGGCCATTGTCGCCCTCCTGGCCAGTTTCAGAGGGGGGGCTGGGGGGTACTGGTACCCCTGGTCCCATCCTCATCATCTGCCCCACCCTCAGCTCCTACCCCTTCAGTCCCAAAGGGCTTACTAAGGTCATAAGCCACCAACAACTCCTTAAGGTGTTGGGTGGTGGGGCTTTGGCCTGTCCTTAATTTTCTCAAGTTACATAATGCTCTCAATTCCAAGAATGGGAGTGTATCATACTTGGAGGGTGGAAGCTCAGTGGCTTCCTGCAAGGATTCTTTAGATCCTACCCTTAAAGACATTACTAGTGTGGTGTGGTGTATGCACTACCTACTCTAGTGTGGCCTACTAAACTCTCTTGAGTTGTAGAAAGGGTTGTGCTATCCCTTAACACACAACTCTAAGTTCAGTAGAACTTACTGTATTCTAAGCTTAAATTATATGTACCTTAGGTACCTTTAGTGGTTTTCAGTTGATCACTTTCAGTTGATCAGTTTCAGTTGAGATTATCTGGTAAAACAATAGCAAGCTGGAATCCCACACGCTGCACACCAATGTGAGAAGTTGGCCTGGCATATGCTGTCCACTAATTATAGTGGGCACCTTGCACCAGTCCAAACAACCCCTTATTGGAGATAGGTTAAAGACAACCTTATTGAAAGCTATCCTAGTGGTAGCTATGGAGAGCAGCCTTCAGGCTAAGTCTTGAAGGAATGTAAAGCAGCTTGTTTTACCAGTCTATAATCTCTTGAGTGACCAAATGAAAGAGCACCACACCAGGTATATATTCAAAATCTATGTATTTATTGCTAAACACACCCCTCTAGTCTCTTTATGAGGCTAGAGTTCGAAGTACACAAGTTATAAGTTATTTAAACACAGTAATAGCACAAATACACGTTTGGGCCCTAGGGGCGTACCAAACCATATACCAATAAAGTGGTATGCGAACCACGACTGAACAAGACACTAGGCCTAGAGCCTCTAGAAGTGCTTGGACCACAAGGAACCACCCAAGGTAGTGACACAGGGGACCCACGGGAGACGCGTGCAGTGTAAATACACAACCGCGATACGCCGTTGACTTCTATGGAGAAAGTCGTGATCGGGAAATTAGAGAAAAGGGCCACTTAAAAGAGGACTTGGACCAAACCCTTTGAGATCTAGGACTTTGAAGAGTCTCTACCCACGGGAGCACCGGAGTACTCGTGTTACCTCACCCAGGGAAGCCGGGTGCATAGGTGCCTTTCCGGGTCGGGTTTTGTCGTCGATTTGAATGGCGATCTGCTGCAAAGTGCTGCTGGCGACCAAGTGAAAAGTGTCCGGGTGGATCCAAGAGTGGATCGGAGTTCTGAAGAACCTGAAAGCAGAGGGGACAGAGTCTGGGTCACTAGCCAGTGACCAGGAAGGCGATGGACAGATGCCCACCGATGTCGAGTGCTTCAGGCGCGTTGACAGTCGTCTTGACTCTTCAGCCACGAGGTCCAGGAGGCGTTGTCGGCGACCAGGAGCAGGATTCGGGCTGGTACACGATGTCTGTCGAGTGCTGAGGTGTCGGCGACCGGATTGGACCCAACAAGCCTTGGCAACGGCAAGTCTCGATGCAGAGGAAGATCGTCGATGGTGCAGACCAGCAAGGTCTGGGGAACTCACCCAGCGAAGGTAAGTGAGGGCAGGCCTGGAGCAACCAGGATGCCAAGTTGGAAAAAGATTGGCCTTCGTTAAGGGCTACTAGCCAACGGGCTAGCGACCGCGAAGGAGCCTCGTGACGCCGCATGTGGATCTGGCTTACAGGACACTCGTGGAGTGGGGGCCAGTGATCTTCGGTGCAGTTGGTGCGGGAGGCTAGGGCTACTCAGAGCCCAAAGCACGACTTCTTGAGAGACCCAGAAGAGGATGCACTTGCAAATGTGCTCGGTGTCCAGGGGTCACGGTCTCAAGTCACCCACGATAGCCACGGGCCTCAGCTTTGCTGGGGACTCAGGGTAGCCTCGGGGAAGTCTGAGAATCCACCTCTGGTGATGCGATGACTTCGGCGTCCGACGGGAGCTTCAGAAATGCGAACCGGACAGATGCTTCTTTGGTGCCTGCCAAGCAGGGGAGTCACTCCTTGACCCCAAGGGAGATTCTTCTGTCCTCTAATCGTGAGTAGAGCGTCGAAGGTCCAGGATTCAGTTTCAGAGTTTCGTCCAGGGATAATCTCAAGTCCTAAGGACTGGGTTCCTATACTTATACTAAGTATAGGGGTTGGACTACTCTGTGGCCCCACCTATGGGTGGGTCAGGGCAGAGGGGTGGCTACACCCCTTTCCCTTTGTCCAGTTCGCGCCAAAGCAGGGGCTGCAAGCCCCTGATCCGGTTTGAACTGGGGTATGCACAGGGACACCAAATGTGCCCCCAGTGCAGGACTTCAAAGCACCCGAAAGTGCTCCCGCCCAGCCCCAATACACATTATCCTGTCTGGGGAGGTGGTCACACCTCCCTGGGACAGGAAACCTATTGTCCCGGCCTCCCCTGCCGGAGTTTCGTCCAGCAGCAGGAGGCCAGACTCGTGTCTGTGGCAGCAGCATCCATTTTGTGATGCCAGGGCTTTAGAAAGAAGTTACCGGGCTAGCCAGAGTTAACATGTCTTTCCCTCTAGAAGGGTGGAATGCTACCCCCGCCTCCAGAATTGGCGGTGGGGTAGTATTCCAAGATGTTTGACACCAAACACGACATGTTTAGGTGCAGCCATTCCAAAGTTAGCATTTAACGCGAGGTTATAATGCGCTTAAGAGTATATGGTCAGGCTGCACTACAAACAGCATCAGAGAAGGGTCTCCGAACGCTGCAGAGGGGCCCTGCTTATGCAGGGGCACCCTCTCACATAGGAACCATGCACTCTGCCTTTAGGATTGATAAGGCCTGCCTTAGGAGTGACTTATAGGTTTATATGTGTGTATGTATTTAGTGATATAGGTAACCTATATCACAGTAAGGGGTGCATGCACCACCTTACCCAGGCTGCAGTAGCAGACCTGTGGTGTCAGTTTGGATGGCCTTCTAGGGGTGGCATAATACATGCTGCAGCCCCTGGCAGGCCTCTGAGGTACCTATGCCCTTGGTACATAGTATACCATATACTAGGGACTTATAAGGGCACTCCAGATTCCAATCAGAGATGTGCCTAAGGCACATGGAGACCATTTTACAGAGAAAGCAGATAGACTGGGGCCCTGAATAGCAGGATCCCAGTCCAACTAAGTCATAAACCAGCAAAACACCATAAAAAAAGTGGGGGCAACCATATAGTCAGATTCCACCTTCCTACACACAGGCTGTAAGAGCTGAGCCGGACCTTTGGCTCGGCTCTGACTTGGCTCGCCCTGTTCATTTGTTGGCTCGCCCACCTCCATGTTAACCAACTGAGCTTTACCCTCAGAATAAAGGATTTCCCACAGATCAGGGACGACCAAATTATGTGACTAAATTATGCAGCAGTAAAAAGCAAATGATGCTGCATGATGTGACCTTTTTGTGACGGTATTACTTCATTATAGTGACATTTGTACAAATCCTAACACTCTATGAGCAAAGGTTTCACCTCATTAGTACAGTTTTAACACCCAAAGGTTGCATGTTGTATGTGGGATTAGATTTGTGCTTGTACCATGTGGGTTCGCTGCTCTTATGCATGAATTTGATGTGAAAAGAAGTGAGAGGTAGGTTGCTCTAGACTGATTTTAATGAATGGATGGATAGACGTGTGTGAGTGCGTTGTGGGCTATGTTTGGACTATTTTGGTATGAGATGAAGGGTATCGACCTTCCGAAGTGCAAACAGTGTTTCTCGCAGTTAAAATGCCCATGAGTTCACCCAATCACCCTCACAGCAGCTTCTGTAGAGGGAAAATACAACACAACAGTGCCTACAGCACCCACAATGCACTTTGCTAAACACAACAATTACCTGGAACAGGAGCAGATGGACAAGGAGGGCAGGACCATTAAATAAAATCATTTATAGAACCTGATGACAGAATATAACTTTTATCAATAAAGATTCTGTTTAAATGGTGTCTTATGAATGGTTTCAAGGCGCTAAGAAAATAAGGGCCATATGTATCAAGCCTTTTTCCCATTTGCAAACAAGCAGATTCTCAGAATCGGCCCGTTTGCGAATTGGAAAAAGCCTTTTGGGATGTATCATCCCAAAAGGCCATCGCAAAATAGAGAATTGCAAAATTTGCGATTCTCTATTTTGCGAATGCAATTAAGGAATTGCAAATTGCGATTCCTTAAATGCAATTCTGGAAGCACCAGAAATTTGCTATTTGGCCTTAAGGAATTGCAAATTACCACCAACTTCAAGTTGGTGGTAATTTGCGATTTTCTTTAAAAAAACACTTTTTAGATTTTTTAAAGTGCCATATGTCGCACATACATGCCCTTAGGGCATGTATGTGCGCAAATGTGCACACATGCATATTTCAGGGGTGCAACAGGGTGTCCTTTGGCACCCTTGCAACCTTGAAATTGCATTCTCAATTTGCGATTCTCTAATTGGTAATCGCAAATTGAGAATGTCTTCCCATTCATTCCTATGGGCCTCCTAGCCCATAGGAATGAATGGGAAGGTATTCCTTATTTGCGAATCTCAATTTGCGATTCGAAATAAGGAATATGTAGGATTCGCAAATTTTTTAGCAAATCCTACATACATTGCATTTTGCGATTCTCTAATTGCGATTCGCTAAAAATCGCAATTTGAGAATCGCAAAACTCTTTTTTGATACATATGGCCCTTAGTCCTTTTCATTTATATTTTGTCATAAACGTTTATGATGCAACTCTTTGGGGCTCGCGAGGGTTAGAAAAGCGCTAAAGAAATGCCAATATAATATTACAATGTACCTGTCTTGCTCACTGATATTCAAAAGGAAACTTGCATCACCTCTCCTTTGTAGTAAAGAGTGTGACAAGGCACTACTGCAAAGTATTTGTCAATGGGAGAGATATGCTAATGAGCCATTCATCACTGTTTATCTGTCCCCACCAAGCCTTTGACGCCTTCCAAGTGGGCTGAAGAGAGCCCGAGACTGCAGGGGGCACAAGAAGCAATAAAAAACAAGCATTTGCAATGCAATCGGTCTCACCTTTGGGTCCTTATAAGTATTTAGCCATGCAGCATATTATCCTGCATGCTGCAACATTTACTGTTTTTTAACATGGAAGCTTTGACAGCAGTAGGCATATTATAGCACTGCTTTGAGAAGTAGTTGTCATGAAACAATTATGTTCATATGTGTTTGCAATGAGAGTGATTGCTAATTTTTTAACAAAGCACCTGAGCTGACCACTGATTGTACTTTTAATATTGCAAATTTCCCTTTTTTGCTGCATAATTTATCCAACCCTGCTGCATAAAACATTGTGAGTAGAAGCAGCCAGTTGAACCAATCCATTCATTAAAAATGCACAGAAATAGGAGGGAGAGGATGTTTTTTGATGAGATCAAACTCACACAAGGACTTATCGCCGAGTTATCGCCGCCTTAGCGCATCAAAAGTGGAGATAGATTTAACACCCCATTCACAAGCGGGTGCAAACTGCAGACATCGCCAGTATTCCCGCGACAACTGCCCCAAAATTTATCTCCATGGTGGACACCACCAACTAACCCTAATGAGATGCAGAGTAGGCGTTCCCGTGCAAAAACACACGAAAAAACCACAACACCACTTTCACAACGAACTGCCAGATCTGCGATGCGAACCAAAAAACAGGCGATAAGCCACGGTAGCAGCAGGGAATTAACACCTGCCTTCTGCTGGTGTTAAGCAGGACGACTACCCACAGCATGAAAGGGAGCCCAGCCAAGAGCCACATCTGAAGACCCACAGATGCCATGGAGACAATGATCATGCAGCTCCGAGACCCATGAGGGCCACAACACCCACCCCCACCCACCACAGGCCCTCCACCACCCCCAGGACCTGTCCCGTGCCCCCCCCCGGGAACACAACAGAGGCAGCGTACACAAAGACAGCGGACCCACCTGAAACGCACCTGCCACCCAGACCCAACGCCAGAGGAGGACATTGCCCACTACAGGCCCAAAAGGACAACCATCCCCCGCATCCTGACCCACATCCCCCACCTGCTGACGGTACCAACCCAGCGGACAACCAACATCCCTCCGCAGACAAAGCTGCCGGCTGCGCAGCACATGTCGGCCACTGGTACCATCCAACCCACAACTGCCAGAGTCGGAGGAGTCACACAGCCAGCCCCATCCAAGGTCATCACACCTGTCCTGGATGCCAACAACAGCCTGGTACCCCAGCACCTCCACTTCACCCACACTGCGCAGGAGCAGCTGGAGACCAAGCAAGGCCCCCACGCCATAGCTGGATTCCCTCACGTGTCAGGGCCAATCAACTGCACACATGTACCCCTCGTGCCCCCTGCCGACACTGCACACAACTACCACAACAGAAAGCACACGCATATCATGAATGTGCAGGCAACAGTGGACCGCCCGGGACTCCTCAACAATGTCGTGGCCTACTCCCCAGGCAGAGTGCATGATTCTCACATCTCCCGACAGTCCATCATCACCCAGCGCTCCCAGGATGGCACCCATGGAAATGCAGTGCCTGTTGGTAAGTCCAAAATGAACACACCACACACCTCCAGCCCACAGTTGTGCAACTCACGACACTGGCAATGGGCACGCCGCACAACTACATTCAACATGACACACAACATGCCAACCGACCAGACACGACAACACGACTCCATTGGGAATCTGGCCTTGCCATGCCCACAACCCAGCCACGGCATGGCACCACAGACACACAATAGCAGGATGTGAGGAGAGGCATGGAGCAGGTATGTGCGAGAGCGGCAAGTGACTAAGGAATGTGAACCTACCCAATGCCAGGTGTGGCGTGGAGGTGCCGGACAGACCACAGAGTGCAAACCATCGGAAATGGCCATGTGGAGATCAACTGCTGGTGCATGGAGTGTAGTGGCCAGTGGATGCTACCATGTCCCCACAGGCTGTGGGGCATAATGCGGAAATGTCGCACGTTACGTCCCCCCCTGCATGCGCGTGGGTAGTGGGTTGGACCTGCGTACGCCAGGCCTGCGTAGGGGTGTGAACAAAAAGCCCGTCGCACTGGGCGTGGTTCTCATTCGGAATGGACAACGCGTCTGCCAGGGCGGCGCCTCTCAGCCCACCACGAGTCCTGCGCCGAGCGCGGCGGGGCCTGCGTCCCTGTGCGCCTGCTGCACCCCGGGCCACTGGTCCCCAGGGCCGTCATGCCTGCCCCAGCGCACCAACGAGGCTCCGCTCACCTGCCTACACCGGCGTGTGTCAAAGAGGGCCCACCACGTGCCGGTGCAAGCTCCAAGCACCAGTCCCGCGACCTCTGCAGCCTCCGCAGACCATCGCTGGCCCCCGACGCTGGCCCACATTACTCCTTTCTCATTTACATACTCCACCGGCATCCTCTTCGGCGCAGTAGGTCCAACATGTGGAACTGTGTCCTGAGTCCTGGATGGCAGTGACCCCAAGTCCGTGGCAGCGGCCACAGCACCAGACTCCCTTCGATCAGTGAGGCATAATTCCATATCGCAAGCCTGCGACACGTGGTGCCACTAACCCTGTGCAAAGCAAACCGGCGACACGTGGATGAGGGCTCAGGCCTACACTGCACTCCAGTAGGTCCCACATATGGAACTGTGTCCTGGGTCTTGAATGGCAGTGACCCCAAGTCCGTGGCAGCGGCCACAGCACCAGACTCCCTTCGATCAGTGAGGCATAATTCCATATCGCAGACCAGCGACACGTGGTGCCACTAACCCTGTTCAATGCAAGCCGGCCACACGTGGATGAGGGCTCAGGCCTACACTGCGCTCCAGTTGGTCCCACATATGGAACTGTGTCCTGAGTCTTGAATGGCAGTGACCCCAAGTCCGTGGCAGCGGCCACAGCACCAGACTCCCTTCGATCATTGAGGTATAATTCCATATCGCAGGCCTGCGACACGTGGTGCCACTAACCCTGTTCAATGCAAGCCGGCGACACGTGGTGCCACTAACCCTGTTCAACGCAAGCCGGCGACACGTGGTGCCACTAACCGTGTTCAACGCAAGCCGGCCACACTTGGATGAGGGCTCAGGCCTACACTGTGCTCCAGTAGGTCCCACATATGGAACTGTGTCCTGAGTCTTGAATGGCAGTGACCCCAAGTCCGTGGCAGCGGCCACAGCACCAGACTCCCTTCGATCAGTGAGGCATAATTCCATATCGCAGGCCTGCGACACGTGGTGCCACTAACCCTGTTCAACGCAAGCCGGCCACACGTGGTGCCACTAACCCTGTTCAACGCAAGCCGGCCACACGTGGATGAGGGCTCAGGCTTACCCTGCGGACCAGTAGGTCCCACATCCAGCACCTAGTCGCGAATCATGAATGGCAGAGTCCACACCAGTGAACGCACGGAGAGGAGTAAGAAGAAGATGCGGCTCAGTCCGGACGAAAGCCGGATCAGAGTCACGGAGGTGATCAAACACTATCAACAACTGACCTGGTGCCATCAACCCTGTTCACTGCAAGTCCGCGTCCCGTGGTGCCACCGAACCTGAACTACGCAGGCCGGTGGGGCCATCCAACCTAAGCCGGCGACACTCGGTGAATGGCCCGTGCTGACCACTGCCTCAGGCCTACACTGCGGTCCAGTAGGTCACACATGTGGAACTATGTCTTGGGTAAGATGTGGAGGAGTCCACACCATTGGACACGCCTCATCGCAGGCGGCATCCCCTAACAGCACTGGTGCCACTAACTCTGTGCGCAATGAGTCATGGGCACTTTCTGGTTGGACTTTGGTGGCATCTGAGTCCATGGCCTGGTGGTTTACTGCATCTTCATCTGGCTGGACCGGACTTGGTGTCCAACATGTGTCTGTTCCATTCATCCCCACCATAGTGACTGTTTCAGCGTGGTTCTGCCCTCTGCCTCATGCCCTGGGGGTACACCTTCCACTGTCCACCGAGACACTCTGCGACAAGCCCCTTTGTCATCTACGGAAACCTGCCCTGCTCTCGTGACCCTGCCCCAGTGCCCCGCAAGTCAGCGGCCCATGGCGGTAGGCCCGTGCAGGACGCTGTGCATCCGGGGCCACTAACTCTGTGCAGCACAAGTCATGGGACCTTTATGGTTGAATGGTTGTGTCCTTTACGATGTACACTGTTGTCAATTTCTGACTGCACCGGGCAGCCCTTGCCGGCTGGTATGCACACAGCCCACACACACCCAACACAGGTGTCACTCGATATGTGTGCCTGCTAATAAATGTGGCCGGGCGCACATGCCCGTAGCCATTCACACCATCTGAGCAAGTGTGTCCGTGTGGTCATTGTGTCAGCATGATGGGCACGGGCCCTGCAACATCACAGAGTGCTGGCTTCAGCGGACGATACCATGTCACCTCAGCGTTGGCAGTGACCCTGGACATGTAGCTTTGCACGCCCCCCCCCTGTATGCACAAGCGGCGTGTGCTGGTCCGGCGTACGTCAGGTCAGCGCAGTGGTGTGCTGATTCGGCAGGGGGAGCAGGGCGTGGCTCGGACCTGGCCTTGGGCAGGATGTGCGGTAAGTGTGTCTCTGTGTTGGGGTGTTGTCGCCACCAGGGCCACAGTAGTCGATGTTGCAATGTAGCATGCACCAGGAGGGCGGGCCCGCACGTACGGGGAAATGTAGGAGCGCAAGACCGCTCGGGGTCTTGGCACATGCATGCCAGGTGTTATGTGTATGAGTCCTGCGGCTGCATGAGTCAGTTGCCTAGCCTCATTCGCAGCGCGATCACAGCCGGCCATGGACTGTACACATGTGTCCTCCCTGTCCGGACCATTGGCCTACACTCACGTGGCCCCACACCTTCAAAGGCCAGCGTCACGGTGTTGTTGGCATGCCGCTGGACATGCGCGGACAGGCATGACAATGGTGTGCCGTAGGAGTGCACATGATACAACCGCGCAGCGCACACAAGTGTGGGGGCTCGTCGGAGGGAGGAGCAGCTGTGAGGCAACGTAACACACAGTGAGGCCGCTCATGTGCCACGTGCTGGGCATATCATCCATGATTCCCAGGGTCAAAGACATCCCACCACACCCACGACAGGCCTCTGTACATCTCCTGAATGCATGCAGATGGTGAAGTTACTGTAGGGATGAAGGGTCCTTTGTCTGTACTATCAGGTGGTGGCACATCTGCAGCTCCGAGCTGGGACTTGCATGTGGCCAGCACCCCCTGACCGATACGATCGCATTTACTTGCGACTCCCACACTACGCACTGCCCGACGTGAGACCAATGTGTACACATCCCACACACAGAAGTCCTTGGTCGTAGTTAGCGTGCGTGATTTGGCCTTCACACGTACTCCCACCCCAGGCCTGCACCCATTGCACACAGACACTGCTCATTGCTCCGAGCAGTGCCATTTCATCCACAGGACTGGCGCAGGGCAAGCCAGTGCTGCTTCAAGCAGAGCCACTGACGCAATGGCAGACCATCCCGGACACATGCTCGACTCCAGTCACGTGGACCTGTACCGTGCACGCCTGCTGCATGTACTGGGGCACTGCCGTTGGCAGTGCTGCGGATCAGTTACCGGCTGAGCTTCCGCCTTGCGAACGTCACCTGCGTTCAGCCTGTGTTGCATTGTCGCTCGTGCATATTCGAGTGGACCATGGATGTCTGCCTCTCCAACGTGACTGTAGCTGATCTGGATTTCGACGTGTGTGTGCGCCCCCTGTTGGCCCACGACCAGGAGTGTCACCGTGATGCCCGTTTATGGCATGCATGGATGTTTGGCATGCATGCTGGCAACTGGACCTGGGAGATTGCACGAGTCGTCGTGTGCAGTGAGCACATTGAGCCGCTACCCGATTGGGCTTTGATGCACATTGGGGCCAGGGGTTGGAGTCAGCACATCTGTCCGGGTCAGCTGATGGATTACGTCGATGACATGTCAGATGTGGTGGACAACGATCTCGCATTGGAAATGTTGGCCGACGCTGCTGCACTCGCGTTCATGGACGAGTGTCAAGGTATCTGCAGCCACAACTGGATGTGACCCATTGCACGTGTCCTGACGCCTGGTTGCATGTTGAGGATCTGGTCACATGTCCCAAGACGACAGTGGACATGGCTGCATTGGCCTGGGCTCCTAATCCGTGCGCGTACAACCAACGCTGGTTGGCACTGACTTGTGTTGGTGATGGACTCCCTGGGGTGGACATGGGCGCTTTCCGACGTTCCTCATTCAGACATGCTGCTGCATTGGTCTGCATGTCGTGGCACTTCTCTTGGCCGTACTGACTCACACTTGTTGATAAAGTTACCTCACCTTCACTTGTCTCCAACTGTGTTGAGTGTTGATTTTTATGCCAATGTGTGTGTCACGGACTCTCTGGGTCCCTGCCATACGTGCATTGCTGCCACATCAGGGCTGTGGGTTGGTACTTGTGCATTATCATGTCCCTGTTTTGTGCTTTGCCAGATGCGTATGGCCGTTTACCGGCCACAAGCGGGTGCACTTGTGTCCTGTGTTCGGTTGTGCAAATGTTGGTGTTTGTACCACATTGTGTTCGATGTTGGGGTGCTCTGCTTCCTATGTGTGTGTGCTGCATTGTGTGTGAGATGTCCCTTCAGCTCTGATTTGGCTCACCCTTCTCCCTTTCAGGCAGTGTGGTTTTCACTTCTGTGCTTGTTCAGTGGTGTGATATTGCCGGGTTGTGTGACTTGTGCTCTTGGTTGGTGTTGTTACTCTTGGGCATGGTTTGTCTGCAGTTGTGCTGTGCTTAATTGTGCATGTGTGCCATTGTGCCCATCTCCCCCGTCCCCCAGTCCCTGGTCGTTCCTCTCCCTGTTGCTGTTGTGTCTGTTGATTTTGAGCAGTTTCCGGGCCCCGAGTCCTGCCACCATCTCCAGACTGATGTGGTGGACACCATTTCCTCCATGTCATCCAGCTCCTGGTGTGGCGCTGGACTCCCACCTCCGGTGTGCATTGCTGCCTTCTTGTTGTTGGCGTGTTTCTGCTTGTTTGTGCGTTTCGCATCATTCCAGCTGTTCTGGTTTTCTTCAATTGTCCTCCTCCGTTCTCCGGCTGCATTCACCTTGTCCACAATGGCCTGCCATGTACAATGTTTTGTTGCCAATGGGGCTTGTGGGGTTGTGTACTGGCTCCGGCTGCCTCCATTGTGCTTCGCTGTTGTTTTCTGTTTGGTTTGTCTTTCTTTTTCAGGCTTTTGTTGTGCTTATTCCCGCCTGCCGTGTGTGTGTCGCGGGCCTGGCGGTGCTTATCGCTGCTTTCCTCATCGCGAATGGGCTCATCGCACGTTTTGTTGTGTTGTGGTTTGTGTTTTTATCTCCGTCGAAGTGGTTGTATCGCGGACATTGGCCGCGTTTTCGGCGGACTATCGCATGGTACCGCCGTGTTGTGAATTCCACGTTAACACGGGGTTATTTTCCCGCGATAGACTGCGATGTGTAAAGTTGGGTTAACATTTTTTGGAGATGTTTAGCACATGTTCTTGTGAATATACACCTCAGTTTTTTTAATATTGTTTAACTTATTTTTTAAAGTTATGATTGAGAAGTGCAACCATTTGTTAACACTGCGTCCCTAAAATTGATTTGCCTGCTAACACTGAAAGATGACAGCATGACAGAGGCTCAGAAATACTTGCTAAGTTGAGGCAGAGTCAATTTAATAGGCATTTTACAAGATGAAAAATGTACGCAAATGACACTTCTCAGGAAAGAGGCAAGAGAGCGTGTTCAGAGTTGCATTGCATGTATCTTAATGAAAACGTGAACAGCTCTGCTTAAGTGTCTCAGTGACTAGGACGTACAGGCATTTCTCTAAATTGTATGGGCACATGAACACGCTGGATAGTCTGCTAAAGCTTTTGAGTATGCTTTGCATGTTAAAACGTGAAAGTGATCTGAACTAAATGATGGGTGTCCGCCATATTGACCAAAAATCAAAATGAAAAAGCATGTGAAGGCGTTCAGAGTTGCACTGCATATAAAACGCAAGTAATTGTGCTGGAGTTAAGGCGTCTCATTAAGATGGCGTGTAAATATCTCCCCGAGTTGAAACTCAAAATGCTCGGGACATTTATTCCATGCAGTCAATAGATCTAACATAGGCGAGACCTACTGGCTTTGCCAATTCTTGTTCTGATTCAGTACATTAAAAATGCACCGTGTTTGCCGAGTTTACATAACTAACCTGACACTCATCTCTCTGAGTGACTGTGAAATGGCATTGCATCCCAGAAGCAAGCGTTTTGAGAATATCTACCAGTTGAGCGCAGTTTTGCAGCCATCAAAGCAGTGATCGAGAACGTCACACTGGACACTAAGGGCCAGATGTAGGAAGCGAAATAGCGATCGCAAATGCTGAAATTCACAGAATTTCAACGTTTGCGACCGCAAAATAGCCCTGTGCAATGTAGGAAGTGAAAAACCCACTCGCAAAATAAGGAATCGCAAATTTTGCGATTCCCTATTTTGCGACTGCCTTTAAGGAATCGGAAATTGCGATTCCTTAAATGCAATGCAGGAAGCCCAGAAAGTCTGCGATTTGGGCTTATGGAATCGCAAATTACCACCAACTTCAAGTTGGTGGTAATTTGTAATTTCTTTGAAAAATGCACTTTTTGCATTTTTCAAAGTGCTATGTGGCGCACATACATGCCCTTAGGGCATGTATGTGCGCCACATGTGCACACATACATATTTCAGGGTGCAACAGGGTGTCCTTTGACACCCTTGCACCCTTGAAAATGCATTCGCAATTTGCGAGTACCTAATGGGGCCTCTAGGCCCATAGGAATGAATGGGAAGGTATTCCTTAATTGCGAATCGCAATTTGCGATTCGCAATTAAGGAATATTAAGGAATCGCAATTAATATTGCGATTCCTACCTACTTTCCATTTTGCGAGTCCTTAATAGCGATTCGCTAAAAATCGCTATTAAGGACTCGCAAAAATGAGTTTACCTACATCTGGCCCTAAGTCAACAGTTTATTAAAGGGGGGCGCCTACCGCAAAAGAACAGTGCAGCACACAGAAGAAAGGTAAGGCACTTTACACGTGGTGTTGACTCTCTGCTGTTGGCAGAGCTGTCATCGGTCACAAAGTGCCTTACCACCCCTCAGCCTTGTGCTTCAGTTTGATTTGATCCCTGCTGACCCGGCCTCCGGGCCCTTCCCGCTTCAGGGTGCGGGCACTGTGCCCGTTGTTTAGGATTAAAGGTGTCAGTGGCGCAACTAAGGTGTGGGTCCAGCAGAAGAGGTGCGCACAGCGCGCCCAAATAGTTGTGGTGGTTGGCGTGCATGTGTGTCTCTGGGCGCGCCCAATTGCTGTCACAGCACCCAGTGCCTCCCTGGGGTCCGCAGTCACAGGTCTTCAGTCCTGGAAAGCAGCATAGTAAAGCCGCGTGGGCGACATCTTAGGAGGGGTGTGGAACCTCGCTTGTTTTTGGAGTTCCCATCTGCGCTACACAATGGACGTTACCGACTATGCGAGAAGTTCTGCAACAATAAATGACGTTCTCCTTCTTTGCGAGCAGGGACCGTGCATAGACTTCGTATATTAACAATGTGAAGTTTTATATAACATACTACGCACAAGATGGCTGATACTCAGCTACCCTCAGCGGCCATGCAAACCCAATTAATTACTCACTATGTCGGCGTTCGGTCTTCCGGGCTCCGTTCTTAAGCCGTGATGCATTTCAAACTTTGATGACATCGTTACTTTATATGCAGCAGCAGGGCCTCCTTTTCAGAGGCTCTGCGTGACTTCACACCTCTTTTTGTGACATCACTGGGTGCTATGTTTACTTCAGACAATCACATCCTAAGTTTTCAAGAAGAGCCATCAGGCTCACTTACATACATGTCAACATTTTATAAAAGGACAGTCACCTGCAGACCGAAGAAGAGTAGTCAGGCGGGTGAGGAGGAGGGAGTGGAACCCGGTGAGGAGGAGGGAGTGGAACCCGGTGAGGAGGAGGGAGTGGAACCCGCCGCGCTTCACCTCGTCCTGATTCGCTTCGCTGCTTGTGCTGTCTCTGCCTCCTGCCGTGGATTGGGAAAACGCCACTGTTTTGTCGCGCATGCGTACGATGTAAGGCATCGCGCACATGCGAGACAAAGACTGCGAATTCACCCACCAATAAAATGACAAACAAGCATTGAAAATGCAATAGGACTCGTATTTACGCGAGACCTATTGCATTTTAAACGGAAGTGCGGGCGTGAAAGAAGGCACGAACGGGAGGGGGTGGAGGGGTGGTGGTGGTCCAAGAAGTCACGGACTACGGGAGGGAACGGGTAGAGGCAGGGGAACAAAACTGTTTTTTAAGTAAAGGGGCCGAAAGCCTCGGAAGGACAAAAATGACGACATAGCCGAAAGGAGGCGGGACTAACAAGCCAAATACCAATCACAATGCAGAATTTATGATTGAAGCCAATCAAGAATATGGCCGGAAAGTGGGCGGAGCTTCCCCCCGCTATAGTGTATACTGCATGCCTCGCAAAGCAAGCAGCGCGTTGCGCTGCAACACTATGCGAGACCTAAATACAAGCCTCCTTTACTTTTGAAAAGCCTTTGACTAACCTGTGAAGTGCTAGAGTCGAGCACACACGTCAGATAAGAATCCTCTGTGTCCTGGAAGCTTTATCAGCACGAGCTACAGCACAGGGGGCCTTGTGCAGGGATCTGAGGGCCTTGGGCAGGGATCTGAGGGCCTTGGGCAGGGATCTGAGGGCCTTGTGCAGGGATCTGAGCAGGGCTTTAAATGGGCCGGTACTCACCGGTACTGAGTACCGGCACTTCTTAGATTTATCACTCTGAGTACCGGCACTTCTCTACTGCCCTGGAGAGTACCGGTACTCATGAAAAGGTAGGCTCCTTGGCTGTGCTGATGAGCAGGAGTGGAACGTGTCTCTGGCAGCTAAGGCGCCGCTTCTGTAGCCCCGATCTGAGCCCCAGCTGAGCTATTCAGCAGGGCTCATTTGAATAATGTCCGGGTGCTCACCATCACACTGTGCTTGACAGAGCAGGGTCCATTCAGGCCCTGTGCTGTCAATCACATTCACACTATCCTGTGCGTTCCTGCAAGCACAGGAATCATGTCAGTTCCCTGGCAGTGACAATCAGGCTACGGCCAGTCCGGCCCTGGTGGCAATTAAAATAGCCATGGTAGGTGAAGAGAAAAGATGGCTTTCATCTACCTTAGTCTTTTGTGTGTCTGCTATGTTTGTGTGTCTGCTATGTTTGTGTGTATGCCTGTTTTTGTAAGAAAAAAATGAAAGAGAGAGAGAGAGAGAATCAAAACACTCTTAGGTGGTATTTTAAAGAAAATGGGCTCGATTCACAGAACTAACTTAAGACAAAATCCTAAACTTACTACCATTTTGGTATTCACAGAAGGCACTTACTCATTTTAGTATTCACAGAAGGCACTTACTTACTCATTTTTAATAACTTACTCATTTGTGTAACTTACTCATTTTGTGTAACTTACTCATTTTAGTATTCACAGAAGGCACTTACACATCAATGAGTAAGTGCCTTCTGTGAAAACCAAAATGAGGAAGTTACACAAAATGAGTAAGTTACTAAAAATGAGTCAGTTACTCATTTTGGTATTCACAGAAGGCACTTACTCATTGATGAGTAAGTGCCTTCTGTGAATACCAAAATGAGTAAGTTACACAAAATGAGTAAGTTACACAAAATGAGTAAGTTACACAAAATGAGTAAGTAAGTGCCTTCTGTGAATACCAAAATGAGTAAGTGCCTTCTGTGAATACCAAAATGGTAGTAAGTTTAGGATTTTGTCTTAAGTTAGTTCTGTGAATCGGGCCCAATCTGTGGCACTTTGTTTGGACATGTCTGCTCGGCGACAAAGATTCATAAATAACGTAAAAGGGAGGGTTGGTGGGTGGGTGGGTGAGTGGATGAGTGAGTGGATGGATGAGTGAGCAAGGGTGGATGAATAGATGGATGGATGAGTGAAAGCATGCATGGGTGAAAGAGGGTGGATGATTGGATAAAAGGGCGGATGATGGGTGGATAAGTGAAAGATTGGATGGATGAATGAAAGGTAGGGAGGATGGATGAAAGGGTGGATGATGGATGAGTGAAAGGAGGGATTGAGTGAAAGGGTGGATGGAATAAAGGAGTGAAAGGGTTGATGGATGGATGAGCGAAAGGATTGATGGATGAGGGAAAGGGTGGATAAAGAGATGGATGAGTGAAAGGATGAATGGATAAGTTTGGAGAAGGATGGATGGATAGGTTTGGATATGAAGGGTGGGTAGACGGAATGGTGAAAAACTGAATGATTGATGAAAGACTGAATAGACGACAGAATGTAAAGGTTAAATGGTGGACATCAGCAGGTAAATGGTAGGATGAAAGGATGAATGGATAGATTGATGGAAGAGACAAGAGATATCTTCTGGGGAGGGTCATGATGAGTTGCTTCATGTGCTTGGTGCCATAAGAGCTTTGGTGCGATGTGGGGGTATTTTCAGTTTCTTCCTACTCGCGTGCTCAAAAATATATAGTATTGTGCCAAACAGCAATTAACAGTATGACATTAAGAAGGTGCCACTATTGCAAAAAAAGGAACTGTTAACATATTATTCCATTTCTCTTTCATTTTGTGTAATGAGTTAACCTGCTTTGTTTATATAAACACATTTCTCGTGTTTTGGTTTGTGCTGCAACTAATATAGAAGTTGTTAAGTATCATCATGTCTTGCCCTTAACCCCGCCCCTAGCCCCGCCCCCTCACTTCACCTCTAGCGCATTTTAATGAGTACCTGCACTTATTTTTTTCCATTTAAAGCACTGGATCTGAGGGCCTTGTGCAGGGATCTGAGGGCCTTGTAGTGCAATGGGCGTTGCGTGCTTGCATTCGGTAAAAGAGACATGCTGACTTTAAGTCAGCAGCCCGTTTAAACTTCATTCGTTTTTCAGTCCCCACGCTTTTAATGCACTGAAAAACGAATGAACGTTAAAAAGGGAATGCTGCATCGCTGTCTCTTTTTAAACTGTAGGATCGCTAATCCCCCCTCCCCCCCACCTTGTCCCCTCATTTCTCTCATTGCAAAATCTAGGGGGATCTATCCCGCATCCCCCACACTGCCCATGCCTCGCAGTGACAGCTGCACTACTGTCCCTGTCACAGGATTCTGGCGTGTAGCATGATGATGGCAGCCTACCGTGTTTTATAATAATTATAGTCTGAACAGGCCTTTGGCACACTTGCCCATTCACCCCAAGTTCCCCTGCTAACGGTGAACCCAGAATCCTAGCGCCTCGATCTCGTGTGCCTGGATATCATCATGTGTGCGAGTGGAGTGATCTAGAGCGTGCAGGCCCATAGGATCTCTGTCTGTTCATGTGTACAAGATGGAGGCGACGTTACTTTATCAGATAGTGGAAGTGTATTGCTGACATTCCTGAGACCGAAGGGATGGACCTCGGACACTGAGGTGGGGAGAGAGCAGACTGAAATCCCCTGACAAAATCCGTTGTTAGTTTCGTTACTGAGGGCCGTTATTAGTTCCCCTGAAACTTTGAATTTGGTGGATGGCAGGGGTGAAGGGTGGGGCTACACTTCCAGTTGTAAGAGTGTGAAGTCTTTTAGAGGGGGAACAGTCCTTTTTCTCTTCCTAACCTCTGTCATTTATCACTGTTGGGTGAGGTGGAGCCTGTTCACACCCGTGTGTGCCTCTTTTGAGGATGACACCCATCTGTGCCTCTGTCGAGGATGACACCCGTCTGTGCCTCTGTCGAGGATGACACCCGTCTGTACCTCTGTCGAGGATGACACCCGTCTGTGCCTCTGTCGAGGATGACACCCATCTGTACCTCTGTCGAGGATGACACCCATCTGTGCCTCTGTCGAGGATGACACCTGTGTGTGCCTCTGTTGAGGATGACACCCGTGTGTGCCTCTGTTGAGGATGACACCCGTGTGTGCCTCTGTTGAGGATGACACCCGTGTGTGCCTCTGTTGAGGATGACACCCGTGTGTGCCTCTGTTGAGGATGACACCTGTGTGTGCCTCTGTTGAGGGTGCTCCAGCCTGGATGACCCCACTGTGATGAGACAAAGGCTGAGTGTGGTAGAGAGCCTGGTAAGGACACGTGAATAGAGAACCAGACAAAGAGATGAGTAGCTGTGGTGTAACACTCGCACCTCCTTGCTGAACCAGTTGTAGGGTTGTGAGAAAGTGCCCTCTTTCTGCATGGTTGCCCCCACTTTTTGCTGAATTGCTGATGTGCATAGACTGAGTGTGCCCTGGGCTCCTGCTAATCAGGTACCCAGGGCCTATGTTCTTTCCCTAAAACTGCATTGAAGCCTAAACCCAATTGGCATCTCTGGCCACAGGTCAGCCCCTGGTAAATGGTACCACAGGTACCCAGGGCACTGTGACCAGAGAAGGCCCCTAAGGGCTGCAGCACTTATTGTGCCACCCTTAGAGGCCCTTGACCTTTACACACTCACACACTGCCTTTGCAGGCTGCGTGTTTTGGTGCAGAACAAAGTGAAGAGTCGACTTGGCACACATCCCTGTGTGCCATGCCCACAAACCACTGCCCTGGCATACATCAGTCACCCCTCTAGCTGGGTGCACTATGCCAGTGGTGAGGGTACAGGTGCATGAACCCTGTACCCCTACAGTGTCTAAGTCCATTCTTAGACATTGTAAGTGCAGTGCTGCCATTAAGAGTACATGGTGCTGGGAGTTTGTCATTACGAACTCCACAGCACCATAATGGCTACACTGAAAACTGAGAAGTTTGGTATCAAACTTCTCAGCACATTAAACCCACACTGATGCCAGTGTGGGCTTTAATGAAAAATGCACACAGAGGGCATCTTAGAGATACCCCCTGAAAACTAACCTACCACTAGTGTCCAGGCTGAGTGGCTGCTTTCAGCTGCCACCACCAGACATGTTTCTGGACCCCTGGGTTGAGAGCCTGCTGCTCTCTGGGGCCTGAAACAATGCACATCCTGGGACGAGGTGCTAGCCTCCTCCCCCAGGATGGGCAGGGTTCACGAAGGAAGCTTCAGAGGCTTGCCGCCTTTGTGAGCTTCACAAGGCTACTTGCTGCTTTCAGCAACTGGTCCCCACTGGTTCTGACCCCCACTTTGGGCGGGAGAACCGGCGGGAAAAACAAGTGAGGAAGAGAGGTGTGCCCACCTCTGCCAACTCCACCCCTCAGGTGGGGGAGGCGAGGTGAAGCACAACTCTCAGTCCCCGCCATCTTGCAGATGGGGGACTCCAGCCAACCAGGGAAAGACTTATGCCCCCTCCCACTGGAGGGTGGCATAATAGGGGTGTACCCACTTCCAGGGAAGGGACCCATTGGTCCCAACCTTTTACCTACCTGTAACGCCCCTAAATCTAGTATTTAGGGGTAACCTGTGAACCTTGCTTCCTCAGACCAGAAGAAACTACAAGAAAGGAAGAAGAAGGACAGAACAGCCGTGCTGAAGCTAACAAGAGGAAGACACCCAATGACTTGGCCCCAGCCCTACCGGCCTGTCTCCACCTCGAACCTCCTCCTGCAAAATCCCTGTGTGTCCTGCAGCCAGCAACCTCGAAAACTCCGGAGGACCTGCCTGCCTTCAACCACAAAGACTGTGTCAACCATGAACACCGGATTTGTTCATCTCCAACCTCTGACTCCGGCCAGACACCGCGAATCCGCACCACTCTGCACCCGCCGTCCACGGACCGAGCTCGAGTGAGCAAAGATCACGAGGGGGTCCCCCCGGCGCTCCTGACCCGAGATCCGGCGACTCCTGACCTGCCTCAAGCCTCCAGCCGACGCCTGCAGCTTAAATCCGGAAGGTCCCCCCAACCGCGACCAGGAGCTGGTAAGAAGATCCGACCCCAAAAGGCACCCCTGCACCCGACGCCCCACGGCCTTGGGTGGCCCAAACCGACGGTGCCTAACCAACCCCTAACTTCCCAACTTACCTCTCGAAGTGGTGGTCGCACCCAGAAGACCTTCGTCCCCAAGCCTGCAGTGCCTTTGCAAACCGGAGGTTCCTCATTGAAAACAACAGGGCGCCCGACGTCGAAACAACACCCTGCACCCGGCCGCCCTAGTGCCGCTGAGGGTGCACCTTTGGTGCTACTTTGTTTCCCCATTTGCCCTGAGCTAAAGTCCAGGAGCTTTGCTCCCACAACCCAGTGGCCTGCTCGTCAGCAGCCCCCAACCGGAGGCCCCCTATCCCCCATTGGATAACATTGGGCCTCAACACTCTGCACCCGGCCGCCCTAGTGCCGCTGAGGGTGTAACAAGAGTGCATCCTTGACCCTGGGGGACCCCTGAGTCTACCCCCAGAACCTCAACTCCCACTACCAAATACTTACCTCAAAACCTATACCACTATTTTCCTCCATAGGATAACATTGACTGTTTTTCTTGGAAAAGTTTCTAAGTGTGGAGTTTGAAAACCTAAAGAAATTCTTTAAAATTGCACTAACTAACAAAAACGATTTTACTCACCTGTTTACAGGAAATGTCCCAGTGTAGTATCCAGGTATACTACTCTGAGTAAGAAAAGTAATCTCAAAAGTAACTTACCTGGTATTTTACTGAAAAGCCCATTCAAGTCTATGCACTGTATTTACAAAGTATTGCATTTCTCTGAAACCATGCTGCAAGTCAAAACAAAGTGCATATACAATATCATTCAAACAGTATTTCGATTGCATTACTACTGTAAAGTATTTACCGCTTACCTGTACCAGGCTTGCTTGGTTCTAGGAAATAAAATAACTAAAAGAATATTTTTATACAAAAACAATTGGTCTGAAGTTCAGTCTTTGAGTGTGTGAATTCATTTGCTGACTGAGTGTGTACAACAAATGCTTAACACTGTCCTCTGATACTGCCTTACTGCTCGACCACACTACCACAAATAGAGAGTGAGGTGCTATCTAACTTTACCTCTGCCTACCTTTGGGGTTCCACTGGACTCTGTGCGCACTATACCTCACTTTGGTATAGTATATACAGAGCCAGCTTCCTACAAGGGTCGTGTAGGGGGAGATGTGTAGTGTGTTGCGGTGCTCACTTGGTATGCACTGCCCTGCTCCCCACGGGTGTGTGCCCGATAATAAACCCTCGGGTTTATCATAATTAATCGAATACAGAATGATACCGAAGCCCTCTTGTGGCAGTCCACAATATTAAACCCACAAGGTAGGATATGTATAAAAACAAATCAGTGGTGTTTATTCCAATTATAGTCCAAAATAGATCCAAATTTCCATTTGCAACCTTTTTAAGGTAGTGTAGCGTCACAAAGATTTCAATAGTGTGTTCCAAGATTTGCATTTGTCATAAAAAAGCTCTAATGTCACTCAATGCGTGAGCTGATAAGGTGATGACAGACACACTGACCTCATCCTCTGGTTTTAGTGGAACTAGAAAGGTTCCGGAAAGGCACCGGCAGAATTTAAAGAGACAGGTCTCGTCGCCACCCCTTCCTTTGCGACTCCTTTTGTTTCTAGTTTTTTGTGTGTGAGTTCTGTTTTTGAAATTCTTCCTGGTGCCTTTCCAGAACATTTCTAGTTGCACTAAAAGAAGATATGGAGAGAACCGTCCGGAAGGGCAGAGTCCCACCCCCGGCTGCCATCCGTGCACACGAGGGGGCAGTTGACTCACTTGTTGTGAAAGGTCCAAGATCTCTCTCACCGCGTGGGTGGAGCCCCAGAGAGCCCCAGGAGGGCGGCTGCACAACTAGAGCTGGGATCAGCCAGACAGACAGCTCCCCAGAGGGGAGGGGACTTCACTTGGAGTCTGGCCTGGAGCTTGTCCTGCCAGCCTCAGGGGCCCTGTGTGGGAGGGGAGGAGTGAGCCAACCCTGCAGGAGGATGTCTGTGGGTGTGGGCAAAGGCAGCTGGGCCCAGTGCTGTGGTCTGTCTACCAGACACTCACAACCGCCTGCGCACTCCCTGAACCCCTCAGAGGAGCTGGGTGGAGATGTGGTCTAGCGACCAGAGGTGCTGACCTTGGCACTAGGGAACAAGGTTCAAATCCCCGCATCGTCTGAACAGCCGGTGATCCTGGGCAATTCACTTAATCTCGCAGGGCATTAAAAAGGAATCTGACTTTGGGTGATGTCATCTGGTGCTCATGTAAAGTGTTTTAATGCCCACGGGCCAAACTGACACTAGCTAAAACTGCAAAAAGGAACTATAGCATTTCTGAAGTGTGCTTGAGAGGTCTCCAGTTGTCCCCATCATCGCGCCTGCCAGGCACTTACAACAGATGCACTTACAGGAAAAATCCTGCCCTGGACTTGCAGCGCTTGCACCGCACAGGGAGCACCCCAGCCCAGCACTTACACTGCATGCACGTACAGGAAGCAGACTGTCAGCACTTACAACACATGCACCGTACAGGAAGCAGCTTTCCGACACTTAAAACACACACCATACAGGGAACAGCCTAGCAGGCACTTATAGCCCATGTACCGTACTAGAAACACCCTGCTAGCACTTACAACACATGCACCGTACAAGAAATGGCGTTCTTGGCACTTACACCACACACTCCATATAAGACTCGGCTAGCCCCGCACTTACAGCACATGCACCGTACAGGTAGCAGCTTGCCGGCACTTCCAGCACATGCACTGTACAGAAAACAGCTTGCCAGGCACTTACAACACAGGCAGTGTCAGGAGGCTGCTGCCCAGCACTTACAACGCATACACCTTGCAGGAAGTGGCTTGCCGGCACTTAAAACACATACACCATACAGGAAGCAGCCTGGCAAGCACTTATAGCTCGTGCACCATCCAGGAAGAAGCCAGCCCCACACTTACAACACATGCCTCAGACAGGAAGCAGCTTGCCTGTAACTTACAACACAGGCACGGCAGCTGCCCAGCACTTACAACAAATGCACCATATAGGAAGGAGCTTGCCTAGCACTTACAACATATATGATGCAGCATACCCCGCACTTATTACAAATTACTTTCATATTTCACTATACTCATTCACCACTAATCCTTTATGGATTCCGGAGTGTGAGAAGGTGGCTTGGTATATGCTGTCCACTAATTAAAGTGGGCACCTTGTACCAGTCCACACGACCCTTATGATGTATGAGGTCAAAGGTAACCTTTAGAAAGCTATCCTAGTGGTAGCTGTGGAGAGCAGCCTTCAGGCTTAATCTTGAAGGAATGTAAAGCAGCTTGTTTTACCAGAATATCACCTCCTGAATGACTAAATGAAAGGAGAACCACACAGTAGTTATATAAAAATATGTATTTATTAATATAACACTCTCTACTAATCTCTACACGAGATTAGAACATAAAGCACACAATACTGAATCAATAGAACAGGTGTAAGTAGCACAATACACAGCGGGCTCCAGGGGGAGACCGAACCATATACTATAAAAATGGTATAACAATCACGACTTGACTAGACACAGTGCCTAGAGCACGTAGAATCGCTGGGACCCCAAGGAACCACCCAAGGCAGTGACACAGGGAGCCCACGGAGGACGGGTGCAGTGAGGAAACACGACCGCGTGCTCCGTGCAACTCTATGGGAAAGTCGCGGTTGGAAAGTTACAAGTTAAGGACACTTCTACGAGGACTTCAAGCAAACATTTTGGAACATAAGAGGTTCTATAGCCAACACACCAGTGAGTACCGAGGTACCCGTATTACCTATCCCAGAGGAGCCAGGTGCATAGGGGTCAAGTGGTGTCGGAAACCTCCATCGTTTTCAATGGAGGGCTGCAAAGAAGTACTGCTGCCAGGAAGGTGAAGAGTGTCCGGTGGAATCCAAGCCTGGATTCAAGGTGAGAGGAACCTGAAAGCAGAGGGGACAGAGTCTGGGTCACTTCAGGTGACCAGGGGCTCGGTAGTCGAATGCCCACCGATGTCGGGTGCTTCAGGTGTGAAGAAAGGATGCTTGACTCTGCAGCCACGGGGACCAGGAGACGTCGACGATGACCAGAGTCCAGAGGTGAGCTGTCCCACGAAGGATGTCGCGTGCTGAGGGGTCAGTGTCCGGCTGGAGCACCAATAAGCTTTGGCAAATGCAACCCATGCAGGCAAAGGAAACAGGTTACGGTGTAGACCAGCAAGGTCCAGGAGACTCTCCAAGCAATGGGGAGTCAGGGCACGTCTGAAGCAACCAGGGAAGCCCAAGAACAAACAAGGTGACCCTCGCCAGGACCCACAGGCCAACGGACCAGGGATCGCGAAGAGACCTCAAGCGAATTCGCAAAGCACCAGCCCACAGAGCACTCGGTGAGTGGAGGCCGGATATCTTTGGTGCAAATGCTGCTCGGGGTCAGGACTACACGGAGTCCAAAGCACAAGCTCAGGGTTTGCCAACAAGCATATGCTTCTGCAAATGTACGCAGTGCACAGGGGTTCGGGTTGCACAGTCCCCTTGAGGGATACTGGTCTCAGAATTGCTGAGAGGTCAGATCAACCTCGAGGACATTCAGGAACCCACCTCCTGTGTTACTGAAATCTTCGGAGTCCGCAGGAGCTCTGGAGATGCAAGCTGGTCAGATGCGTTTAGGTGCCTGCTGCTGCAGGGGAGTAACTCCTTTACTCCAAGGGAGATTCTTCAGTCGTTCAGCATCGTGCAGACAGTCGAAGTACTTGGTTTCTTCTTTGCAGAATCTTGTCCAGGTAAAATCTAAAGTCCTGTAGCCAGGTATCCCACTTTATACCCGTGGGAGAGGGTTGGAAAGATTCTGTGGACCCTCGTAGGGGAGGGGCAGGACAGAGGGGTGGTTACACCCATGTCCTTTGTCCAGTTTTGCACCAGAGCAGGAGCCACTGGCTCCCAGAACTGGTTTGAGCTTGACTATGCACAGGGACACCAAATGTGCCCCCAGTGCAGACTTTCTTGCACTCTCAGAGGGCACCCACCCAGCCCCAATACACTAAACCCTGTCTGGGAGGTGGTCACACCTCCCTGTGACAGGATGCCTATTGTCATGCCTTCCTCTGCTTGAGCTTGGCTCAGCAGCAGGAGGGCAGAATCGTGTCTGTGGCTGGCAGCATCCATTTTGTGCTGCCCAGGTCGAGAAAGCTGGTACCGGGTAGACCGGTGACCCACAGATGTCCCTCTAGTAGGGTGGAATCATACCTCCCACACCAGTTACTGGTGTGGAGGTATGATTCCAAGGTGTTTGACACCAAACACGACATGTTTCAAAGCAGCCGTTTTAAAGTTAGCATTTACCGCGAGGTTATAATGCAACTTAACCTATATGTCTGGCTGCATCACTGACAACCCCGGAGAATGGTCTCCGAAGGCTGCAGAGGGGCTCTGCTCATGCAGGGGCTCCCTCTCATGTAAAACCCAGCATCCTGCCTTCAGGATTGATAAGGCCTGCCATAGGGGTGACTGATAGGTTTATATGTGCAGTGATTAGGATAGATATAGGTAACCTATATCTAAGGAAGGGGTGCATGCACCACCTTACACAGGCTGCCGTAGCAGACCTGTTGTGTCATTTTAAATGGCCTCTCAGGGGTGGCATAATACATGCTTCAGCCCATGGGAGGCCTCTGGAGTACCTATGCCCTGGGTACATGGTGTACCATATACTAGGGTCTTATAAGGGTACCCCAGTATCCAATCTGGAGTGTACTTAAAGTACATACACAACCAATTTAAGGGAGAAAGCAGATAGACTGGGTCCTGGATAGCAGGATCCCAGTCAGACTAGTCAAAAACCAGCAAAACACCAGGAACAAAAGTGGGGGTAACCATGCAGTCAGATCCTACCTTCCTACACGGAGTAGCGTGCTACTCGCCGAAAAAGCTCTTCAAAACCCCATCAGGGGTAGCAAGCACTATATAAATACAAACCTTTTTCCCTCTTCTATCCCTCCACTATCCTTCTCAATCCAAATAACTTACTAACATATCCACCTCTCAAATTACTTTCTTATTTCACTATACTAATTCACTACTAATCCTTTATGGGTTCCAGAGTAGCGTGCTACTCACCAAAAAAGCGCTTTGACGCCTCGTCAGGGGTAGTAATTGCGATATAAATGCAATTACAATACAACACATGCACCTTACAAGAAGCAGCCAGTCACACACTTACAGCACATGCACTGTACAGGAAGCAGCGTGCCCGGCACTTGCAGTACATGCACCGTACATTCTGCCCGGCACTTAAAAAGCATGCACAGCACAGGAAGCAGCCTACCCAGCACTTACAACACATGCACCTTACAAGAAGCAGCCAGTCACACACTTACAGCACGTGCACTGTACGGGAAGCAGCGTGCCCGGCACTTGCAGTACATGCACCGTACATTCTGCCCGGCACTTAAAAAGCATGCCCCCTGCCACGCACTTACAGGAAGAAGCACAGTGTCACAGGTGGACCTGCGGCTCTGCTGCTTCCTGCCATCGGCAGTTGTTGTGCCCATGACCCCGTAGGTAGGCTCGACAGAGGCCACGGAGTTTGGGTGCAGGGGGGGCAGGTGCTGGGCTCATGATGGGCAAAGATTGAGCTGGCCTTTGGTGCAACATTGGAGGATTTCAGAAGTAAATTTTCCAATTTCTTTGCCTTTTAACTTTATTTTTAAATTGTGAGACCCTCCTTATATAGCGCTCACACTGTCAGTGCCCAGCTGAGAAGGCGCTACCTCACTAGAGGCTGTGACATGCGGGTCAGCACAGATCCCTGCAGTAGGTGAGCGGACCCACTCCTGTCACACTCTGAGCCTGCACGCTACTAATGCCTCCAGGGGCTTTGATCATTGTATTGTGGTGTTTAATTTGTGCCAGGGCCTCAGGTATGTCTCAAGAGGCCACTGCAGCCTGTGCCAGTCACTGCGCTGCCAGCGCTGCTAAGTGCCAGCACCACTCAACTACCAATCACCTCCCTCCTACAGCTGCTACAATGTAGACTGACTACTCCAGGCCACCCACAGCGCAAGGACGGGCGGCCAGGCTGGTGTTAATCATCTTTAATGTATATTTGTAAAACACTCTGCTGATGTGGTCACTTCAAGCACAGGCAAACAGTGCCACCAAGTGGTGAACTCTCAGAAGTGCTGGTGTTGAGAATTAAGGGGCATATTTTTATTGACGCACCAGCAGCGCAGCGCGCTGGCCCATATTTACAAGGCCACGAAGAGTCACCCTGCCTGACGTTTCATGGCCTTGTAAATATGTTTCCCTTTTACGCATTACTCTGCGTGAAAGGGGCGTTCCATGGTTGTCGCTGTGGGCGTGTCTGCGTGAAAGGGGCGTGCCTTGGGTATCGCTGTGGGCGTTCCCAAACAACACCCATGGAGTCTGCCGCATTCCCAGATTTACATTTCATAAATCTGTGACTGCGTCAAAATCCTACGCCTCCCAGGGGAGGCGTAAGGAGGCACAATGAGGAGAAATAACTTTATTTCTCCTCTTTTTTTCCTCTTTTATGCCTGCTGATTTCTGTAGCACACATAGAAAGAGGAAAACTCCACCAATGATTATTTTTTTGCAGGAAGGTGTCCCTTCCTGCACAAAAACAATCAACCCCGCACCATGGTGCAAGGGTGCCTGCATTGGCGCATGGCAGCCAATTGTGCACAGTGCAGGAAAGCACAGGGATGCGTCGTATTGTTGTAAATATGACGCATCCCTTTGCTTTTAAAATGACGCAGCTCGGCGCAGCAAAATGGCTTGGGACACCGCGCTGCGTCATTTTGTTGTAAATGTGGCCCTGAATCTAGACCTAGAACATTATTCAATCAATCAAACATTTATAGAGCGCGGCAAATCATGCGTGAGGGTCTCGAGGCGCAGGATTATTGCATCCTCTATATTGGGTACCACTACATCGTCACGGTAACTGGATGTTGAGTTAAGAATCTTGAGGATGTAGTGGCAGGTGACGTAGAACAGCAACATTTATGTAGGTGGATATTTCGACCACAATCTGGTGGCACCCGCAGCCGTCCGCCCCTTGAGGTTTCAGTCGGTTACACAGATCTCTGCAACCGGTGTTCTAACCCCCTCGGCTATCTTACATGAATTGGAACCAAGGGCTGAAAACCTACACCTAGTCCTCATAGTCCTCAGTAGGCACATTATTCTCACATATATATATATACCTACATACAGCACCTGGCCATACTTCTGCTAGTTTTATTTAAATGTTAGTTCTTTTCTCATTACTCTCCTCTGTCCCTCTTTTAAAACACGGTTTTCTTTTTCTCTGCAGTCTCGCCTTTATCCTAATTTAATCTTGGGTTTTTATGTTTGCTTATTTCCCTCTCTTCTTTCCTTTTTTTTATTCTCAAGCCTTTATTGAGTTTTTGAAGAAAACATTCAACCAGACAGTACACGCGTTCAGATATAGAACTGATACACTGCACACAGTATTCGGCCACAGACAGGTCATTCCAATCCATAAAGAGTCCACATTTGCCCCATATTTCCTTATGCTTCTGAGGGCATCTAAATAAGTTCTTCCAGGTTTGCACACCACTGAATCTCCCTGCTCCATGACAGAGTCGTGGGCGGTGTGGCCCAATCCAGGCATGAGTGATATCCCTTTTAACAATGAGGGTGCCAATCCCAACCAGTGCTCGCTCACCCTTGCCCCCTCATATGCTCTCCAGTAGGCCCAGAAGGGCTGTATGTGGAGAGAGGGCACTGGTCCTTCTGGAACCTGCGTGAGGGAACAGAGAACGGCAGCCCAGCACTTCTCAATGACAGTGCAGGTTCAAATCATGTGAAAACAACCCACTCTTGCCTCAGGGCAGCTAGTGCACGCAGGAGACGGGCCTTGGTAACGGCCCCCGTCACAACCACATCACCCAACACCTCTGCGATTTCCACTGGCTCCCCATCGAAAGAAGAATAACATTCAAGCTCCTCACTCACGCTTACAAGGCCCTTCACAACACCGGACCCGCATACCAGAGCAACCGCCTCTCCTTCTACACACCCAAGAGACACCTCCGATCAGATGACCTCTCTCTGGCCACCATCCCACCCATCTACAAGACCAGAATGGGAGGAAAGTCCTTCTCCTACATCACAGCCAAGACCTGGAACAACCTCCGCCTCCGGCAATGCCCCACTCTGCTCCAGTTCAGGAAGGACCTCAAGACCTGGCTCTTCGGATGACCCCAGCACTCAACGGGGCCGCCCCCCCCACCCCCATGCACCTTGATACCCTCACGGGTGAGTAGCTGAGCTTTACCAACCCTTATTGATTGATTGATTCAATGGTGCACTCTTCACAGACACAATGGCATCAGGTAGGTACCATGCAAAGATTTCAATTGTATCAGCCACATCTTGGAGGATATCACCAACTCCCTTGGTGCCATTAATGCCTCTCTCCATTCACTGCCTTCAAGCGGACCCACCTGTTTCCCATTTAGCCCTAAACGGGGTATTTGATCAGTAGAATTTATCACCAGGGATTTATAAATCTGTGAAAATGCCTCTCTTCCTCAGGGGCCCCATTAACGTGTTGGCCTCCAAAAGGCTGAAGTCGGGTGTCCCCACAAGAGACTCCCCATAAGACCCCAACGTATGTCTGAGCTGCAGAAAGTTGTAAAATTGTGAGCTGTGAAGATTGAAGTGAGCCTGCAGTTCTTGGAAGGATCTCATGTGGGACCCCTGCCAGACACCAGACATTCCCCAGCTTGGAGATTCCAGTTATGTCCCATTTGTCAAAGCCGTGCAAGCTTGATACCTGTCCCAACCAGCGGTCCCTCCAGAGGGGTGTCTCCAGATTGATCCTCCGGGCTGCCCCACCCAATTCAACGTAGAGCTGACCTCCAGACCAACAAGACCACCCCGTAGAGGTCAGGGAGAGGGTGCGAAATCAGTGCCCCATAAACCATGTCCATGATGGACTCCCATCCCATAGCAGCCACTTCAGCTCGGAACACCGAGTCTGCCCATTTCCGTGTATCCAATAATTCAGGACCACCAATTGAGAGGCCCAGTAATATAACCGTGCATATGGAGCAGCCAAGCCCCCTTAGTACGTGATGGACTCCCATCCCATAGCAAACACTTCAGCTCGGAACACCGGGTCTACCCAGTCCTGTGTATCCAATCAGTCAGGACTACCAATTGAGAGTCCCAGTAATATAAGCGTACATCAACGGCGGCCAAACCCCCTTCTTACGTGGATTGGGAGCACTTGCCTCACTTGGAGTGTGCTTCAGCGAACCCTTTTTGTGGATCACATATGGAAAATGTTGAAGAACATACAGAAATCTTGGTAAGATCATCATTTTGAAGAGTGCCGATTTCCCTAAAATACTGAGTGGCAGGTGTGCTCACCTCTCCAGGTCTTTCTTCATTTTGGTGGCCAGAGGCATACAATCCAGAGACCAGGAGAGGGCCGATAGTAGGGTATATAGATTTTCAAATATTGAAAACTCAGGGGCAGATACACAAGAAAGTGCCGCATCGTGGCACCGCAAGCCCTTTGGCTGCACCACGCTGCTGCACTTGCAGAGCACAGGAATGCGACATATTTACAATTATATGTTGCATTCCTGTGCTCTCCCCTGCGCTGGCGCACAAACAGCTGCCATGCGCCGGCGCAGGCCCCCCTGCACCATGGTGCAAGGATGTCTGCGCCATGGAGAGATTGTTTTTGCGCAGGAAGGGGCACCTTCCTGCACAAAAACAATCACTACAGGCATTTTCCTCTTTCAATGCGTGCTGTAGAATGCAGCACGCATTGAAAGAGGAAAAAAACGCCTCGCTACGCCACCCCTACGGCGGCGTAGCATACTGACGCATTTCCAGGTTTACGATTCCTCATAAATCTAGAAATGTGTCTCGTTCCATGGGTGTTGCATGGGAACACCCATGGAATGCCCCTTTCACGCAAAGTGCTGCGTGTGAAGGGGCCATATTTACAAGGACAGGAAAAGCCACGCAGGGTTGCTTTTCCTGTCCTTGTAAATATGGAGCAGAGAGATGCGCTGCCAGTGCGTCACAAAAAGTGACGTACTGGCAGCACAGGGGGCTTGTATATCTGCCCCCCAATCTATAGATAGACATCCGGCTCTGCCAGCACTCCGCCTCAGTGCCTCCTCTTCCGTCTATTCTTTTTACACTATTCTTTTTTCTTCCACGTCTATTTCGGTTTCCTGTGCTCTTCCTTCTCTGTCTCAACCTTTTGTGTTTTCTTCTGTTGTGGTTTTATCCCCCCTTACTATTTATCTGCTGTTTCTACTCTTACCCTTCTTTGCCACTTTCTTGTTCCGCCCCTTTTGCCCTCATTTAAGTCTTCTTCCTCCCTCCTTGCCTGCAGCAGGATGAGCTTCATGTAACAGCTGATTTGGGCTGGTAGGGGTGTGCACGAGGGGCAGAGCAGGGTGTAGCACCCCCCCCCCGCTCTGGGGGGGGCAGTCTCAAATTCCTAAGGGGGGCCCCCGTTGCTTCTCTGCTTGACTTGACTGTAAGTATGAGTGTCTCTCATTCAGCTGCTGCGTATAGTGTGCTGACTCTGCGCTGACTCAGAATAAAAAAAACTATAGCTAACGCATCAAGAATTTTCAGTTCTATTAAGGACACGAAGACGAGGATTATACTTCTCTTTCTTTACTGATAAATTCACAGCAGCCAATCAAAACACCTAAAAACTTTAAACTGCATATACCATGAGCCTCAACAGCCCAATGTCCAATCCAATCATACGGGTGATGCCTCCCTATATATATCGATTTCTCTTTCTTTGCGAACATCAACATTAGGCCTCAAAACCCGAGTCCAACACGACACTGCGATCGAACCAACATGTCTAATCTACAGGAAGAACCAAATCCAGCAGACGAAGATGAACTTCTTTTGCATCTATACAGCTGATCAACCACTAGCAACACGATCGTCAGATTCAAGCCGATTTAACATCTGTACCTGAAACGAAAATACCGAATTAATAGCAATCCCAGAAAATGTTTCCAATCAATCATGGGTGAGAAAATAAGGTACAAGAGCAATAAACAATGCATCACTGACAGCACAATAACATGTAAATCATTATGCAGAATGAACAGACCCATTTAAAGATAGTTTATTGTCCTAGGATGGAATAATCCTCGCCTACGTGTCCTTAATAGAATTAAAAATTCTTGACACGTTTGCTAGAACAAATGTTATTCTATGGTAAGACCAGAGGCTTCGGATTATGCTCGTTTAAAGTTGAGCCACCACCATCGATGCAACATCCACCATAGGCTTATGATAAAAAACCTTAAAGGTGAAATCAGAAGACCGGTCCGCCGCAGCCATAATATCCTCTAAACGAGAACCAATAGAAAAGGCTTTAGAGGTCATGGCCCCTCTCACAGAATGAGCTCCAAAAATGTATATATCAATACCAGCTTCAGCCAACAACCATTTAAGCCACCTGGCCAAGGTTGCAGAAGAGACCGGGCAGAAAGGTTTCTGTAAAAAAATAAGCAATTGTCCCACGGAATCTCTCCGCAGTTCCCAGGTACATTCCTCATATGCTTTGAGGCGTTTAACCACATACAATTGCTGATGAGGAAAAGCAGGATAACTGGTACATCTCGATGCAGTTTTTGTACTTTTTGAAATAGTAAATGGCACCCCGGAGGGAGTAAATATTCTACCTGCTAAGTCCAGGACCCTCACATCCGAAACACGTCAACATGAAACTAGACACAAAAGAAGCGGCAGCTTTGCAGACAACTGTTTATAGGAAAGATCTTCGTTAGCGGGACATGCTCTGAGAAAACACAAAACCATGTCAACATCCCATAACACAGAATACTTCGGTTGAGGGGGCGGCCCATCCGAATACCCCTAAGTAACTTGCATACCAATGGATGTTCACTTACAGGTTGGCCATCCAAAAGAAATAGCAGAATGGAAGTTGTTAACCAACCTATAGGCAAGACCCTGACTAGCCATTTCAGATAAGAAATTCACAATCATGTACACCTGTCCCCCCCCAATGAATCCACACCAACATACCCATCGGCGTCAAGCTGCCTCATATCGTTTGTTCGTAGAGGGAGCCCAAGACTGCGACGAGAAGAACATAGCGTCCTGCGAAACTCCTGGCTCTTGCCAGCATTGCCTGAAAGTCTCCACGCCATGAGGGACAAGAGCCCCAGAGACACTAACGGATGTGGCAGACCCATCAGGTCAGAGTGAAAATCCAGGAGTCACTAAGATCAACTCTGCCATCTGCCGACTCACCTGCAAGAGTACTCTCTAGATCTTTGAGAAGGGGGGAAATGCGTACAGAAGAAGCGTGGACCAGAACTGGAGAAAGGCGTCGGAGTTGGCCGCCAGAGGATCCGGCCTCCAACTGTAAAAGTTCAGGAGATAGGTATTCAGGCGAGATGCAAATGGATCGATCGTGCATGGACCCCAAAGCTAATTCAGCTTGTGAAAAACTCATTGATGGATTCGCCAATCGCTGGAATCATGTAGGAAGCGAGAGTTCCAGTCCGCGACCAAATTAGACCTAGCCAGAATATATACTGCTGTCACCAAGATTTGATGTTGGAGACAGTAATGCCAGAAATCCTCCAATCTCCACCAAAAGACAGGATCTTGTCCCACCCAGACGGTTAATGTATTGTACTGCCGACACGTTGTTCATTCTGAGAGGAATGCAACAGCTCGTCTTGCGCGGGGATAGAGTGCGAACTGCAAAGGACCACGCCAACAGCTCCAGGCACTTGATCTGGAGATAAAGATTGTCTGGGGACAACCTGCCCCCATCTCCACTGGGCGATACCAGGCCCCCCAACCCCATCAGCTGGCATCGGATTCTACGATCCCCTCCAGAACCAACGCAAAGATCACTTTGCCGTTCAAGGCATTCATGTGATCCAGCCACCAGGACATCACCGTCCTGGCTTCCTCTGACAACACTATTCGCTCCGAATAGGACAATCCCTTCCAAAGATGTAAGATCTTCAGTCTTTGAAGAGGGCCCAATAATGAAGGGGACCCAGAAATATGGCTTGGATGTAAGACGCCAATAGGCCTACTAGGCGAGCTAAGATGCTCAATGACATAGTCGGAGAGGAAAGCGCTTTCCTCAACTCCTTCTTGACAGACATCCGTTTCTTCAATGGTAACTGGAGTTGGGCCTTGATGGAATCCACTTGAAAACCCAAGAATTCTAGAGTCTGGGAAGGAACCATAACCGATTTCTACGAATTAATGACGAACCCCAGATCCTGAAGGAGCTGGACAGCCCAGGAGAGATGAAGAAGAACCGTGTCCCTGCTCTGCGCCATGACGAGAATGTCGTCTAGATAAATAATCAACCTCACTCCCGCTCCCCGAGATATTGAACAACCGGTCGGAGTAACTTGGTGAAACACCATGGAGCTGAGGCCAGACCAAAGGGCATGGAGGTAAACTCGTACCAATGATGGCGCCAATGAAATTGGAGAAATCTCCGATGGGGACCACCAAATATGCGTCCTTAAGGTCTAGACTGAGCATCCAATCTCCCTCTTGTAAAAGATCGCAGATTAAGTGTATGCACTCATCTTGAAGTGGAGATACATGATCCAGGAGTTGAAATGTTTGAGGTTCAGGTTCAAAAGCTGCCGTCCTTTTCTGCACCAAGAATAGCGTGCTGATAAAGCCCTGTGGATGAAGTACGGTTCGCACTACCGTTCTTTTTGATAGGAGTGCCCGAATTTCTTCGTCTATAAAATTGCTCTCTGCTTGGGCAAAAAAAGAGAAGTGGGATGCTTCCACTGCTGGGGGGGTGGAGTAAAACTCCAATTTGAGCCCCTGAACCACCTGCAATGCCCACGGATCTTGAGTGAGAACCCCCCAATTGTGCAGGTACAACTGTATCCTTCCCCCCACCAAGGCTTCCGAGGCCGGAAAAACTCTTACCTGAATAAGTGGCTTTGGCAGTGTTGTTAATACCCCGATATCCACCTCACTGGGTGCAGCCATGACCTCTTCTATTACAGGTGAGGTAAAAGTTGGAGGATCCAGAGTGTACACCCCTTACCCTCTGATAGTAACCTCTGGAAGCCTAATTGAATCCACGGCCTGGCGCTCGGCCTCTAAAGTGCCCGGCCCTGGCAAAAAGGCCACTGTGGAACACCTTCTTGATAGACATCTGGGCCTTGTCCAAGGCGGGGAACGTGGCGACATACTTCCCTAGGTCTTTAACAAATTTGTCCCCAAATAGCAATCCATTAGCCTCCGTAGAGGTCAACTCCACCAGCTCCAGGTCAATTCTCATTAGAAACGATTATCGCCATTCCATGGACATAGCGCGTTGCCGAGGAGACACAATCCTCTTTGGGCCCATTCAAGGATCTCTTCCGGATTCAGTTGGGAATTTGCCTGTACGGCCAATTCTAGAATTTTAGTGAGTGGGCCAGAAAGGTCCAGCAACTTATCTTGGCATCCACACCAGGCCCTGTCAAGTCCTTGTTTGGGGTCCTTTGTGAACTTCTTGAGGAAAGTCGCCATGTTGGGATCTAATTCTGGCTTTTCTGCTACTTTGCCAAGGAGAGATGGTCGAAAGCATTCCGACCTCAGGGTGTTGAACACCTTGCGCTCTAAGTCTTTGCACAGTTTGTCCTGAACATAGTGTGCCACCTCCATACAGGGCACCCATTCTGTGGAGCACGGGTGAACAATATTTTCAGAGTCAAATAGCAGGTTTTTATGACCTACAGGCGCTACATCCGCAGTGACATGGTGCGTCTTGCGTTTGCGCTTTGACTCTGGCTGTGGATCATCCTGGGGGCGTCCGAATCCAATGGTGGGGAGGAGGACGCAGAAGACAAGTTTGTCAGGTGGCGTTGAACCCACCGAGATCCCAGAGGCACCTTAGGATGAGGCGCTCCCATATTCATGAACCTGAAGGACTGAGGCAGCAATCTGAGAGAGGATGTCTGCAGAAGAAGTAGAGGAACCCCCACCTGAGGCTCTCTCGGCAAAGCCCGCATCATTGGTTGCAACATTGCTGGAGAAGGAATCCCGGAGATCCCACCAACTCTCGCCATCCATACCGGACAGGGGGTTGCGTAAAAGGCCTCAAAGCCCTAATCAGGGCTCTATTAACGGAATCCTGCACATGAGTATCCAGTGCTTCCACCAACCTCTCTTCCACCTGGTGCTCATAAGGCACTTCTGTGTACTCCATATATCCTTCCTCCTCTTCAGCGTAGTACGCCATGCTGCTTGTTAGGGAAAATGCAGCGAGGGGCTGGAAGAGGTTCGGGGGGGATATGAGCCCCAAAGCAGGTTTATCAGAGCCTACCAGCTCACAAACAGGGGAAAACAGCCCAAACCAGCATAAATCGATGTGGAGGGAGCCATCTGCACTTATCCCTATGGCAGAGTCCTTAATCACTGTTTACTCGCCCCGCCGAGCGTTCTTAGGGGACAGGAGCAACTGCAGGCACTGCGTGCAGCGTGCGAAGGCTATCAGAGACTCAGAGGACCCCGATCGGCTTAGTGCGCATGCGCGATGACACAGCAACAGAAGGAGGACTGGGTCCTCGCTCTGAGCGGTCAAACCACTCCAACTCCCCGCTCCCACTCCACTCTGGTAAAGGCAACGGGACAATGAAGGAGCCCTTAAGATCGGAGTCCGCTCTGTCGCAGACACATAAAATATATAAATAGATACAGTAACCAGCGCACGCACAAAAGGCAATAGAAATAAATGCAGTTAGCTTGGCTGCTTCAGCAGCAAAGAAAAAGGAAGGACCTCAGTCAGATCGATATATATAGGGAGGCATCGTCCCTGTGATTGGATGGGACATTGGGCTGCTGGGGCTCATGGGATATGAAGTTTAAAGTCTTTAAGAGTTTTGATTGGCTACTGTGAATTTTTCAGTAAGGAAAGAGAAGCATAATCCGAAGCCTCCGGTCCTGCCATAGAAATACAATTGCTTCTTAGTTTCTCTTTCAGGCTGAGCCTGCAAGGCCCCTACTAAGAGTGGGTGGGGCCTCAGAGAGAGCTTCATCTGCATGGAACAGACCATGTGAGAGGGGGAGGGGCAGGGACATAGGATGTGCGAGCTCCAGCAACGAGAGCAGAAAAATGCTGAGACGCAGTGGAAGGAAAGTGTGAAGTCACCCAGACTCAGACATGGCCGATGATGCACTTGTGAATGGTGCACAATATAGACTCGTGAGAGGCAATGGAAGGGAAGTGTGAAGTCACCCAGACTCAGACATGGCTGATGATGCACTTGTGAATGGCAAAAACAACGAAAGAGTGATGCCGAAACAAAGGAGAGTCAACACAAGAGAAACCTTAATGTTTAAAAAGAACCCTCACTCACCAACCTAGTTGGTGACATGCTTCATCATTGGGTCCCCACCAGAGAGGCCGAATGCCCAGCTAAATTGACCAGGCACATCCAATGTGAAAAGTGTATAAAAAAGTGGTCGACATGTTTCTGCTTCAATATGCTTTTAGCGAAGCTTTCCTCAGGACCTACCCACCACGGCGGTATGTGCACGCTAAGGCACACCCTAACCTGTGGGGTTATATCGAACAAACTCACGGTTTACCCGATCAAACCTTCAGAACTTTTGAAAGTCGTTATGGATCTGAAAAAACAATCAGACATATAAACAAACACAAGCAATTTTGCAGAATATATATCGGTGCCTAAATATGTAGGCAACACATAGGTCCTGTGCCTTATGTTGGTATCATTACACTCTCCAAAAAATAGTGCCAACTGCTAGAAACATCATCTGCAGGCCCTATCTCAGTGGTGATCAGACACTCATGCGATGTGCCAATCAGGTGCATGTTAAATATACTCATTCACCTAATGGCTAATCCAAAACAATAGCGTGATATTTAGTCAGGCACGCTAATCATCAGCATTGTGAAGAGTCTTATTATAAAAGCAAACAAAGAACATGACTATACTGTAAGAATGTGAGGGTGGTAAGAGCTCACAAACACAGTGTTACTGGCGAATGTGTAGGCAGACTTGAATAGCAAAGGTGAATAAACACGAAGTTCTATAAAAATGCACGGAAAAATCAGAGGCTTACAGGAAGTTGAATTAAACTTCGCAACATGAGTCCCGGTAGGGGGCGCTTAACGTCTGATCAAGCCCTGTAAATAATGAAAAAGAATGAGTACAAACTGCACTCACTCAGGCGAACAAAGCTCTCTCCCCAAAATGGACTCTTGTTCACTTACTTCAGAAGAGACCTGCGCCCGTACAGCACCTACTGAATGCCCTCCGTGGACCCGAATGTTAGCTCGGGGTCCGTTGCACTTGGTATAAATACCGGAAGGCCAAACTAGATTTACAGTACGTCTGCGTATGACGCTCTCTATCACCTGACAGGGAAAACGGACAAAAGCTAGACCGCTAACCTCAATACTAGAAAGGAATTAACTGCGCATGCGTGTGTGGCGAGCACTAACACCCTATCAAGTTTGTGCATTTTAGGGAAATTCGTTCTAAGTAATTTACTGAGGAATGAAACTAGAGTGGCCTAGTATTTGGATCTAATAGTAGGGTCCCGACTCAGTTGTTCGATACAGAGGTTTTTAAATTAAGGACAGAATATCTAACAATGTGAGCAGGAGTGAACCCTAAAAAAGCATTGGGTTAATACTAACTCCCTATCCAGTATATGACATTGAAAAGGAATCGTCTCATTAATTCCCAGTATTAGAATTGAGTCACCTGATGTTAAAACCTAATGATAAAGTCCCAACTAAATTGTTCAGCAAACGTGTATTATAGTTAAGGTTGGGATATCTAAAGTTTGGAGCAAGAGTGATCCTAAACATTTAATGAGTCATTAGCGTCTCATAACTGAACCCCAAGGTATATTATCATTCAGCCCAAGTAAATTAGTAGAAAGTCTATAGACCCAACGTTGCTCCTTTTCAAACAACAAATGGGGCTTGGCACCTTGCTTCATCTGTTCGATCACAGTCCACTGTAAGTCATTGGTAGTATGATTGAACCTCAAAAAATGTTCAGTAAGTTTCGTGGGTATTTTTGCGGCAGCGAATATTGCTGCGATGTTCACACACCCGTTGCTTGATTTTACGTGTCGTCATCCCAACATATCTAGAACCGCAGGGGCATGTGATCAAATACACCACATTGGTTGAATTACAGTTCGTGTGGGCACGTTGTATCCATGTTTTTCCAGGCTCCAAATCCAGGGTCTTAGTAGTAGAAGTCAGATGACAGACACTACAAGAACCACACGGGTAGTGTCCTGTCACTTTGGGGAGTCCCCAGGCACTAAGAACAGTCGTGCCCTCATCTGATCCAACTCTTCTAGGACGGGTTTGCACCAGCGTGTCCTTTATACTTCTGGCTTTCCTGTAAGAGAAAAGTGGCTTCTCCCATTTGATGTTGTTACTTTCAAGGATCCGCCAATGCTTCCTGATAGATTTATTAACAGCATTTGAGGCAACGCTATACGTGGTAACACACGTCAATGGTATGTCTTCGGTGTTTCTACGGTTATCTTCCAAAAGTGCTTCCCTTGACTGGTTCCTTGCCCTCTTTGAACTCTTAGTTAGAATTTTTTCGGGGTAACCCCGTTTACGGAGTTTCATTGTCAATTCCTTTGCTTGGTGGCGAAAATCCTCCACTTGGCTGCAATTACGTCTTAGACGCAAAAATTGACCAAATGGGAGATTCTCTCTCAATGGTCTTGGGTGGAAGCTGGAGAAATGTAACAGGTTATTCTTAGCTGTTGGTTTATAGTAAGTTTTAGTAACTAGTTGATCTCCTGCTTTCCTTATGACCACATCCAGGAAGATCATCTCTTCTCTGTGATAGGAGTATGTAAATCTCAAATTGGGATCACAGGTGTTAATCCAATTAAAAAACTCCAGTAGGATGGTCTCTGGTCCTTGCCAAATGACAAAGACATCGTCTATGTACCTTTTCCAAAAGGACACATAAGACTTATAAGGGTTATCCGTCGATAGTATATATTTACATTCAAAATCATAGACGTACAACCCAGCTATGCTAGGGGCGAAGGTACTGCCCATTGAAGTCCCTGTTGATTGAAGGTACAGGTCACCTCTGTACTCAAAAAAAAATTCTTCAATGCTAACGTTGCACAGTCGATGACGAAGCTTCTAGGTGTTTTGAAATCCCAAGGTTCTGCATCCAAAGCCTCCCCAACAACCCTAATGGTCTCATCCTGGGGGATGCAGGTATACAGGCTCTCAATGTCCAACGAGACCAGAAATATGGACTCGTTGTCAATTTTGAGGTCTTGGAGTAGAGCTAACAGACTCTTGGTATCTTTAAGGTAGGTCTCAGTCTTCTGAATCAAAGGTTTCAGAAAAAAGTCGCAGTAACGGGACAAAGGCTCAAGCAATGAACCAATTCCGGAAACTATTGGGCGCCCTGGAGGGGGTGTGCGGTTTTTATGTGTCTTAGGTAAGGTATAAAAGTATGGAATAGTACCATTCCCTGTAGTAAGAAACTCCGCTTCATGTTTAGTAATATAACCCCTAGATTCCGCATCTTCAACAAGGCCCTTAATCGTAGCCGATAAAAGGGGTGTAGGGTCTGCTGGTAAAGGGGTGTAGTTGCCACGATCCCCCAGTAGGCGTCTGCATTCCTTGTCGTAATCGGCTGTGTCCTGAATAACCACACCACCCCCTTTGTCAGCTGATTTGATGACAATAGAGGTGTTAGACTGGAGAGATTGTAGAGCTTGAAATTCATTGGCGCTCATGTTTTTAAAGACTCCCGTTTCTTCAAAGGCACTTGTGAATGGTGCACAATATAGACTCGTGAGAGGCAGCGGAAGGGAAGTGTGAAGTCACCCAGACTCAGACATGGCTGATGATGCACTTGTGAATGGTGCACAATATAGACTCGTGAGAGGCAGCGGAAGGGAAGTGTGAAGTCACCCAGACTCAGACATGGCCGATGATGCACTTGTGAATGGTGCACAATATAGACTCGTGAGAGGCAGAGGAAGGGAAGTGTGAAGTCACCCAAATTAAGACATGGCTGGTGATGCACCTGTGAACGGTGCACAATGTAGACTCGTGAAAGGTAGTGGAAGGGAAGTGTGAAGTCATCCAAACTCAGACATGGCCGATGATGCAATTGCGAACGGTGCACAATATAGACTTGTGAAAGGTAGTGGAAGGGAAGTATGAAGTCACCCAGATTAAGATATGGCCGGTGATGCACTTGTGAACGGCGCACAATATAGACTCGTGAGAGGCAGTGGAAGGGAAGTGTGAAGTCACCCAGATTAAGACATGGCCGGTGATGCACTTGTGAACAGTGCACAATATAGACTCGTGAAAGGTAGTGGAAGGGAAGCGTGAAGTCATCCAGACTCAGACATGGCCGGTGATGCACTTGTGAACGGTGCACAATATAGACTCGTGAGAGGCAGTGGAAGGGAAGTGTGAAGTCACCCAGACTCAGACATGGCCGATGATGCCCTTGTGAACGGTGCACAATATAGACTCGTGAGAGGCAGTGGGAAGGAACTGTGAAGTCACCCAGACTCAGACATGGCTGATGATGCACTTGTGAACGGTGCACAATATAGACTCGTGAGAGGCAGTGGAAAGGAAGTGTGAAGTCACCCAGACTCAGACATGGCCGATGTTGCATTTGTGAACGGTGCACAATATAGACTTGTGAAGCGCAGTGGAAGGGAAGTGTGAACTCATCCAGACTCAGACATGGCCGGTGATGCATTTGTGAACGGTGCACAATATAGACTTGTGAAAGGCAGTGGAAGGGAAGTGTGAAGTCACCCAGATGAAGACATGGCCGGTGATGCACTTGTGAATGGTGCACAATATAGACTCGTGAAAGGCAGTGGAAGGGAAGTGTGAAGTCACCTAGACTCAGACATGGCCGATGATGCACTTGTGAACGGTGCACAATATAAACTCGTGAGAGGCAGTGAAAGGGAAGTGTGAAGTCACCCAGACTCAGATATGGCCAATGATGCACTTGTGAACGGTGCACAATATAGACTCGTGAGAGGCAGTGGAAAGGAAGTGTGAAGTCACCCAGACTCAGACATGCCCGATGTTGCACTTGTGAACGGGGCACAATGTAGACTCGTGAAACGCAGTGGAAGGGAAGTGTGAACTCACCCAGAGTCAGACATGGCCGGTGATGCATTTGTGAACGGTGCACAATATAGACTTGTGAAAAGCAGTGGAAGGGAAGTGTGAAGTCACCCAGATTAAGACATGGCCGGTGATGCACTTGTGAATGGTGCACAATATAGACTTGTGAAACGCAGTGGAAGGGAAGTGTGAACTCACCCAGACTCAGTCATGGCCGGTGATGCATTTGTGAATGGCAGTGGAAGGGAAGTGTGAAGTCACCTAGACTCAGACATGGCCAATGATGCACTTGTGAACGGTGCACAATGTAGACTTGTGAGAGGCAGTGGAAGGGAAGTGTGAAGTCACCCAGATTAAGATAATGACCGGTGATGCACTTGTGAATGGTGCACTATTTAGCTGGAATGCTGAAGGTGGGAGCAGATTGGACATGATGCAAGAAAGCACTTGTGGTGGGTGAGCAGTTGGAAAGTGTTCCCCTTCCGCAAGAGCCCCTCCCCCATCAATGGCCTTCGTTTGTCATTGACCGGAACAGTTGCTAGAGGTCTGCTGAAAGAGTGCAGGGGTGCCTTTAGTGCACATAGTGCGGCTGGTTATGCCCCGACTACAGCTGTGGACGAGCAGCCAGCTGCACATGCGATTAATCAAGGAATGTCTTGTGTAGGTACGGCCAAAATTTAAATTATGTGCCGGCGTAATGTGCGTAATTCTGGGTATTTCCTGTTATGCTTGTTTCACGAAATTCCCGAAATTACGACATTTATTTATTTAGGAGTTTATAAAGCGCACAGCTACCCCCAACGGGGTGTCCCGGCGCTGAGACGCATGGCAGATAGAAGGTGCAGAGTGGGATACTAGAGGTTGGTGAATAACCAGGTCTTTAAGGCACGTCGAAAGATGGGTTCTGACTCAGAGGAACGAAGGGAGAGTGGCAGGGTGTTCCAGATTTTGGAGGTGATCACCGCAAAGGCTCTGCCACCCATTCTAGACCTATGAAAGTGGGGGGTAACAAGGAGACGGAGATGGTTGGATCTGAGGGTCCGGCTATGTTGATAGTGCTTAAGTCGAGCTCTCAGGTAGGCAGGGCCATGTCCTTGGAAGGCCCTGAAGGCCAAGGTGAGAGCCTTGAATTCAATACGTTTAATCACCGAAAGCCAGTGGAGCTTCCTCAGGTGGGGGGTGATCGAATGGCGAAAAGGAATTTTGCAGATCACTCTAGCCGCCGCGTTCTGAACCAACTGGAGACGCCTAATCAGATAGGCTGGTGCCCCAAGATAGAGGCTGTTGGCGTAGTCTAGATGGGAGGTGATTAGAGCATGGACTCCAGGGGGAGGAAGTGGAGGAATTTACGAAGCATGTGCAGCTTCCCAAAGCAGGATGAGGACACCTGTTTAATTTGGATTTTACAGGACAGATCATTATCCAACCGGAAGCCAAGGTTCCTGGCCGAGTCAACAGGCTTGGGAGGAGGGTTCAACTCGGGTGGCCACCAGAGCGTCGGGGGGGGGGATTTTTTGGTTAAAGAAGAGTACCTCGGTTTTGTCCGAGTTTAGCTTAAGAGTATTCAGTGACATCCACGTCGAGATGTTGCTCAGGCAGTGTCTAAAATTGGAGAATGCCGCTTCTGAATGATCTTCAAAGGAGAACACCAGTTGGGGTGTCATCAGCGTAGGAGACCACCCTCACCCCACAAATTCAACTAGAGCCGCAAGGGGGGAAAGGTAGGCGTTGAAAAGGAGAGGACTCCAGGCAGAGCCTTAGGGGACCCCACAGAGCAAGGGTTTCTCATCGGAGACAAAAGGATGGAGAGACACTTGTTGAGTCCGGCTGCCCAGAAGGGACCGAATCCAAGACAGGGATGTGCCTTGAATCCCCAAGTTGTATAATCTATCTAGAAGGATAGGGTCGGAGACCGTGTCGAATGCTCCGGACAGGTCGAGTAGCACTAGCATGGCTGCTTTGCCAGAATCCACACATTCACGAATGGTCTCAGAGACTTCGAGAAGGGCGGTCTCGGTACTGTAGCCGGATCTGAAGCCGGACTAGGAATCGTGGAAAAGATTACGAGATTCCAAATGGCTGGAGAGTTGTTCCTGAACTATTTTTTCAAGAATCTTAGCTGGCGCTGGTAGCAGGGAAATAGGCCTATAATTTTTATAAACAGTAGGGTCGGCATCCGGTTTTTTGAGAATGGGCACTAAAAGGGCCCGTTTCCACACTGAGGAGAAGATACCAGAGCATAGGGAGGCATTTCAGATCTGGTTCAATGGGGTATTAATGAGGGCGGCTAAAGTATTGAAGAACTGAGCCGGTCAAGGATCTTTGGGAGAACCGGATTTGCACGTTAAGAGTTTATGGATTGAGGTATCGGAAGAGATGGGACGGAAGGTGGTCAGAACATCATTGCTGACCAACCCCGTAACAGGAGCTAGGGAGTGGAGTGGGGGGGCAAACATCGAATACATTTCAAGAATTTTGTCCTGAAAGAAATCTGATAGCCCATTGTAGAGATCCGAGGTAGGAGGGACTGCACTCGTGTTGGCGGCAGGCTTGGTGAAATCTCTCAACAATAAACAACAAAGACCTGATTGAGATGGGCAAAACACTAATTTTCTTTGTAGGCCCAGGCCAGAAAGTACCTCACGTGCGCTTCCCCACTGGGGCTACTGGTAGGTTCTCACCAGTGTGCCCACGTTTTCTCATCATCGGCAACTTTCTCACCAAAGAGTTGCCGATGATGAGAAAACGTGCGCACACTGGTGAGAACCTACCAGTAGCCCCAGTGGGGAAGCGCACGTGAGGTACTTTCTCACCTTTACACACATTTTTTGCAGATATTTCTTGCTTGTTTACATACACCTTTTTAGTAGGGGGTATGTTTATATTTAAATGACTGACAAACGTTTTATTATAATAGAAACATTTGGGCATTTAGGACTGGATAAGACTGGTAAAGGTTTATAACCAGCAGTTGGGTTGAGGTAGTAGCCCCCAGGCACTGGGCCTACAAAGAAAATTAGTGTTTTGCCCGTCTCAATCAGGTCTTTGTTGTTTATTGTTGTTTCTGAGTGGAGGGCGACCTGACTGATATTTCTCCCTTTTGAGCTCCTTGTTGTGATTTTGGTGAAATCTCTAACAATTTTGAAAAGAGTTTTAGTCGAGTTGCCTGCGGAGTGGATTTTGTTAATAAAATAATCTCTCATCGTAGAGCGTTTGAGTTTATGGGAATTTTTTAGGGCAGCTTTATATACTAATTTAGCTGTGGAGTCGTAGGATGATCTCCAGCTGCGTTCCAACTTCTTGCAATGGCTTTTCTCTACCCGGAGCTCAGAGGTAAACCAAGGGGCTGATGGTTTTTGTCTTGAAGAGTTAGTGGGTTTGAAGGGAGCAACTATATCCAGAGCGGCGGTAAGCCAACTGTTAAAGTTTATAGAATCAAGGTCCGGGTCACCTGACAGCTGAAGGGGGATGGAGGAGAGTGCGGGAGTCATGAAGGGGGATGGAGGAGAGTGCGGGAGTCATGAAGGGGGATGGAGGAGAGTGCGGGAGTCATAAAGGGGGATGGAGGAGAGTGCGGGAGTCATGAAGGGGGATGGAGGAGAGTGCGGGAGTCATGAAGGGGGATGGAGGAGAGTGCGGGGGACATGAAGGGGGATGGAGGAGAGTGCGGGAGTCATGAAGGGGGATGGAGGAGAGTGCGGGGGACATGAAGGGGGATGGAGGAGAGTACGGGAGTCATGAAGGGGGATGGAGGAGAGTGCGGGAGTCATGAAGGGGGATGGAGGAGAGTACGGGGGACATGAAGGGGGATGGAGGAGAGTGCGGGAGTCATGAAGGGGGATGGAAGAGAGTGCGGGAGTCATGAAGGGGGATGGAGGAGAGTGCGGGGGACATGAAGGGGGATGGAGGAGAGTGCGGGAGTCATGAAGGTGTCAGGTTCTCACCTGTGTTTCTGCAGGAACGCCACGGATGATGATAAGGTCCGCAACCTCCCCTAGTCACCCGAGGTACCCGGTAAAAACAGGGCATCAAAGGTAACCCGGGGAAGAAGGGAAACAAAACAAGGAAAGGAGGGGAAAACACAGCCTCGAAACTCTGGGCACCTCAGGAGAATCCGGATACGCCAAGAAGCTGTAGGTGTACAGGAAAAGGATTATTATACAATACTTAATAAAAACAACTTGTATGTCTCTGTGCGTTCTTTCCTACCTTCACTCTTTGCTGTGATAGTACTTGTATTTTCTTTCAACAGGTGACCATATATACAGTGTCTTTAGAAAAACGGGACTGATGCCATATACTTAGGAGGGAAAGAAAAGGAAAGTGATTGTGAGTTCTCTGCTACCTACACCACGAACCAAAGGGTGTACCTAAGACCTCTCATGCCCCCACCTCTTCTATATGTAGAGTATGGATCCTTCTCCTCCTATGTGAAGTGAGGAACAATGAAGGTGAAAGGAAATCCGCTCACTGTCGGACAAATAATAACCCCTTCTCTACTGTCTAGGAAAGAGGCCCTGTTTAGGCGGGGAGGACCCTCACTTAACGCCCAGAGCACAGGACCATAAATTATCAGCAACAGAGAAAAATAATAAAAGTCAGCGCTAATGCGCTGTTACCGCCACCGTGCAACTCTAGCTGATTCTCCTCGTACAAGCTTCTGGAAAACTGTAGGGAAAGGAGCACGACTTCGAAGAGACCAGGACCGCCGGGAGCTAACCAACGTGGAAGGACGCCGCCGCGTACTGCAACACCCGTCGGAACAACAACCCGGAAGTGAAACAGGTGAGGGAAAGCCGGAACTCAGGAAACACTAGAACGCGAAGCGCGGAGGAGAGAGGGAAGCCGGGTTTTATGTGTCCGACCCCTCTCCGCGCACGCGTACGGAGCATCGATTCTGCCGGTGAGTAGCTGCCGTCTGTCTGCCCTCGCGCAATCCTGACAGAAGGGGGATGGAGGAGAGTGCGGGAGTCATGAAGGGGGATGGAGGAGAGTGCGGGGGACATGAAGGGGGATGGAGGAGAGTGCGGGAGTCATGAAGGGGGATGGAGAAGAGTGCGGGAGTCATGAAGGGGGATGGAGGAGAGTGTGGGGGACATGAAGGGGGATGGAGGAGAGTGCGGGAGTCATGAAGGGGGATGGAGGAGAGTGCGGGAGTCATGAAGGAGGATGGAGGAGAGTGCGGGAGTCATGAAGGGGGATGGAGAGTGCGGGGGGACATGAAGGGGATGGAGGAGAGTGCGGGAGTCATGAAGGAGGATGGAGGAGAGTGTGGGAGTCATGAAGGGGGATGGAGGAGAGTGCGGGAGTCATGAAGGGGGATGGAGGAGAGTGCGGGAGTCATGAAGGGGATGGAGGAGAGTGCAGGAGTCCTGCTATTGCTAGTGATTTTGAACCATTTCCTTCTGTTATCCAAGTTATGGGGAGAAGTGGGGGTCCGTGGGGGAAGTGACAGGTTGAAAGGAATTAAGAAATGGTCAGACCAGGTAAGTGGTAAGGGGGGGGGCTGTCATCAAATTGGGATTATTGGTGAAGATCAGGTCTAACGTGTGGCCGGCCGTATGCGTGGGGCCATTGACCAGCTGGGTCAGATTAAGGCCATCCAGAGTATCGATGAGTTGGCGGGCTTTGGTGCAGTAGGTGTCGTCCGCATGTACGTTAAAGTCTCCTAGGATTGTGAAATGAGCATGTTTGAGCGAGAGGTCTGCCACCGCATTATAAAGTTCAAGCAGGTGATTGGGAGGGAGTTAGGGGGTCTGTAGATCAGGATGCCGGCCATCACTACGTTCGGGGCCAACGTTATGCAAAAGTACATGGCTTCTAAGGGCCCCATATTAGGGAGTTTCCTATGCGAGATTACCCAACTTGAGCGAAAGACCACAGCTACTCCTCCCCCAGATTTGTTATCGGCCCTGTTGACCCCCGCGATCCGATAGCCCGTAGGAATGGCGAGGGTGAGCTCGGGATTAGAATGGTCCTTGGTCCAGGTTTCGGTCAGGAACATTAGGTCCCAGGAATGGGCTTCCAGGGAGAGCCAGATGTCATCTGAATGGCGAGGGAGGGATCTACAGATGATCAGGCAGGCTTTTATGGGAGGTGGGGGAAGGGATAGCCGGGGGTGGTTGCACTGAATCAGCCATAAAAGAGAATTGACAAGTGCTACATTTTAACAGGGAAAGGAGCCCTGAGGGGCCATTAAATCACTTTGAAAGATAAAATAAACCTTACTTAAACATAATTAAAGCAAAGGAGCAATGAGAACCTGAGCAGTTTTTGTCCACAGCACTTTTTTGGCAAAACTATTTTAATGCAAACTGCATCCTCGCTTCAAAAATGGACGCGAGGAAGCATTTTGTGCTAAAATCTATTTCTGAATGGCGAATTTGCATTTCATATAATTACGCATAATGTTCTCAAAATTTCACATAATAATTCCAAATCAATTTACGTGAATGTCGCACACACTGCTTTTTGTGTTGATACACAGGATTTATTTAAATCTATTCAGATGCACTGAAATAGTAACGGCACGTTACACTTAACGAAAAACCCTTAACGACTGCTTTAAGAATATTTCCCCAGAACAATAACGATACCTTCCTACACGCAGATCACTTATTAGTTTTGCTCTCTGTTTTTTATTACTTGTGATGTTTAAAATGCCCCCAGTAGAGCTCTAGAGAAATGCAAAAAGAACAATTGATGGACAGAATGCAGAACAATGTCATACATTCACCCCAGTACAGAGATCTGGGCCTAAATCCATCGTTTTTTTGCTCACCATGTCATTCCAGTTTGAACCCAGCCATATGCAAATCAGTCTTGACCCCGTGCCCAATGGGAACAGTCCAGCCCGAACTGCCAGGCCAGGTCCTCCCTGAACTGGAAACAAGCATCCTAGGACTGGTTTCGGGGTTTCACCCCTCATCACTTAGAATAGCTTGACTCCAGTGGCATGGAGAGCACGGGACCCACGTCTGGGCATACCCGTCCCACTCGGGGTGACAGATGCAAAAAGAACAATTGATGGACAGAATGCAGAACAATGTCATACATTCACCCCAGTACAGAGATCTGGGCCTAAATCCATCGTTTTTTTGCTCACCATGCCATTCCAGTTTGAACCTAGCCATATGCAAATCAGTCTTGACCCTGTGCCCAATGGGAACAGTCCAGCCCAAACTGCCAGGCCAGGTCCTCCCTGGACCGGAAACAAGGATCCTAGTGTAGGAGAGTAGGATCTGCTTCACATGGGTACCCCCACTTTTTGCTGATGCTTCACTGTTTTTCGACTTTAGTCTGGCTGGGGCCCTGCTAATCAGAACCCCAGCCTAGCTGCTTCCTCTCTAGAATGGTTTCCATGTACCTTAGGTACATCTCTAATTGGATTCTGGAGTGCCCTTATAAGTCCCTAGTATATGGTATACTATGTACCCAGGGCATAGGTACCCCAGAGGCCTACCAGGGGCTGAAGCATGTATTATGCCATCCATGGGAGGCCCTCCAAAATGACACCACAGGTCTGCTTCTGCAGCCTGGGTAAGGTGGTGCATGCACCCCTTACTGTGGTATAGGCTACCTATATCACTACCATTGCACACACATATAAACCTATAAGTCACTCCTATGGCAGGCCTTAACAATCCTGAAGGCAGAGTGCTTGGTTTCTATGTGAGAGGGTGCCCCTGCATGAGCAGAGCCCCTCTGCAGCGTTCGGAGCCACTCCTCTGATGCTGTTTGTGGTGCAGCCTGACCATATACTCTTAAGTGCATTATAACCTCGCGTTAAATGCTAACTTTGGGATGGCTGCACGGAAACATGTCGTGTTTGGTTTCAAACATCTTGGAATACTACCCCACCCCCCCGCCAGTTCTGGCAGCGGGGGTAGCATTCCACCCTTCTAGAGGGAGAGACATGTACACACCGGGCTACCCGGTATTAACTTTACAGAGCCCTGGCATCACAAAATGGATGCCGCTGCCACAGACACGGGTCTGGCCTCCTGCTGCTGACCGAAACTCCGGCAGGGGAGGCCTGGACAATAGGTTTCCTGTCGAAGGGAGGTGTAACCACCTCCCCAGACAAGATAGTGTGTATTGGGGCTGGGCGGGAGCACTCTCTGGTGCTTTGAAGTCCTGCACTGGGGGCACATTTGGTGTCCCTGTGCATAGCCCAGTTCAAACCGGTTTCAGGGCTACCTGCCCCTGCTCTGGCGCGAAACTGGACAAAGGGAATGGGTGTAACCACCCCTCTTCCCTGACCCTCCCATAGGTGGGTCCCCAGAGTATGTCCAACCCCTAACTTAGTATAAGTATGGGACCCCAGTCCCTTAGGACTTTATATTACCCTGGACGAAACTCTGAAGCCAAATCCTGGACCTTCGACGCTCTACTTGAAGATTAGAGGACTGAAGAATCTCCCTTGGGGTCAAGGAGTGACTCCCCTGCTTGGCAGGCACCTAAGAAGCAATTGTCCGGTCTGCATCGCTGAAGCTCCCGCCGGACGCCGAAGTCTTTGCAACACCAGAGGTGGACTTCCAGACTTCCCCGAGGCTGCCCTGAGACCCCAGCAAAGCTGAGGCACGTAGCTGTCGTGGGTAACGTGGAACTGTGACCCCTGGACACCGAGAACTTTTGTAAGTGCATACTCTTCCTGGCCTCCCACGAAGTTGTGCTTTGGGCTCCGAGTAGCCCCCGCCTCCAGCACCGACTCCACCGAAGATCACTGGCCTCCACTCCACGAGTGTCCTGTGAGCCAGCTCCAAGTGCGTCCACTCGAGGCTCCTTCGCGGTCGCTAGTCCGTTGGCTAGTGGGCCCTCCCAAAGGCAACTCTTCTTCTGCTTGGGCTTCCCTGGTTGCTCCAGACGTGCCCTGACTTACCCTCACTGGGTGAGTCCCCCAGACCTTGCTGGTCTGCATCAACGTCCTTTCTTTGTTTCCACGTGACTTGCCGTTGCCAAGGCTTGTTGGGTCCAATCCGGTCGCCGACACCGCAGCAAGCGACAGACATTGTGGACAGCTCGAATCCAGCTCCTGGTCATCGTCGACGCCTCCTGGACCTCGTGGCTGAAGAGTCAAGACGACCGTCAACCTACCTGAAGCACCCGACATCGGTGGGCATCTGCTCATCGCCCTCCTGGTCACTGGCTAGTGACCCAGACTCTGTCCCCTCTGCTTTCAGGTTCCTCAGATCTTCGATCCACCCTTGGATCCACCCGGACACTTTCGACTTGGTCGCCAGCAGCCCGCTGCAGCAGATCGCCATTGAAAACGACGACGAAACCCGACACGAAAAGACACTGATGCACCCAGCTTCCCTGGGTGAGGTAACTCGAGTACTACGGTGCTCCCGTGGGTATTGACTCTAGAACTGCCTAGTTCTAAAGGAATTTGCTCCAAGTCCTCCTCTAAGTGTCCTTTCCTTTTAAAAACCTAACCGCGACTTTCCCCATAGAAGCTAACGGTGATTCGCGGCTGTGTTCTCACACTGCACGCGTCCCCGTGGGTCCCTGTGTCACTACCTTGGGTGGTTCCTTGTGGTCCAAGCACTTCTACAGGCTCTAGGCCTTGTGTCTAGCTCAGTCGTGGTTCTTATACCACTTTATTGGTATATGGTTTGAGTACGCCCCTAGGGCTCAAACGTGTATTTGTGTTATTACTGTTGATAACTGACTTGTAACGTATGTACTTCGAACTCTAGCCTCATAAAGAGACTAGAGGGGTGTGTTTAAGACTAATTACATATATTTTATATATATACCTGGTGTGGTCCTCTTTCATTTGGTCACTCAAGAGGTTATAGACTGGTAAAACAAGCTGCTTTACATTCCTTCAAGACTTAGCCTGAAGGCTGCTCTCCATAGCTACCACTAGGATAGCTTTCAATAAAGGTTGTCTTTAACCTATCTCCAATAAGGGGTTGTTTGGACTGGTGCAAGGTGCCCACTGCAATTAGTGGACAGCATATACCAGGCCAACTTCTCACACCTAGGACCGGTTTCAGGGTTTCACCCCTCATCAGCCAGGATAGCTTGACTCCTGTGGCAGGGAGAGCACGGGACCCACGTCTGGGCATACCCGTCCCACTCGGGGTGACAAATACAAAAAGAACAATTGATGGAGAGAATGCAGAACAATGTCATACATTCACCCCAGTACAGAGATCTGGGCCTAAATCCATAGTTTTTTTGCTCACCATGCCATTCCAGTTTGAACCCAGCCATATGCAAATCAGTCTTGACCCTGTGCCCAATAGGAACAGTCCAGCCCGAACTGCCAGGCCAGGTCCTCCCTGGACTGGAACCAAGCATCCTAGGACGGTTTCGGGGTTTCACCCCTCATCAGCCAGAATAGCTTGTCTCCAGTGGCATGGAGAGCACGGGACCCACGTCTGGGCATACCCGTCCCACTCAGGGTGACAAATGCAAAAAGAACAATTGATGGACAGAATGCAGAACAATGGCATACATTCACCCCAGCACAGAGATCTGGGCCTAAATCCATCGTTTTTTTGCTCACCATGCCATTCCAGATTGAACCCAGCCATATGCAAATCAGCCTTGACCCCGTGCCCAATGGGAACAGTCCAGCCCGAACTGCCAGGCCAGGTCCTCCCTGGACTGGAACCAAGCACCCTAGGACCGGTTTCGGGCTTTCACCCCTCATCAGGCAGAATAGCTTGACTCCAGTAGTGTGGAGAGCACAGGACCCACGTCCCTTTTGCATATGTCACCCTAATTGGGAAGGGTATGCCCAGACGTGGGTCCCATGCTCACTACACCACTGGAGTCAAGCTATCCTGGCTGATGAGGGGTTAAACCCTGAAACCGGTCCCAGGATGCTTGTTTCCGGTCCAGGGAGGACCTTGCTTGGCAGTTCGGGCTGGACTGTTCCCATGAGGAGCAGGGTCAAGACTGATTTGCAAATGGCTGGGTCCAAACTGGGGTGGTGAAGTGAGCTAAAGAACGATGATGGATTCAACCCAGATCTGTGACTGGGGGTGAGTGTTTGCATTGTCCAGCATTCCCCCCATCAATTATTTCTTTTGCATATGAGCTCTAGAGAGAGCCAACCCATCTTGGGAGTTGGGATTTCAGGGAGAGTTCAAAGGACACTCTGGGCAGTGAAGCACTGAGAGTGCCATGGGGCGGGGGGGATCAGGCTAAAGGCCATTATGTACAATACCAGCCCTTGGTCCAGTAGCACTGGAAGAGCCAAGCATATCACCCATAACCCTCCCCGGTGCCAGACTCGCAGCTCCCCAATGTAGGCAGATGACACCTCTTCATTGAGGGAGATGGAGCGCTGATCCCAGCTCTGCCTCACGCACGCAATGTGATATGAGGTGAGCTGCGTTTAGAAACCCCATGATCACCGTGGGCACACACTAACGGCCTAGTTTGTGTCAAAGTGGCAAGACACAAGATCAGCCCGCAGGGCAAACATGTAGGATACGTGTGTGTGTGTGTATGATCACTCTGGGCACATACTAACGGCCTAGCCTGTATCAAACCATCAAGTCATGTGATCAGCCTGTAGGGTAAACATATAAGGTACGTGTGTGTGTATGATCGCCGGGGGCACATGCTAACGGCCTAGATTGTATCAAAGCGTCACGACATGTGATCAGCCTGTAGGGTAAACATGTAGGGTACGTGTGTGTGTATGATCGCCATGGGCGAATATATGATGTTACAACACAAACAATTACAACGCATGCCTTTACAGCGCTGTTTTTACATCGCAGCATCCATTACAATGCATGATTTTACAACGCATGCCATCACAACGCATTTTTTAGAAAGGACATTTACAACGCATTTCATTACAATGCATACCATTACAACGCATACCATTACAATGCATAATACTTTTAGGGAAAGAGTAGGGTAAGTGTTGGATAGTGTAGGGGTAAAAATTACTATTCCCACTCCAGTGAGTGCAACAGTAGGGTAAGTGTTGGATAGTGTAGGGGTAAAAATACTATCCCCATGTACCCAAAACCCATACCCACCCTAAAACTAAAAAAATCCTATTTACTTTCCTAAGAATGCGTTGTAATGGCATGCGTTGTAATGGTATTCGTAGTAATGGCATGCGTTGTAGTGACATGCGTTGTAATGGCATGCGATGTAAAGGCAGCTGCGTTGTAAAGGTAGTGCGTTGTAATGACTGCGTTGTAATTGTTGTTTCCCCCATGGGCACATGCTAACGGCCTAGATTGTATCAAAGCGTCACGACATGTGATCAGCATGTAGGGTAAGTGTGTGTGTGTGTGTGTGATCAAAGTGGGAACATACTAACGGCCTAGATTGTATCAAAGTGTCAAGACACGGGATCAGCCTGTAGGGTAAACATGTAGGGTATGTGTGTGAACGCAGTGGGCACATACTAATGGCCTAGGTTGCATCAAAGCGTCAAGACATGAGATCAGCCTGTAGGGTAAACGTGTAGGATAGGTGCGACAAAAGCAAAAGAAAGAAATGATGGACGAAATGCTGAGCATGCTGGGTCTAAACTGGGGTGGCATGGTGAGCAAAGGAACGATGGATTAAACCCAGATCTTTGTGACGGGGGGTGAATGTTTGATTTGTTCCGCATTCCGTCAATCATTTGTGTGTCTTTTGCTTTCTCGCCCTCAGGGCACCGGATGTGCCCAGACATGGGTCTCGGGCTCACTGCACCACTGGATTCAAGCTAGCCTGGCTGATGAGGGGTGATGCCCCGAAACCGGTCCCACGATGCTTGTTTCCGGTCCAGGGAGGACCTGGCCTGGCAGTTCAGGCTGGACTGTTCCCATGAGGAGCAGGGTCAAGACTGATTTGCATATGGCTGGGTCCAAACTGGGGTGGTGAAGTGAGCAAAAGAACGATGATGGATTCAACCCAGATCTGTGACTGGGGGTGAATGTTTGCATTGTTCAGCGTTCCGTCCATCATTTGTTCTTTTTGCTTCTTTCGAAGTATGAAACAAGTCAGTTTGTGCTTAAGTTTTTCATTTTATTCTTTTCTTTCTTCTTGAAACAGATAGACAGACGCAGCCAACGCGTTTCATCCAATACATAGGCTTCTTCAGGGCAGTGCTTGTCAAGTGGCAATAGTCGTGTATTGAATGAATGACTGCGCCGCACCGAGATTTTAAAAAGTATGTTCCACGCTATTTACAAGACCCTGGAAACAAAAAAAGTCAATAACTATAAAGTGTCCAAATATCACAATTCCTTCAAAGATCCTTGTTGGTGATTTTTGTACTTTAATGTGGTTCGCCGTGTTCTGCACCAAAGTCATCCACGCCGCACCCGTGTCCACGCGCAAAGACAACATACTACAAAATGCCATTTATGAATCTGGCCCTATATGTTCATTTTACAATATTCTCATTTGTCATCGTGTGCAGCTTTCTGGTTGGCGAGGACGGCAATGTGTATGAAGGCCGTGGCTGGAGCAGGGTTGGGGCTCATGCCCCGTCCATGAACAGTAGATCCATTGGGATCAGCGTCATCGGATCCTTCACAAGTGAGTGTCTGCTGTGCTTCTTCTTAAAGGGGCCCTGCAGTGCACACAGGAAACCAGTTCCATGTGCCCAGTGCTGCCTCTTTAACAATCACAACAATGACATTCTAGAATGTTCGCTCGTTTGATGATGTCAGCTGTGGTTTTGAGATCTATCGTGATATCATTCATCGGTGGCTGTTTTAAAGGGACGTATCAGCGAAACTGAAATGTTCTAGTTAACCACTCCTGCACCACCACCAATGATCAATGCCAGGAATTCTAGAAGGTTCCTTTGGTTGATGATGTCTCTTGAGGTTTTGAGACCCACTGAGAGATCATTCACCAGATGGTTCCTCTGAAACCCACTGACACGGAATGATACAAGTCCATGGTTCCGATCTTCAGTGAAACCATGCAGGGGACAGACCGCCTGGTGGAAGGAAGTCCTTGGCCTTAAGAGCACAATCTAAGCAAGAGGAAAGGAGACATCAGAGAACAAGAGGAGGATAGGTGGAGAATGCAGGACCTAGAGAAGATGGGAGAACAGCTCGCGAGTCAGATTTAAAAGGCCAGAGAGTGGTAAATAGTGGCAACACCAGTGTTAACCTTCTCATGTCCCCAAGACATCCTTTCAATGAATATCTTTAGAAGGGGTGAAGTGAAGGAATATTTCACATATATATATATATATTTTTTTAGTTTTATAAAGCGCGAACTAGACTCGAAGGTATCAGGTATCAGAGCGCTTTACATGAGCACCAGTTGCGTTACAGATGGACACATTCATTTTTGTTAGGCACGGGGAGATTAAGTGATTTGCCCAGAATCACAGGATGTTGAGCGTCGTTGCCGAGACTCAAACCCGGTTCCCCAGCTTCGAGGTTGACCGATCTAACCATAAGGCTACATCCTCTCCCCGATATATATAGTTAAGAAATATTGAGTGTACCCCCAAAAGAGGCTTTCCTCTAGAAAAGGGAGAGCTATCTGTCAAGCATTATGGAGATGCAGCAGGAACTGGTCAGAAACGGGCCCAATGGTCAGATGGGTCAAGTGGTAAGCACCAAAGGAGAGGCGCATGAAACACAGAGAGAAAGCGAAGGTCACATGAGGAAGAGAGATTGCCTGAGAGGAAACCAAGCAGAAGGCTGTAGCCTAACGGCTAGAGCGGTCGACCTCGAAGCTGGGGAACCGGGTTCGAGTCTCGGCAACGACACTCAAGATCCTGTGATTCTGGGCAAATCACTTAGGGGCATATTATCAACAACCGGCGATAAATATCGCTAAGCGCACTTAGCGCTAGGATATTTATCGCCGGCTATCGATGAATTTTATCGCTGATTATTGGAGAAATGTCGGTTAACGACATTTCTCCAGTTATTTTGGGACGGAACGCCCACTTTGCATCTCATTAGAGATGCAAGGGTGGGCGTTATGGAAAAGGGCGATAGGGCAAGGATTCACGCGATAGCGTGACCATGCTAATACAGCGATAAAATTATCGCCGCTTTTCGTCTGAAAACAGACGCTAAAGCGACGATGATTTCTTATCGCCGGCTTGATAATATGCCCCTTAATCTCCTTGTGCCTAACAAAAATGAATAGGTCCTCATGTAACAAAACTGGTGCTCATGTAAAGCGCTCTGATACCCGATGTCTCGGGTCTAGTTCGCGCTATATAAAACACAAAAAAAATAAATTTTAAAAGGCGGCGCGGTACTGAGAAAAGTCATAGAGGAGATGAGAAAGCACCAGGCTAGCTTCCTGGAAGTGGAAGTTGTTCTGGAGACCCGGAGGATGCTTTCAGAGTCTATTGTCTTTATCCATGAACGATGAAGTTACTTGCATGTTGACAAAGAATGGCTTGATGACACAGAAACAAGTGGTAGACGGACATCAATGTTTTGGTCACTTAAATAATGCTTAGCAACAACACAATAGTAACTTCATCATTCCCAGATGGGTTCCTTGATTATCACAAGGGTGGGTGAACGCTGCCTTTCAGCTTGTTTATGGACTACAATACTTGGGGCTGCTAGAGTGAAGTGTTCAATGCTGGAACTTGGGGAACCTCTCTAGATACTATTTTGTGTTATGTTTCTTGTTTACATGTAAAAAACTGTTTTATTTGTATACATCCAAGTGTCACAGTATTTCTCTTACCTTTTCTCTCATTTGGTTAGTCAACATTAATAGAAACTTTTCCCATGAGAATAATACTGATTGATTGTCAGTAATAACTCTGTCAGTAAGATGTGGAATGATCCCCTTGCCAGCTTTCTTTGCTATTTTGTCGATATTCAGGGGGGCACATGGGGTATCTTGATTCTTCCCATTTTGCTCACATAAACTACATTTGTCAGTTCCTCGGTGCTTTCTCTACCTGCTCGTGGTGAGTACACTCTAAAAATTATGGGCTTTCCATCATCTACAGCTGAAGTAAACGAACAGATACAGCGGCAGCCGAAATACTAATGCACTTATTAACTCTACTCGTCAACCTACTAAGTTTGGCCCAGATTCATGAAGGCTTGCATTGCCGTTGAGTCATGCAAGGTGACGAAAGGCAACGCAAGCCCTTAAGTCGGATTTACGAAGCCACAAAGAGCTGCCTGCGTGACTCTGCGTTGGGAAGATGTTCCAGGGGTGGAGCATGGCTGTTCCCACGCATCCACCCATGGATTTGGCGCATTCCCAGACTTACTAAGACTAGTAAACCTGGGAAAGCTTCAAAATGCTACGCCTTCCCAAAAGAGGTGTAATGAGGAGAAAAATGTTTATTTCTCCTCGTTATTTCCTCTTTCTACATGTGCTGCATTCTGTAGTACATGTAGGAAGAGAAAAATGCCTCTGGGGATTCTTTTTGAGTATGAAGGTGTCCCTTCCTGCACCAAACATCCCTGCCTGCCTCTTAGTAGATATGGTTCATTCCTGCTCGCTCCCTGCCATTCAGCGCAGCAAGTTGTCTTTCTGTATTGCGTTGCGTAACGTTTTAGTATATCTGAGCCTTCGTCTTTACAGTACTGCTCATCATAAGTATTGCATGTCCCCGTTAGTCTTCAAATGGAGAGCATGGACTACTTTCTTATAATAATCAATAAAACATTTCTTTAAATATTGATTGATGCTAGAGGTACAAATGTTCTTTTCGTTTGCTTCTTAGGAAAAACCCCAAATTTGGCTGCCCAGAGAGCCGTGAAGAGCCTCATCAGCTGCGGAGTCTCCAGGGGCCTAATCCGCTCCAACTACATCCTGAAGGGGCATCGTAACGTGAACCCCACAAGCTGCCCCGGAAACAGCTTCTACAACCTCATCAGGACCTGGCCGCAGTTTCAGGCCTAGGTTCCTGGTCCAGGAGGACCATGCCACTGGACCATCAGTCCCAGCTTCAGACAGCACGGTCTCACGAGTCTGTGCGCCGGCTCCATGGGGATATAGCGCAAACGCCATCATTAAAGAAGGGGACCAGTTCCTGCTTCAGCCATCAGTCTTGACAATCTCATGCTCTCAACTCAGCACCCTCCTCATGCACAACCATCCTTGACAAACCCTCCTCCTCTCCAACATGTCCCATATTCATCTTCTGGCATGCGTCACTGCTTGTGCAAAGTTTGTGTAATGTGTGAAGTTCCTTCTCACTTCTTTTGCTTTGTCACTGAATTAACTAATGGCAAAGAGATGCTGGGCAGTTCCGTTGTTGTATCATGTTCTACACGCTGCATTCACATACCTTCTCTCCTGGAAGAAGAACATTGAGTTTTTTTAAAGAGAATATTTTACATTTCTTGCCTCAGAACGTGTTCCTGTGCCCAACACAGGCTGGTCCAACTAAAGGGAATACATGTGCTGTGCAGGCCATCTTTGAAGTTTTCAGGCTTCTTACTTGGCGGCCATCTTTGAAGTTTTCAGGCTCCTTATTTGGCGGACATCTTTGAAGGTTTCAGGCTCCTTACTTGGCGGACATCTTTGAAGGTTTCAGGCTCCTTACTTGGCGGACATCTTTGAAGGTTACAGGCTCCTTACTTGGCGGACATCTTTGAAGGTTTCAGGCTCCTTACTTGGCGTCCATCTTTGAAGGTTTCAGGCTCCTTACTTGGCGGCCATCTTTGAAGTTTTCAGGCTCCTTATTTGGCGGACATCTTTGAAAGTTTCAGGCTCCTTACTTGGCGGACATCTTTGAAGGTTTCAGGCTCCTTACTTGGCGGCCATCTTTGAAGGTTTCAGACTCCTTACTTGGCGGCCATCTTTGAAGGTTTCAGGCTCCTTACTTAGCGGAGATCTTTGAAGGTTTCAGGCTCCTTACTTGGCGGACATCTTTGAAGGTTTGAGGCTCCTTACTTGGCGGACATCTTTGAAGGTTACAGGCTCCTTACTTGGCGGACATCTTTGAAGGTTTCAGGCTCCTTACTTGGCGGCCATCTTTGAAGGTTTCAGGCTCCTTACTTGGTGGCCATCTTTGAAGGTTTCAGGCTCCTTACTTGGCGTCCATCTTTGAAGGTTTCAGGCTCCTTACTTGGCGGACATCTTGAGCAAGGCCTGATGGAGAAAGGTTGTTCCGCGGAAGGGGCCCATGTCATGGTGTGCTCATCACAAACTGAATTGCCCATAGGCAGGAAACATATCATGCTGCTGGAAAAGGCTAACCCCAGTTTTAAGTGTGAAGTCAGCTTATGAAGCATTCTTAATGGATATGAGGGAAGCATATGCTCTGTTACTTGAATTGAGGTAGTTCCACATTGGATGGCTTCGGATAAAAATCCTCCGTTCACAGATTTAAGAAATCTGAATCTGGGAATGTAGAGCGGGTGGGTGAAAGATAATAGAAGGAGTCATTTCTGGGGCACTGTGAATATGTTTATTGCAAAACAACAGTTGTGGCATTCTTAAATCTCGCTTAGCTTTTTGAATTTCATTCTAGCTTGGTCTAACAGCCAGGAAAGATTCTCAGAAGAGCTCTGGATGGTTCTTGTTGGGACTGGAATGTCCCGTGATTGGAGTATAGTCATGTTTTCTTGCTCTGAGTGCGGACTGCAAGTATCCTCTATACTATTTTTTTGATTTTGGCCCCAGTCTCACACTAATCTAGTGTGTGTGTGTGTGGAGGCTTAAGAATGTTGCTTGATATCAGAGAGGTTCTGGACCTGTCCTGAAGGGTCATACCAAGCGTGCCCTCATCTGGTGAGAGTGGACTAGACTAAAAATGGGTAAACTGCCCCTGTGCTTAATACCTGCCAGAGAGAACTCGAACCCGAGAGAAAGAGAAGGCGGGGTAGAGGGATACCGACCCCCAAGCATAGTAAATCAGCAGCAGTGAAGCTTTCGTATCTGTTGCTTGTTGTACTACTGAGTGTTCTGAGTGTATTAAAGTTTTGTACTTTTACAAAGTCAACCAAGGGACTGGACAGCTGGCTATTGTGCTGTTGGGTGATTGTTAAGTTCTGAGCTTGAAACGCCACCACACTAGCTCCCTGAGAAGCCTGTGACTACTCACCATCTCTACTGCTAAAAATCAAGTGATGTAAGAGTTATATTTGGCCCAGTTTGCGGAGCTGCAGTAGAAGAAACCTCAGAACATCAGAGGCAAACAACACCAGCCCCCACAGCTGAGGCCTAGTAGCTCCTGCTTGTCTCATCATCCTGAGGCCTTTCGGGTCAGGCAATTAGCGACAAGAGGTGTGAGATCCTGCGAAGTCAGTTTTAACTTTCAACAAGAGAACATTGACTCCAGTGACATGTCAGATACAAGGTTGGTTGGGGTGGACTTTGACAACCCTGACTTTGACACCCTGTTGTTAGATAAGTTGAGAGAACTGTGCTTAGGTAGATGACTCCTGAGGATGAGGATAGAGACCAGTTGGAGAAACTGAAGGGGATGGAACAAACTGCTAGGGACTCTGAGGATGCCAGGGTTAGAGTGCTGTGATGTCAGGCTCTCTTCGCCAATAAGCACAGATTTTCTCTAGACACACCACATGTTTCCACACATTTTCTTTCCAATATTTTCCCAAGCCAGTCACATCTACTGAATTCTAGGATACCACCAACTCCAGGAGTTATTCCCTTGAGAGGGTTAAGTCTAGTTGAGATCCTGAACTTGCAGTTGCCTTCCCAGAAGGCTAAGGCCTTGGACATCAATTCACCAAAATGCCAAGGGTAGCAGAAGTGACATCACATTTCATTTTACCCCAGTGACATAACAAACTGGAATGACCTTTGACTTGTTGTCACCCTCCCTTTAGCTGTCTGTGTCTCCGTTGTAGTTTTTAGGACTCGCCTGGCGTTAGCAGCGCGCATGCGCTGCTCTCGCCATGCGAGGGCTTCTTGGAATCAATACGGATTCCGAAGCTTTCAGGGGCGGACTTGAAGCCCCGCCCATCTTTATCATTCGCTGGCGAAATCCTCCATGCTAAACGCTGGCTCACGATTGAAAAGGAGGCTTCTTAGTACCTCCTTGTTACCGCCCTGTCCACTTTTGGCCCCGCCCACCGGGATTGGATCTCTCACTTGCGGCGTTACACAGTCTCCTTCATTAGCTGGGACGCACTATATTTTTCGCACAACGCCGACAGCTTGTTTCCCCCAGACACAGGCTTTATGGCACTCCGCAGCATTGTTCCTGCTCCTCGGTGGTGTTTTTTTTTCCTTTGCGCTGTGCCTGCTAGAGTTGATGTGTTCTGTGCTGGTTTTGTTGTGCTCCGTGCAGCGTTTCCTCTGCACACGACCCTGTTTTTCGATGCCTGTTTTGCTTTTGATGTTCTATGATGGTGGCGTGTTTCGTGCTGTCTTACTCAGCGGTTATTTCTTGTGCCTGCTGCTGGCTTTACTACGTTCCGCGAGCACACGTTTCTCCCTGTGCACGTTCCTCGGTTACTGGCTGCTCGTTCTCTCTTCCTGGTAATCTCCCCGAGGGCGGGGGTCAGTGGGGGTGGATTGAGACCCAGCGTCGGTAGGGTAGCCATAGTTAGTGTAAAGTGCGAGCACACGTTTCTCCCTGTGCATGTTCCTCGGTTACTGGCTGCTCGTTCTCTCTTCCTAGTAATCTCCCCGAGGGCGAGGGTCAGTGGGGGTGGATTGAGACCTAGCGTCGGTAGGGTAGCCATAGTTAGTGTAAAGTGGGGTGGTTAGTGTCGGGGATGGGAAGGCGGGGCGGGGCATGCTCCGTAAGCATCTCCAGGCCTCTGCTGACCTCGATCGCCCAGTTCCCGAGGCGCTAATCTTTGAGTACATACACCCTAAGAAATCAGATTTGACGGCCGTCTTCAATATCTCTATTTAGTTCAAAGTGCCGCGAGACCATACAAATGGTATCAGGGGGCTATCAATTCTGGTGACATCTCTAGTTAGGCATCGAAAAGGTTAGAAAAGCGCTATACAAATGTCAATACCAGATTCATTTCCATAGTCTTGAAACAAACCAACACAATATTCAAAGGCAGAGAAAACAATGTACCCACGCAGAAGAAAAGATCCCTCTTGCGTTTAAACGTGGAATATCACACAGCTAATTGCAAAAACCACGCAGCGCTACATTCTGCACACTTAAGCAACGGCACATTTTACAAACTGTCTGCATTCCGCACTGGCCACATATAGCATGATAAAATCATGTAAACTTCAGCAGACCAGTCCAAAAGCATCACTTGATACCGAGACACGCAATATTAACTCGAGTGACCCGCAGAAAAAAACATCTCGACGAACCCACTGTGCATACTGGAATAAACAGATGTGTCGTCAGTCACTCACAATTTTGCATGCTCAGTTATCTAGTCTCGACTCCAAATTTGGTTTTGTGTGGACAGCTTGAAACTTTCTTGAGAATTAAGCGAGATTAACTGGACTAACAAGCATCGCCTATTACACCTATTAGCTTGGCCAATCTTTTATAGCCATGTTGTACAGCATCACGGGTGCTGTGCGTCATGTCTATAATAAAACAAGCATTGAAAATGCAACAGGTCTCGCCTTTGATTAAGTTAAAGCCATTTGCTTTGCTAATGGTATTGTATAGCAAAGCAAATGGCTTTAACTTAATAAAAGGCGAGGCCTATTGCATTTTCAATGCTTGTTTATTATTGCTCTCTCATCTGCCATTCTCATCTGTTGCTGTCTCTTTTTCACACTTCCTATCTCAGCTGTCTTTCTCACTGATCTTCTTATATCTCACATATCTTCGCCCCTCTCTCACCCGACTATCTCACCTGTTCTGTCTCTTTTTCACCTTTCACGTGTTTCACACCTCTTTAATTCCCTTGTCTCTTTCTCATCTGTCTCTGTCTCAATATCACTTCCATATCTATCATCTTTCACCTTTCCTTCTCCCCACCTCTACCTCAGCTGTTTTTTCTGACCTGTCTCTGCCTTCTTATCATAACTTTCTCTCTAAGCTGTATAACCAACCTCTCCCATTCAGCTCTGTCACTTTATCACCACTCTCTAAATTGTCTCCCTTCTTTCAGCTGTCACATCCTCACCTGTCCACCTCCCCACCTTTCACAGCTGTCTTAACCTGGCTATTTGTTGGCCCGCTCTCTCTCTTACATCTGTCTTCCCTTCTCTCTGAGCTGTCTCTCTCATCATTGTCTCTAGCTGGTCTCTTAACAGTCTTCCCCATTCTCTGCCTCTCATTCTCTGTGAAGAAACTGTTTTTCACTAGCATCTCACCTCTTTCACCTGGCTCCCCAGTCTCGCTCAGGCGGAGGCCCAGTGCTTAATTTGTAATAAAAAAAAACTGCCAGAGCCTTGGTCAGACCATTGTAGCTTGCACTACACATTGCCCCAGCCAGTGACACTACCAACACAAATACTAACCATCACACGCCTACAAGTGTGACAGTTCAGACCATTACAGGCTCCCAAAGCTATGAAAGTGGCTTGGGTGGCATGTATTAGTCAGTTCTAATGTATATTGAATTAATAAACTACTGTTGTTGTGTTATCGCTAAACTAGACAAACAGCGCCGCCATGTGGCCGAATGTCATAAGTGCCAGTGTTGACAAGTCAAATTAAGCACTGCTCTCAGCTGTTTCTCTGAGCGGCATCTTTCTATCAAGTCTCGCCTACCTCTCCCTGACTCTCAGTTGTCTATCACCAGCTGACTCTTTATCACTTTTCTCACAACAGTCTTATCTCTATCCCATCTATGTCTGTCTGTATCACATCTCTCATACTGGGATCCCCTCTCATTCGTCTTCTGCTCTGTCTGCCTCTTGGCTGTCTCTTTGTCACCTGGCTGTGTCTGTCACCTATTGCACTCTCTTTCACAACTGTCTATAAACCTCTCTCACATTCAGATCTCTATCTGATACCCTTGGGTCATGTTCGCACTTTATAAAACATTCTAAATAAATAAATCCAAGGTCTATTTAATATCTCCCCTCACCCCACCCCCATCTTTGTATACCAATACAAGGACAGTGGTGTCCTGTTTCTGTTCTTCCTTTTGTTATTTTCCCCTCATTTCCTCTTATGGTCTTCCCCCTCTACCCACCCCATCTTTCTCCCTCTCCTGTATTTCTTACTCCCTTCACAAGCCCAGTGTTGCAAGAGACACCTATTTATTTTATTTATTTATTTAATTCAGTTTTATATAGCGCAAACTTTACCCAAAGGTGTCAGAGCACTTTACAAAAGAATCAAGTAAGTTACAAAAGGTACATAAGATAGACTAAACAAGCTAACAAGTTACATATATACAGTTACAGGTACAAAAGATAGGCTGATCACGCTAAAAAGTGACATATATGCAGTTAAAACGCTAACAAGTTGCATATTTATATTGTAAAAATATAAAAGGTGTCAGCGTTAGGTTAGAACAGGAGTAAAATACATATTTACAAAGTTTACTTCATGTGAGTGCCAGGTAAATTACAAAAGGTACACAAAATAAACTAAACACGCTAACAAGTTACATATATACAGTTACAGGTACACAAGATAGGCTGGTCACGCTAACAAGTTACATATATTCAGTTTCAACTCTATCAGGTTACATATTTATATTATAAAAAAAAATATATGAAAGGTGTCAGCGTTAGGTTGAAACAGGAGTAAAATACATATTTATAAAGTTTACTTCATGTGAGTGCCAGGTAAATTACAAAAGGTACACAAGATAGACTAAACACGCTAACAAGTTACATATATACAGTTTCAACGCTATCAGGTTATATATTTATATTATAAAAAAATATATGAAAGGTGTCAGCGTTAGGTTGAAACAGGAGTAAAATACATATTTGCAAAGATGACCTCATGTGAGTGCTAGATGGCGATAATGGGTTGAGTTATTCCAGGAAGTGTGGTTGGAGGAGGAGAGTTTTAAGATCTGTTTTGAAGCTACAGCTGTATAAAGCTCACTGCAAGTTACACTAGAGTAAAACATTTGCTCGCATTCACGCCAAGAATTTTCAATTCTATTAAGGACACGGAGGCGACGATTATGCTTTCTCTTTCTTTACTGCACTTAACAGCAGCCAATTAAGAAAGTTTTTAGCATATTGAAAAAACTACATTCCCAGAATGCTTAGGGTAACCACAACAATAACCATAGAGACTAGCCCTATAAATGACTCTCTCCACCGGAACACTTCCTCTTTCTTTGCCCAATGAGCAGAGTCCAAGCTTGAATAGTCCATAGTCCAAACAACACTTAGAATTGTGTCAAGATAACAACAAGAAAGTTGAAAAACAGCACAGCAGGCCTCGTTGATGAAGACCGTAGAATACGCCTCCCCAGAAGACCAACACGATGGCTTATTCGCCTTTCTGTTCTGCACCTGAAACAGAAATTGTACTCGTAATAACTGAAATAAACTGTGCCTCAGGGAGGGTAAACATGATAATTATGAACAATAAATGTACCTTGGGCGGGATAATCCTCGCCTCCGTGTCCTTAATAGAATTGAAAATTCTTGGTGCGAATGCTAGCACATTTTATATTCTATTACAGGACCGGAGGCTTCGGATTATGCTAGTTTAACGCTTATCTAATACAACAGAAGCAACATCGCCCACAGGTTTATAGTAAAACTGTTTGAAAGTAGAGCTGGAAGACCAATCAGCTGCCCTCATGATATCATGTATACTGGTACCTAACATAAAAGATTTTGAGGCCATAGCACCTCTCACTGAATGTGCTCCAAATAATTCTGTGTCAATGCCCGCCTCTGACATTACATATCTGAGCCACCTGGCAATCGTAGAAGAGGTAACGGGTCTGAAAGGTTTCTGCAAAGCAATCAGCAATCTTGAGCAACCGGCCGGCCTAAGAGGTCGGGTACATTCCTCATATACTTTGAGACATTTTACCACACATAGTTTATCATTCAATGGAAAAGCATTGTAGTCAATAGATTTAGAAAAGGTTTTAGTTCGAGCTGTAATCACAAAAGACACACCTTCAGGGGAAAAAATTCTACCCTCCAAATCCAACACTCTAACATCAGAGACACGGCGACATGCAGATAAACAGAGCAGCATGGCTAACTTAGCAGACAGTTGTTTCCTGGATAGTAATTCATTATGAGGCCAATTCTCAAACAAACTCAGCACTTTAGAAACATCCCATAAAGAGGAATACTTAGCCTTAGGAGGGTTCGCTATACGTATCCCTTTTAAGAGTTTACACACTACCGGATGCATACCTACCGGTCTTCCATCTATGTGCGCATGACCCGCAGAGATGGCTGATTGGAAATTGTTAACTGATCTATATGATAAACCATCTGCGGCTTTCTGGGAGAGAAAATTCACAATTTGAGAGAGATCCACTTCCACGGGATCCAGGTGTTTCTCCAGGCACCAACCCAACCATGCTCTCCAAGCAGAACCATATTGTTTCCTGGTAGAGGGAGCCCAGGCTTGCTGGATGAAACTGGAAGCCTCCTCCGAAATTCCCGGCAACGACCATTGTTGCCGGAAAGCCTCCAGGCCATCAGGGATAGTTGCCCTGCGAGAACCAGAGGGTGCAACTCTCCCTGAGGGCCCTGGAGCATCATCGGGAAACACGGAAGACGGAGAGGAAAGTCGCACGTCAGCTCCAACAGGACTGGAAACCACGGCTGAGACTTCCAAATCGGGGTGATTAATACAATCTCCGCTTTCTGCAGAACCACAGGGTTCGCCACTCTTGGTATCAGAACAAACGGCGGAAATGCATAATGGATATTCTGGGACCAATCCTGCGTGAAAGCGTCTGTCGCTCTCGCTAGGGTATCTGGTCTCCAGCTGAAGAACGACTCCAGCTGATGATTCAGCCTGTAGGCAAAAAGGTCTATCTGAGACGGACCCCAGAGGGACTGAAGCTGCTGAAATAGAGACGGATGGAGCTTCCAGTCGCTGTAGTCCTTCAGATGGCGGGAATGCCAGTCCGCTACTGCATTGTCTCGACCCGGAAGGTATTCTGCAATCACTGTAATTTGGTGTGCTAGGCAGTAATGCCAGAAGTCCTTGGCGATCTCCGCCAACATCCGGGATCTGGTGCCCCCCAGTTTGTTTATATACCTCACAGCGGAGATGTTGTCCATCCGCAATAGAATGCAACACGACACCTTCCTGGGAGAGAGCGTGCAAATCGCAAATGATCCCCCAGGAGCTCGAGACAATTGATATGTAGTTCTAACTCCTGAAGAGACCATCTGCCCCGTGGTAATCTCCCCGCAGCGAGCCCCCCAACCCGATCTGCTGGCATCAGATTCTATGATCAATTCTGGGCGAGATCCGAAGATTGCTCAACCATTGCAGGCATCTACGTGGGCTAACCACCAATTGATCTCTTTCCGGACTTCGTCTGTGAGAGGAACCTGATCCGAGTAAGAGAGGCCCTTCCGGAGATGTCTGATCTTGAGACGCTGAAGGGCTCGATAATGCAACGGCCCCGGAAATATTGCTTGTATGGAAGAGGCTAGCAGGCCTACTAAACGCGCAATCGCCTGTAAGGACATCAACTGCGCGTCCAGAGTCCTCCTCAATTCCTTCTTCAGATCTCTCAGCTTCTGTTTGGGCAACTGGAGCTGGGCTGTCTGGAGTTGATCACAAACCCCAAGAACTCCAGCGATTGCGTTGGCACCAAAACCGATTTCGTCTTGTTTAGGACAAACCCCAGACTCTCTAACAATGTCATTGTTATCTGCAAATGAAGAGCTGCCAGGGGAGCAGAAGGAGCCATGATCAGGATGTCGTTGAGGTAAATTATTAAGCGAATACCCTGCTCTCGGAGGTGTGCGATCACCGGCTTCATTAACTTGGTGAAACACCAAGGTGCTGAGGAAAGACCAAAAGGCAGGACCAAATATTCCAGACGCCTGCTCCGCCATTGGAACTGCAAGAACCTGTGATGAGGGGGAAAAACGGGGACCGTCAGATATGCGTCTTTGAGATCGAGACGGACCAACCAGTCCGCTTGTCTCAAGATGTCCTCTAGAAGATAGATCCCCTCCATCTTGAAGTGTCGGTACATGACAAAATAGTTGAAGTCTTTCAAGTTCAGCACAAGCCTGAAACCACCGCCCACTTCTGGACCAGAAAGACGTTGTTGCAGAACCCCACAGGACCCTCGTCGCAATAGGCAACCGCGTGTTTCTCCAGCAAGTCTTCTATTTCTTGATCTATAAAAAGTTTGTCTTGTTGGGGAAAAAGATAGAGGAGGAGGGGGGACATCCTGCCGGGGAGTTTGAAAGAAGTCGACGTGAAACCGCTGTACCGTCTGCAGGACCGAAGCATCCTGAGTAATGTCTGACCAATTGTGAAGGAAATGGCGAATGCGACCCCCCAGAGGACATAAAGACAGAGACAGTGGTCTTACCTGCTGTAATCTGAGGCTGGGAGTTCCCCCTCTGACCTCCTCGGTGGTAGCGGCGACGGCTAAAGCATGCCGCCTCTGGTGAGGTCTTGATAGTCTCCTCGGCCGTAACCCCCTCTGGGAAGGCCTTTATGATATTGGTGGCCCGGCGAGCGGCCCCTGCCTCGCCCGTCCCGTCCAATAAGGCCCGCTTGGAACACACGCTTGATGTTTGATTGGGCCTTGTCCAGAGTGGTGAATGTTCCCACATATTTGGAGACGTCCTTGACAAACTTCTCCCCAAACAATAAACCATCCGCCAGGGGGCCCGGTTCCGCAGACGCTAATTCGGTCAGGTTACTGTCCATCCGCATCAGAAGGGATTTCCTGCGTTCAGATGAGATGGCACAGTTCGCGTTGCCTAAGAAACAGATGGCACACTGTGTCCATCCAGCGAGGATATCTGGGTCAATTGGGTCACCAGTTTCCTTGGCCACTAAGGCCATTTCCAAGATCTTTGACAAGGGGCCGATGGTATCTAACAATTTATCTTGGCACCCGCGCCAGGCCCGATCGATGCCTTTTTTGGGATCTTTTGCGTATTGTTTCAAAAATGCCAGCATATTAGGATCTATGTCGGGCGTATCCGTCACCTTGTCTGGATCGTCAGGACGAGGACATTCCGACCGCAGCCGATTCCTGACCTCCCTGTCAAAGCTGCGCCTCAAATTTTGATGTACGTAATCCGCTACCTCCGGAGGAGGGGCCCAATCGGACGATCTCGGGTGAACTATGTCTTGCGGATTAAAGTCAAATGGAGTTGCGACTTGGTAAACGGGAGGAGACTGGGAACGGGTGGAGGCCCTCTTAGCCTTCTTTTTCTTGGGAGAGGCGGTGTGCCCCGTAGAATCTGTGTCCGTGTCAGTATCGGTGTCATGAACCGTTTTGGACGATGAGGGGACAGGGTCCGCAGACCCGGAATATTGGTGGTCAACTGAGGAAGGAGGCGGTAATTTAGTGAGGGCTTGAGCATGTGGCCAATTGAACGCCTTGGTTTTAGCAGCAGCTTTCCGCCCTGCGGAGGACGCTGAAGACTTTGGAGCCTCCTGCGGGAGCATTCCATGTCGTTCTGCGAAGTTTTCAAGCTGCGCCGTAATTGGTTTTAGGGCGGCCGCTAGCGCCTTGTTAACAGTCTGAGGGCCCGCTACCTCCACCGCCTTGTTGACAGATTGTTGTACTGATGCGTCTAGGGCATCCACGAGGTTGTCTTCCAGGAGGGGCCCATGCTCCTCCTCATAGTACCCATATTCATCCTCCTCGAAATAGGCCCAGTCTTCCATCGCCAGAACTTACTGCGAGTAAGACATGTTCGTTGAGTAGTCAAGATCCCAAAGGAATCGGTCAAGGGGGAGCAACCCTGGTGCAAAAGACACTGTCAGTTAACTTTAAAATGCTCCTCAGCAAAGCTGTAGTCCAATTATAGCAGCCCAGAGGGCGTCAAGAGCCAATCTTTAATATAGAAGCCTGCACACGGCTTGGGGCCTACCTTATTATCCAGCCCAGGAGAGGCGTCAGCAAGGGGCACTCAAGACAACCTCCGCTCCGATCCACGTTTGAAAACGTGCGCAGGGCGAGGATGAACGAAGTTGGGCGTCGCGTAGCCCAAAAATAGCCCAAAACGAGCCCAATTGGGCTACGCGACGTGAGGCTCACCAGCAACACGGGCCCGTACAAGGGAAGGCACCGCAGACCGCTGTGAAGATATGCAGTAAGTTTTGGCAGGGCACAGGCAGTCGGATGGTGAGGGACGCGTCAGGGAAGTGCATGCCACCTTCCGAGCACCCGCTGAATGCAGCCGCGTGACGCGCTGCCAAAATATGCAAATCACATTCGAGCCGCGAAAGCGTATAGAGGCAAACACCATGCGAGATAGAGCATTATACAGTGCAATACACACATCTAAAATATAGGCAATAAATATGGATAATAATCAGAGTGAGTTATGGCAAGAAAAAATTCCGAGCACTTAACTCATTGCGAGCAGCAAAGAAAGAGGAAGTGTTCCAGTGGAGAGAGTCATTTATAGGGCTAGTCTCTATGGTTATTGTTGTGGTTACCCTAAGCATTCTGGGAATGTAGTTTTTTCAATATATTAAAAACGTTCTTATTGGCTGCTGTTAATGTGCAGTAAAGAAAGAGAAAGCATAATCCGAAGCCTTCAGTCCTGTAATAGAATTCACTTTCTCTTTCTGCACCTCTGAGGCCAGGGGGTCAAAGACAAGAGTCAGTGGTCGCAGGAGGGAAGTAGCTGGCCAAGCAGCCCTATAGGCTTTGCCAATGGTTGCTTTGTAAAACGCTCTCCCTCCGCGAGGACAGTTGTCACTGCTACTTCCGGCCCCGGCCCCGTTGCCATAGCTCCTGGGAGCCGCCGTGATGTCAATCATATCTCTGTCTCAGGTTACAGTTCATATCTCCGTCGGCTAGAGTTGCCGACTTTGGTGCTGGAAACCAGGGTTCGAGCCTCGGGGTCGCGTCCACATCCTGTGATTCTGGCCAAATCACTTAATCTCCCCGTGCCTGAATGTGTAATGTAAATACGGTGCTCATGTAAAGCGCTCCAATACCTTCGGGTCGAGTTCGCGCTATATAAATATGCAAAAAAAAAAAAAAAGCATTGGCATAGCCAATAGGTCTCGCCTTTGGGACCTTATAAGTGTTTAGCCATGCAACACTTGATGTTGTTGCACAAAGGATATTGTGCTGGATAACTAAACACTTATAAGGTCCCAAAGGCGAGACCTATTGGCTATGCCAATGCTTGTTTGTTATGCTGTTTAGTAACATGCTTGTGCAGAGTGTGCTTGTGACTTTGTTGCTATGTACTTGTACTGTAATTGTCGCATTCGCCACGAAGAGACAGGCTGCCAGCATGCATGCTGTTTGGTAAACGCTGGCACCTTATTGTAGTGGCAGTAAAAAGGGTGCGACAATGAGGGAGGGGCAACGGAAGAGAGCTGAATAGTCTCTGGTTACAAACTGAAAGCAGGCGCATAGCTATAAAGATTGCTATCGCTCTCTACAGAACATATGGGCCTTGTTTGGGGATGTAAATCCACGCAGATAGAGTTAAGGCGTATTGGGGGCATGTGAAAGGATGCGTGTCTTTTCCTTCTTTTCTATATCTATATCATGAGCACCAGTAGGACACATTCACGGGGAGATTATGTGATTTGTCCAGAATCACAGCCGACGTTGGGACTTGAACCTGGTTCCCAAGCTACGAAGTCAGTGTAAATGGGCCTATAAAAATGTGAACAGTTGAGGGGGGGGGAGGGGGCAGTGGTTTGCACAAACAATGCGTAATAAGGTACCTGGAAATATACCTCAGAGGAGAAGTCTCCTGCAATGAAGCACAAACCGACCAACACAGCCAGCGCTTCGAGTCCCTGCGGCGTTGTGGCCCAGCTCAAAATATCAGCAACAAGCCCTTGCAAGAGGCGGACCCACGACTCGCGCGAGAGGCCGTTATTAAACAAGAAAATAACTAAATGCTCGCGAAGAAACAACACTAGCGTCGTATATTCAAGAGAGATCGCTTCGGGTCAAGTTCGCGCTATATAAAACTCTGGGAACAAAAATGCGCTTTTTAAACCCAAAGTAGAACCACAGTCTAAGTACAAGAACGTCAAACCCACACATCCACAGCCGGGACCGGAGGATGTCAAGACCACGGCAGAGCATCGGCATCTATGCAAGCACTTTAACCATACAGGCCATCCGCAGCCTGGGCACAGGCACTTCAAGCCAACCGGGACTCGGGCACCCTAACCAGACAGCACTAAGCATAAACAGTAGACGGGTACATTGAGCTAAGAGTGAAGGACTGATGACTGCGAACAGGCTGGTCAATGTGCAAGAAAACATGCCCAGAGACAGAGATTTCAAACCTACTGGGGAAAAATCTAGATTAGCCAAACGATCCAAACCCACATGAAAACCAGAGGTACGGAGAGTCACCTCCAGGTCGCAAGAAAACCACTAACTATGGAATAGCCCATCCAGCCCATCAGATGCACCTGAGGTGAAAACCACAGACAAAACTGAAGGCAAGTGCCTGAACGTCGCCAGGAAATACACACCCAGGCAGGAACTGCTGATGACAAGAGTAAACACTGTCAGGTGGTTATGTAAAGCGCTCCAATACCTTCGGGTCGAGTTCGCGCTAAACAAAACTGCAAATAACAACAAACAAGAAGCGCAAGCAACAAGCATTGGCCGCGCGGCCGTGAAAGTGAAAGTAATCGCGGGTTTTGTAAGTGCATACAGTGGCTTTTGCTGGCGACCAGCTCGCGTTCACGCGAGCGTCCAGATGGCGAGGGAAGCCATATGGCGCCTGAGCGCGTGCACGCTCGCGTGAACGCAGGCTAGTCGCCAGCAAAAGCCACTGTTTGCACTTCCAAAACCCGCTTACTAAAACTCTCGCTAGAGCAGCGCATGCGCGCTGGCTCAGGCGAGACCTAAAAACCCGCTTACTAAAACTCTCGCCAGAGCAGCGCATGCGCTGGCTCAGGCGAGACCTAAAAACCCGCTTACTAAAACTCTCGCCAGAGCAGCGCATGCGCTGGCTCAGGCGAGACCTAAAAACGCTCTCCCTCCGCGAGGACAGTTGTCACTGCTACTTCTGGCCCCGCCCCCGTTGCCATAGCTCCTGGGAACCGCCGTGATGTCAATCTTAGAGCAGTGCTAGGCTGCAGTTCCCGACTTCCGCCGCCAGGTGTAAATACTACTTCCGGCCCCGCCCCCGTTGCCATGGGTCCCGGGAGACGCCGTGAAGTCAATCATAGAGCAGTGCTAGGCTACAGTTCCCACTTCCGCCGCCATCTGTAAATATTACTTCCGGCCCCGCCCCCGTTGCCATGGCTCCCGGAAGCTGCCGCCTGGGCCTGTTCTGTCCCCGCCACGCCGCGGGCTGCAGTAGTGACCGGGCCGGCGAGGATGGAGCGGGAGGCGGGGAGCCGGCTGGACCAGTACTGCCTCCTGCGGCCCGTGGGCAAGGGCAGCTACGGGGAGGTGAACCTGGCGAAGCACCGGCGGGACGGAAAGAAGGTACGGGGAGGGGAGGGCCCCCGGGGGAGCTCTGCCCTGGAAGGACGGAACCAGAGGGACCGAGCAGGTGCAGAGGGCAGGGTCTGGGGGAACCCGAGGGGGGGGGGGCACATGGTACCGGCCCTGAGAGACCAGAGGAGAACCGCCCCCCTGCCGACACGTGCCTGCACCCCCTGTGCTTCCACAGCAGGCAACACATAACCAGCATGTGTGAATCACAGTGCAAGCCCCTCACTGACAGCCCACCACCCCCTGCAAGCCCCTCACTGACAGCACACACCCCCTGCAGGCCCCTCACTGACAGCACACACCCCCTGCAGGCCCCTCACTGACAGCCCACCACCCCCTGCAGGCCCCTCACTGACCGCACACCACCCCCTGCAAGCCCCTCACTGACCGCCCACCACCCCCTGGCCCCTCACTGACCGCCCACCACCCCCTGCAAGCCCCACACTGACAGCACACCACCCCCTGCAAGCCCCTCACTGACAGCACACACCCCCTGCAGGCCCCTCACTGACCGCACACCACCCCTGCAAGCCCCTCACTGACCGCCCAGCACCCCTGGCCCCTCACTGACCGCCCACCACCCCCTGCAAGCCCCACACTGACAGCACACCACCCCCTGCAAGCCCCTCACTGACAGCACACACCCCCTGCAGGCCCCTCACTGACCGCACACCACCCCCTGCAAGCCCCTCACTGACCGCCCACCACCCCCTGGCCCCACACTGACCGCCCACCACCCCCTGCAAGCCCCACACTGACAGCACACCACCCCCTGCAAGCCCCTCACTGACAGCACACACCCCCTGCAGGCCCCTCACTGACAGCACACACCCCCTGCAGGCCCCTCACTGACAGCCCACCACCCCCTGCAAGCCCCTCACTGACAGCACACACCCCCTGCAGGCCCCTCACTGACCGCACACCACCCCCTGCAAGCCCCTCACTGACCGCCCACCACCCCCTGGCCCCTCACTGACCGCCCACCACCCCTGCAAGCCCCACACTGACAGCACACCACCCCCTGCAAGCCCCTCACTGACAGCACACACCCCCTGCAGGCCCCTCACTGACCGCACACCACCCCCTGCAAGCCCCTCACTGACCGCCCACCACCCCCTGGCCCCTCACTGACCGCCCACCACCCCTGCAAGCCCCACACTGACAGCACACCACCCCCTGCAAGCCCCTCACTGACAGCACACACCCCCTGCAGGCCCCTCACTGACCGCCCACCACCCCCTGCAAGCCCCTCACTGACCGCCCACCACCCCCTGGCCCCTCACTGACCGCCCACCACCCCCTGCAAGCCCCACACTGACAGCACACCACCCCCTGCAAGCCCCTCACTGACAGCACACACCCCCTGCAGGCCCCTCACTGACCGCACACCACCCCCTGCAAGCCCCTCACTGACCGCCCACCACCCCCTGGCCCCTCACTGACCGCCCACCACCCCCTGCAAGCCCCACACTGACAGCACACCACCCCCTGCAAGCCCCTCACTGACAGCACACACCCCCTGCAGGCCCCTCACTGACCGCACACCACCCCTGCAAGCCCCTCACTGACCGCCCACCACCCCTGGCCCCTCACTGACCGCCCACCACCCCCTGCAAGCCCCACACTGACAGCACACCACCCCCTGCAAGCCCCTCACTGACAGCACACACCCCCTGCAGGCCCCTCACTGACCGCACACCACCCCCTGCAAGCCCTCACTGACCGCCCACCACCCCCTGGCCCCTCACTGACCGCCCACCACCCCCTGCAAGCCCCACACTGACAGCACACCACCCCCTGCAAGCCCCTCACTGACAGCACACACCCCCTGCAGGCCCCTCACTGACCGCACACCACCCCCTGCAAGCCCCTCACTGACCGCCCACCACCCCCTGGCCCCTCACTGACCGCCCACCACCCCTGGCCCCTCACTGACCGCCCACCACCCCCTGCAAGCCCCACACTGACAGCACACCACCCCCTGCAAGCCCCTCACTGACAGCACACACCCCCTGCAGGCCCCTCACTGACCGCACACCACCCCCTGCAAGCCCCTCACTGACAGCCCACCACCCCTGCAAGCCCCTCACTGACAGCCCACCACCCCCTGCAAGCCCCTCACTGACAGCACACCACCCCCTGCAAGCCCCTCACTGACCGCACACCACCCCCTGCAGGCCCCTCACTGACCGCACACCACCCCCTGAAAGCCCCTCACTGACAGCACACCACCCCCTGCAAGCCCCTCACTGACAGCACACACCCCCTGCAAGCCCCTCACTGACAGCACACACACCCTGCAAGCCCCTCACTGACAGCACACCACCCCCTCACTGGCACCACCCCCTGCAAGCCCCTCACTGACAGCACACACCCCCTGCAAGCCCCTCACTGACAGCACACACCCTGCAAGCCCCTCACTGACCGCACACCACCCCCTGCAGGCCCCTCACTGACCGCACACCACCCCCTGCAAGCCCCTCACTGACAGCACACCACCCCCTGCAAGCCCCTCACTGACAGCACACCACCCCCTGCAAGCCCCTCACTGACCGCACACCACCCCCTGCAGGCCCCTCACTGACCGCACACCACCCCCTGCAAGCCCCTCACTGACAGCACACCCCCTGCAAGCCCGTCACTGACAGCACACACCCCCTGCAAGCCCCTCACTGACAGCCCACCACCCCCTGCAAGCCCCTCACTGACAGCCCACCACCCCCTCACTGGCACCACCCCCTGCAAGCCCCTCACTGACAGCCCACCACCCCCTGCAAGCCCCACACTGACAGCCCACCACCCCCTCACTGGCACCACCACCCCCTCACTGGCACCACCCCCTGCAGGCACCTCACTGACAGCACACACCCCCTGCAGGCCCCTCACTGACAGCACACCACCCCCTGCAGGCCCCTCACTGACAGCACACCACCCCCTGCAGGCCCCTCACTGACAGCACACACACCCTGCAAGCCCCTCACTGACAGCACACCACCCCCTGCAAGCCCCTCACTGGCACCACCCCCTGCAAGCCCCTCACTGGCAGCACACACCCCCCTGCAAGCCCCTCACTGACAGCCACCACCCACTGCTAGGCCCTCACTGACAGCACACCACCCCCTGCAAACCCTTCACTGACAACACACCACCCCCTGCAAGCCCCTCACTGACAGCACACCACCCCCTGCAAGCCCCTCACTGACAGCACACCACCCCTGCAAGCCCCTCACTGACAACACACCACCCCCTGCAAACCCTTCACTGACAACACACCACCCCCTGCAAACCCTTCACTGGCACACCACCCCCTGCAAGCCCCTCACTGACCGCACACCACCCCCTGCAAGCCCCTCACTGACAGCACACCCCCTGCAAGCCCGTCACTGACAGCACACACCCCCTGCAAGCCCCTCACTGACAGCCCACCACCCCCTGCAAGCCCCTCACTGACCGCCCAGCACCCCCTGGCCCCTCACTGACCGCCCACCACCCCCTGCAAGCCCCACACTGACAGCACACCACCCCCTGCAAGCCCCTCACTGACAGCACACACCCCCTGCAGGCCCCTCACTGACCGCACACCACCCCCTGCAAGCCCCTCACTGACCGCCCACCACCCCCTGGCCCCTCACTGACCGCCCACCACCCCCTGCAAGCCCCTCACTGGCACCACCCCCTGCAAACCCTTCACTGACAACACACCACCCCCTGCAAACCCTTCACTGACAGCCACCACCCACTGCTAGGCCCTCACTGACCGCACACCACCCCCTGCAAGCCCCTCACTGACACCACACCCCCTCACTGGCACCACCCCCTGCAGGCCCCTCACTGACAGCACACACCCCCTGCAGGCCCCTCACTGACAGCACACACCCTCTGCAAGCCCCTCACTGACAGCACACCACCCCCTGCAGGCCCCTCACTGACAGCACACACACCCTGCAAGCCCCTCACTGACAGCACACCACCCCCTGCAAGCCCCTCACTGGCACCACCCCCTGCAAACCCTTCACTGACAACACACCACCCCCTGCAAACCCTTCACTGACAGCCACCACCCACTGCTAGGCCCTCACTGACCGCACACCACCCCCTGCAAGCCCCTCACTGACACCACACCCCCTGCAAGCCCGTCACTGACAGCACACACCCCCTGCAAGCCCCTCACTGACAGCCCACCACCCCCTCACTGGCACCACCCCCTGCAAGCCCCTCACTGACAGCCCACCACCCCCTGCAAGCCCCACACTGACAGCCCACCACCCCCTCACTGGCACCACCCCCCCCTCACTGGCACCACCCCCTGCAAGCCCCTCACTGACAGCCCACCACCCCCTGCAAGCCCCTCACTGACAGCACACACCCCCTGCAAGCCCCTCACTGACAGCACACACCCTGCAAGCCCCTCACTGACCGCACACCACCCCCTGCAGGCCCCTCACTGACAGCACACCACCCCCTGCAAGCCCCTCACTGACAACACACCACCCCCTGCAAACCCTTCACTGACAACACACCACCCCCTGCAAACCCTTCACTGACAACACACCACCCCCTGCAAACCCTTCACTGACACACCACCCCCTGCAAGCCCCTCACTGACCGCACACCACCCCCTGCAAGCCCCTCACTGACAGCACACCCCCTGCAAGCCCGTCACTGACAACACACCACCCCCTGCAAACCCTTCACTGACACACCACCCCCTGCAAGCCCCTCACTGACAGCACACCACCCCCTGCAAGCCCCTCACTGACAACACACCACCCCCTGCAAACCCTTCACTGACAACACACCACCCCCTGCAAACCCTTCACTGACAACACACCACCCCCTGCAAACCCTTCACTGACAACACACCACCCCCTGCAAACCCTTCACTGACAGCACACCACCCCCTGCAAGCCCCTCACTGACAGCACACCACCCCCTGCAAGCCCCTCACTGACAACACACCACCCCCTGCAAACCCTTCACTGACAACACACCACCCCTGCAAACCCTTCACTGACAGCGTACCACCCTCTGCAAGCCCCTCACTGACCGCACACCACCCCCTGCAAGCCCCTCACTGACAGCACACCACCCCGTGCAAGCCCCACACTGACAGCACACCACCCCCTGCAAGCCCCACACTGACAGCCCACCACCCCCTGCAAGCCCCACACTGACAGCCCACCACCCCCTGCAAGCCCCACACTGACAGCACACCACCCCCTGCAAGCCCCTCACTGACAGCACACCACCCCCTCACTGGCACCACCCCCTGCAAGCCCCACACAGACAGCCCACCACCCCCTGCAAGCCCCACACTGACAGCACACCACCCCCTCACTGGCACCACCCCCTGCAAGCCCCTCACTGACACCACCCCCTGCAAGCCCCTCACTGACAGCGTACCACCCCTGTAAGCCCCTCACTGACAGCACACCACCCTGTGCAAGCCCCACACTGACAGCGTACCACCCCTGTAAGCCCCACACTGACAGCGTACCACCCCCTGCAAGCCCTTCACTGACAGCACACACCCCCTGCAAGCCCCACACTGACAGCACACACCCCCTGCAAGCCCCACACTGACAGCACACACCCCCTGCAAGCCCCACACTGACAGCACACCACCCCCTCACTGGCACCACCCCCTGCAAGCCCCTCACTGACAGCACACACCCCCTGCAAGCCCCTCACTGACAGCCCACCACCCCCTGCAAGCCCCTCACTGGCACCACCCCTGCAAGCCCCTCACTGACAGCACACCACCCCCTGCAAGCCCCTCACTGACACCACCCCTGCAAGCCCCTCACTGACAGCACACCACCCCCTGCAAGCCCCACACTGACAGTACACCACCCCCTGCAAGCCTCTCACTGACAGCGTACCACCCCTGCAAGCCCCTCACTGACATCACACCAACCCCTCACTGACAGCACACCACCCGTGCAAGGTCCTCACAGACAGCGCACCACCCCCTGCAAACCCTTCACTGACAGCGTGCCACCCCCTGCAAGCCCCTCACTGACAGCACACCACCCCCTGCAAGCCCCTCACTGACAGCACACCACCCCCGTGCAATCCCCTCACTGACAGCACACCACCCCGTGCAAGCCCCTCACTGACAGCACACCACCCCGTGCAAGCCCCTCACTGACAGCACACCACCCCCTGCAAGGCCGTCACTGACAGCGTACCACTCCCTGCAAGCCCCTCACTGACAGTACACCACCCCCTGCAAGGCCCTCACTTGACAGTACACCACCCCCTGCAAACCCCTCACTGATAGCACACCAACCCGTGCAAGCCCCTCACTGACAGCACACCACCCCCTCACTGGCACCACCCCCTGGAAGCCCCTCACTGACACCACCCCCTGCAAGCCCCTCACTGACACCACCCCCTGCAAGCCCCTCACTGACAGCACACCACCCTGTGCAAGCCCCTCACTGACAGCACACCACCCTGTGCAAGCCCCTCACTGACGGCACACCACCCTGTGCAAGCCCCTCACTGACAGCACACCACCCCCTGCAAGCCCCACACTGACAGTACACCACCCCCTGCAAGCCTCTCACTGACAGCGTACCACCCCCTGCAAGCCCCTCACTGACATCACACCAACCCCTCACTGACAGCACACCACCCGTGCAAGGTCCTCACTGACAGCACACCACCCCTTCACTGACGGCACACCACCCCCTGCCAGCCCCTCACTGTAAATTGACGGCACACCACCCTGTGCAAGCCCCTCACTGACAGCACAGCACACCCTGCAAGGCTCCCACTGACAGCACACCACCCTGTGCAAGCCCCTCACTGTACACTGATAGTACACCACCCCGTGTAAGCCCCTTACTGACAGCACACCACCCCCTCCAAGCCCCTCACTGACAGCACACCACCCGTGCAAGGTCCTCACTGACAGCACACCACCCCTTCACTGACGGCACACCACCCCTTGCCAGCCCCTCACTGTAAATTGACCGCACACCACCCTGTGCAAGCCCCTCACTGACGGCAGAGCACCCCCTGCAAGGCTGTCAATGACAGCATACCACCCTGTGCAACCCCCTCACTGTACACTGACAGTACACCACCCCATGCAAGCCCCTTACTGACAGCACACCACCCTATGCAAGCCCCCCACTGATAGCACACCACCCCCTGCAAGGCTGTCAATGACAGCATACCACCCTGTGCAACCCCCTCACTGTACACTGACAGTACACCACCCCATGCAAGCCCCTTACTGACAGCACACCACCCTGTGCAAGCCCCTCACTGTACACTGACAGCACACCACCCTCTGCAAGCCCTTCACTGACAGTACACAACCCCCTGCAAGCCCCTCACTAACAGCACACCACTCCCTTCAAGCCCCCCACTGACAGAACACCACCCTGTGCAAGCCCCTCACTGTACACTGACAGTACACCACCCTTTGCAATCCCCTTACCGACAGCGTCCCACCCTGTGCAAGCCCCTCACTGAAACCACCCCACCCCCTGCAAGCCCCTCACTGACAGAACCCCACCCCCTGCAAGCCCCTCACTGTACATTGACAGCACACCACCCTGTGCAAGTCCCTCACTGACAGCACAGCACCCTCTGCAAGGCTCCCACTGACATCACACCACCCCGTGGAAGCCCCTCACTGACAGCACACCACCCCCTGCAAGCCCCTCACTGTACACTGACAGCACACCACCCTTTGCAATCCCCTTACTGACAGCACACCACCCCCTGCAAGCCCCTCACTGAACTAGATCCACATCTGTAACGCTGGGATGTGGCTGAACTAGATCCACATCTGTAACGCCGGGATGTGGCTGAACTAGATCCACATCTGTAACGCCGGGATGTGGCTGATCTGAATCCGCAGCTGTAATGCTGGGATGTGGCTGATATGAATCCGCAGCTGTAATGCCGGGATGTGGCTGAGCTGGATCCACAGCTGTAATGCTGGGATGTGGCTGAGCTGGATCCGCAGCTGTAATGCCGGGATGTGGCTGAGCTGGATCCACAGCTGTAATGCCGGGATGTGGCTGAGCTGGATCCACAGCTGTAATGCCGGAATGTGGCTGAGCTGGATCCACAGCTGTAATGCCTGGCAGTGGCTGAACTGGATCCACAGTTATAATGCCTGGCAGTGGCTGAACTGGATCCAAAGCTGTAATGCCTGGCAGTGGCTGAACTGGATCCACAGCTGTAATGCCAGGATGTGGCTGAACTAGATCCACATCTGTAACACCGGGATGTGGCTGATCTGAATCCGCAGCTGTAATGCTGGGATGTGGCTGAGCTGGATCCACAGCTGTAATGCCGGGATGTGGCTGAGCTGGATCCATAGCTGTAATGCCTGGCAGTGGCTGAACTGGATCCACAGCTGTATTGCCTGGCAGTGGCTGAACTGGATCCACAGCTGTAATGCCAGGATGTGGCTGAACTGGATCCACAGCTGTAATGCTGGGATGTGGCTGAGCTGAATCCGCAGCTGTAACGCCGGATGTGGCTGAAATGAATCCACATCTGTAATGCCGGGATGTGGCTTAATTGGATCCACAGATGAGATGCCGGGATTTGGCTGATCTGAATCCACAGCTGGGATGTGGCTGAGCTGGATCTGCAGCTGTAATGCCGGGATGTGGCTGATCTGAATCCGCAGCTGTAATGTCGGGATGTGGCTGAACTGGATCCACAGCTGTAATGCAGAGATGTGGCTGAACTGGATCCACAGCTGTAATGCAGAGATGTGGCTGAACTGGATCCACAGCTGTAATGCCAGGCTGCATCTGAACTGGATCCACAGCTGTAATGACTGGAATTGGGTGAACTGGATCTACAGCTGTGATGTGGCTGAGCTGGAGCTGCAGCTGTAATGACGGGATGTGGCTGAAGTGGATCTGCAACTGTAATGGCAGGACGTGGCTGAACGTGATCCACAGCTGTTATAAAGGGACGTGGCTGAACTGGATCTAAAGCTGTCCGATTGGTGCTGTGTTTTTTGGCTGTGACTCTTGTGGTCCTCTCATGTGCCTCTTGTAAACGTTGTCACTGACTCGATACTCTGTGTAGACTTGTTGTCTTCGATGTGAACATTTGCAGTTGTAAAGCGCTCATATACCTTCGGGTCTAGCTAGCACTACATAAAACTCTCGAAGAAATAAATAATGCCGGGCTGTGGGTGAATTGGATCCACAGCTGCAGTGACGGGACATGGCAGAACTGTATCCGCAGCTGTAATTCCGGGGTGCGGTTGAACTGGATCCACAGATGTGATGCCGGGATGTGGCTGAAATGAATCCGCAGCTGTAATGCCGGGATGTGGCTGATCTGGATCCGCAGCTGTAATGCTGGGATGCGGCTGAGCTGGATCCGCAGCTGTAATGCCGGGATGCGGCTGATCTGGATCCGCAGCTGTAATGCTGGGATGCGGCTGAGCTGGATTCGCAGCTGTAATGCTGGGATGTGGCTGATCTGGATCCGCGGCTGTAATTCCGGGATGCGGTTGAACTGGATCCACAGAGGTAATGCTGGGATGCGGCTGAACGGGATCTACAGCTGTAATGCTGGGATGCGGCTGAACGGGATCTACAGCTGTAATGCTGGGATGCGGCTGATCTGGATCCGCAGCTGTAATGCTGGGCTGCGGCTGAACTGGATCCACAGCTGTAATGCTGGGCTGCGGCTGAACTGGATCCACAGCTGTAATGCTGGGATGCGGCTGAACAGGATCCACAGCTGTAATGCTGGACTGCTGCTGAGCTGGATCCACAGTTGTAATGCCGGGGTGTGGCTGATCTGGATCCGCAGCTGTAATGCCGGGATGTGGCTGATCTGGTTCCGCAGCTGTAATGCCGGGATGTGGCTGAAATGAATCCGCAGCTGTAATGCCGGGATGTGGCTGAAATTAATCCACAGCTGTAACGCCGGGATGTGGCTGAAATTAATCCACAGCTGTAATGCCGGGATGTGGCTTAACTGGATCCACAGATGAGATGCCGGGATGTGGCTGATCTGAATCCACAGCTGTAATGTCGGGATGTGGCTGAACTGGATCCACAGAGGTAATGCTGGAATGTGGCTGAACTGGATCCACAGATGTGATGACGGGATGTGGCTGATCTGGATCCGCAGCTGTCATGCAGAGATGTGGCTGATCTGGATCCGCAGCTGTCATGCAGAGATGTGGCTGAACTGGATCCACAGTGGCAATGACGGGATGTGGCTGAAGTGGATCCGCAGATGTAATGCTGGGATGCGGCTAAACTGGATCCACAGCTGTAATGCTGGGATGGGGCTGAACTGGATCCACAGCTGTAATGCAGAGGTGTGGCTGAACTGGATCCACAGCTGTAATGCAGAGGTGTGGCTGAACTGGATCCGCAGCTGTAATGCAGAGGTGTGGCTGAACTGGATCCACAGCTGTAATGCAGAGGTGTGGCTGAACTGGATCCACAGCTGTAATGCAGAGGTGTGGCTGAACTGGATCCACAGCTGTAATGCAGAGGTGTGGCTGAACTGGATCCACAGCTGTAATGCAGGGATGGGGCTGATCTGGATCCGCAGCTGTCATGCCGAGATGGGGCTGATCTGGATCCGCAGCTGTCATGCCGAGATGGGGCTGATCTGGATCCGCAGCTGTCATGCCGAGATGGGGCTGATCTGGATCCGCAGCTGTAATGCAGAGGTGCGGCTGAACTGGATCCACAGCTGTAATGCTGGGATGGGGCTGAACTCTATATGCAGCTCTAATGACGGGAGGTGGTTGAACTTCATCTGTAAAGCCGGGCTTCGACTGAACTAGGCTAATGTCTGGATGGTGGTTGAATTGGGCCGATGGTTAGAATGCCAGAATTGACCCAATGGCTATTATGGTGGATGTGACTGAACTGGACCAATGGCTGTTGTGCAGGGGTGGGGCGAACTGAAAGGATGTCTTTAAGGCCATGATCCGGCTGAACTATGCCGATGACTCTGACTCTAATGTCCGGATGCGGCATAACTGGACCCATAGGTATATTGCAGGATGTGGATGCACTGAAACGATCACTTGATGCCTGTGCACAGCATCTTTTGGGCTTATTCCCACGTTAAGCTCTAGAGTTTTGATACCTTCCGTCTTAGGAAGACTTTGCATGGGCCTAGCTAACGTCTTTGTTTGGCCTTCAGTCGCTCCAAAGTTCCTTAGTTTCTTCCGTTGGTGGCCAGAGCATTTCCATTTTTTTAGACTGCATTCTTAAGAGTTTTGCTCTGTTTTAAGAAGGATGGAAGATTGTTCTGGCTTTACAATCATGGAACACAGTCCACTCATTTGTTCCAGACAGGAATACTAATCCTTCCAGCAAGCTTAGCTTCCTGGGACCACGTCACTGGAGCCTACCTTGGGTTATTTGTTTATTTTATTCCATTTATGTTAACAGATTGGGCAATGGGCATCATATAAACCTTTAGGGAGGTATAAGAATAAACTTCATGTGATGTGGACCAAAGGCATCCACTCAGACATAATAAATTCAGAACCAGTGCCTGTGACTTTCCGTGAGAGGACAAAAACATACTTAAAATACAAATGTAAAAACTGTTGGCTCATGATTCCTTCTTCATAATGATTGGTGAGAAGGGACATGTAAACCATACTAAGGGTCTCCATGATAATGGATATGCAAGGAAAGTACAGAACTGAAATAGAGAGAATATCCTCTAAGATAACAATAATGGTATCGAAGAAAAAGGCAGTGATGTGCGAGTGAGAATAGGAGTGAAGGAAAGCGTCACCAGCGGGCATGTGCCTAACTAGCTGTCTATTCGTCTGGAGTTGCTGGGTGGGTATATTTAAGGTGTGGTGTACCAAAACTAGGCTTCCTACATGGGAGAGCTAACCGTGAGTTTATCAGTGTTAGATATTTGTAAGTCTGTTGGTAGAGGGAGGGTTTTAACTCTGTGGAGTGTTACACGGAGAATGACAGCGGGTTGGAGAGGTAGATAAGATGCAAGGAATGGCTCAGAGCAGAGGGAAATGGAGAGGAGACGTAGTGCAACTTTGAGCCATGCCAGGGATTTGTTGAGCAAAGAACTATTCAATTCCATTTTTCATGCTTTTGGGGACACTTGTAACAACCAGATTTCTCTGTTTCACCAAAATGTGTGTTTTTGTTTTTGTTTACCTAGAATGGATAATTGTAAGTTTTTATTGTAATCTTCCCGGCTTGTGGGGGGGGGGGGTTGACTTTTCCAATTTTCATTTAGGCATGCATGGGCCTTTTCCTTTGTGTCTCTAAAGCCAACTTCTTTTAGATCTGTTCTTGGTTTGTCTTTGGTTGTTAGTCGTTTGCATGGCTCGTCTCTCAATAGAACCCTGGCAGGTTCACTACCAGTTCAATCGATAGATATTTCTGTGTTGATGTGCCTGTGTTTTTTTAACCTGAACGTGTATGGGGATATTCTGGAATATGTCTGTCTTGGCTTTGTTAGATTACTGCAAGACACAAGGGGTAAAGTTCAGAAACCATTTCCTTCAGTTTTTTCTGTCCTTTACCTTTTAAGCTCCCATGAGGCCTTATTGCAGCCTCTCTTCCACCCCTGACCCTTGGTAGAGCAGTCAGACCAGGCCCCGTACGTACTATCATCTCTCACTCTTTGGGCCCTCTCTTTTAACTGCTGTCCCTTGGCAGTACGGAGTACTGAGATCTTCTTGGTATTGACGGTCTTAAGCTGTCGAACCAAGGGCAGTGCCAGCCAATGTTGGCCTTTAGTATTGGATGCAAGTCCTCTACTCTGTTCATCCATCTCGATGCCTTGGAGGGTCCCCTGCCCACTGAGCAGAGCCCTTCCCCTCTAACTTTGTAAACGGCAGTGATCACACTCCTTTGCCTTTCTGGCCATGTGCAGCCTTCCGTTGCTTCTGGTAAGTTTGCTCTACATAAAGCATCCACATTATACCTTTATATATGTAAGCTCTGTATCTCGAGGAGCTTTTCGTCTGCCCTTGCTATGAGTCACCATGATGTGTTATCAAACTTTGGATTTGCCTTGTCACATCCTTTATCCTGTATCTGTCCAGGTAATCACCTCTCCTGTGTGCACTTCCTGGAACAGACATGTCCTTTCAGAACTGCTGCAGGAAAGTGGCTTGACTTGGAATCCTTTCCAAACCTCCTGATAACTCTGCACTCTTGCCGTTCCCTCTATCCTGATAAATGGAATCCCCAGTGGCCTTTTCTCTGTTGTTCTGTAAATAATAAAAGCAAACATATAAAAGAGAGTATGCTATTTAATCCTGTTTTCTCATCAAAAACCGCGCCATGTGCTCAGCGACACGCAGTGGTGGTGGATTCCGTCACTGTACCTCTAGAATAACTTTAATTGTCTTAATACATAGCCTTTATTAATTAATGGATCACTTGGGCAAATGCACCTCCTCCTTGTGCAAATTTGGATCAAGGGCCATTGTCCGAGATGCTGCCCTGAAGAAAGGAGGTAGGGGAGTGGAGGGAGTGGCAGAGCAGGGTGTCTGGTTTGTCGGTGTCTACTCGATTAAAAGGAAGTCAAACAAAAGACCATGTGATGACATACGCTCTTCAAAAAAAGGCATGTTAAATAAATTATCAGAAAAAGGTTTTGTATTTCCATCTCTCTATTTTTACTTGCAATGTTGGCACAATGTGTGTTTGTATGGGGCATTACTATAGCAGAAACCTATATGAAAGGCAGCAGAGGGATGTACAGCCAAAGTCAAAGGACTTTCCTAGTATTGCTCATTAGCATTTAGTAGACCTGTTATCGATCCATGCAGATCAATGCCATTGGGAAACTGAAGGTGGTGAGGCAAGCGATAGACAGCAGGATGATAATCTGGGTATTGGGCCGATCAGGCGAGTGGTTGAATTGCCGTATGTTCATACAGCCTTCCCGCCCTGATCCACGATGGTTCATATAGTTAGAAACAGTCATCCAGGGGGTTCAAATGCTCTAGCTTGGAGGGTCCCAAGCAAGAAAATAGTAAATTATTATCAAATAAAAGGCTTACCGTGAGCAAATCCCGTGTGTTTCATTTACGTAGATGCATCTAGTTCAGTGGGAGTTGATGTATATATTCCCAGCCTAGAATGTGAACTTTGTCATCGCTGTAAAAGCAGCCCTGCTGACTGTCAGAAGATTGATTTACCATAAAGAGCAGCACGGTTAATCTTTTATGTGAAACCTGCTGTCCCAATTCCCAGGGACTAGAGAACATACCGCTAGGGTAGCCTGACTGGGAGATCAGCGACCAACATCAGAGGAAAATAAGTATTGGCGTCTGCTTTGAGGACCTTTCTGTGGTTCTAGCCAACATCAGGGACTGGTAGACTACCATGCTTCAGAGAGATTACTTCAGTACACAAAAGCAAACACTTTGGCTCTTTCGTTTCTTTTCAGGCTCTTACATTTAGCTGGTCCCAGACGCCTTCTTGGGCCCATTGATAACCACAATGGGCAGTTTCCTGCATAATGTCAACATGTTTGCTTTTCCAGTGCCGTCCACCGCCCAGCCGCTGAAAGTCATTCTAAGCGCAACCGTAACGGGGGCCTGTACAAAAGGATTAGAAACCTGTCTGAATTTTGTAGAGGCACAGGTTATTTCCCTGATTAGCTACTACTATTTTTGAGCGTACAACTTTATTTATAAACGCTGTGTCTTGGTTGTCAACAGCCAGGCAGCACAGGTCAGTGAGCCTTGCCCAAACTACTGCGCTTTAAAAATTATTTCAAATAATACACAAGGGGCTATTAACAAGGGGTGAGTAGAGAACGTCGAGAAAGGAGATAATAAGAGCGAAGGGGAGAGGAGATGTGTATGGTGCTGCAGGGGAAGGGACCATGGGAATGATACAGGGAGCATCACTTTCCCAATCATCCCTCCATTTCCATACTATGCCCACGCGTGACATAAAACATATTCCTGTCTTTCTTTCCTCCCACCCATTGTCCCAAAAGGCTGTCATATCCTCTCACGCCCTCGTGTTGTGCCTTTTAGAAACCTCTCCTTGCTTTCCCACTCCCTCTAAAACGTAGTATCCTCCTGAGACAGGAGTCTGGCAACCTTTTCTCTTAACACTTCCTTAAGCACCCGTGGGTGCCAGAAGTTCTTCCATCTTTTGCACTTCTGTTCTCCCGCCCTCTCTCCGCTACCCTGTTCCCGTTGTTTTTCCTACTCCAAGCTCTTTTCAGAATTAACATTTCCCAGCATATCAGAATGTTGTTTCTGTGCCTAAGATTTCAGTTTGGTTGAGTTCAAAAAGAACAATACAGTTCATAAATTGGCGACAAACATGTTCAAGTTTACAAATCGTAACAAACGTCGATCAATAACTCAACATGCAATTCTTCTAAAATTGATGTGTCTCAGAAAAACGTTAAGAGGTATTGAGAAAAGATGGCATATGTTTCCCCTTAGAGTCACACAGATGTCTGGTCCTTCAACTTCGTTTTTGTGGGATAGGAGACCTGTGCAGTTAGCATCTTTAGGCCTAGTACGGCTCTGCAGATGACATCTGTAACCTTGGAATACATCCACTAGCTTGGGTGGCCTCTTAGGTTTAAGAGACCTCTACGAATGTCATCTCTAGCCTAGGTGACCTCTTAGATTTAAGCAACCTCCACGGGTGTCATGGCTAGCTTTGGTGACTTCTTGGGTTTAAGAGATCTTCGCGGGTGTCCTCTCTAGCCCAGGTGACCTCTTCGGTTTGAGAGACCTCAGCAGGTGTCCTCTTGAGCTTGGGTGACCCCTTAGTTTTAGGAGGCCTCTGCGGGTCTCCTCTTTAGCTTGGCTGAGCTCTTAGGTTTAAGAGACCTCTGCGGGTGTCATCTCTAGCTTGTGTGACCTCTTATGTTTAGGAGACCCCCCAGATGTAATCTCTAGCTTGTGTGACCTCTTAGGTTTAGGAGACCTCTCCAGGTGTCATCTCTAGCTTGTCTGACCTCTTAGGTTTAAGAGACCTCCACTGGTGTCATCTCTAGCTTTGGTAACCTCTTAGGCTTAAGAGACCTCCGCGGGTGTCATCTCTAGCTTAGTTGACATCTTAGATTTAAGAGACCTCCGTGGATGTCATCTCTAGCCTTGGTGACCTCTGGGGTTTAAGAGACCTCCTCGGGTGTCATCTCTAGCTTTGGAGACCTCTTAGGTTAAAGAGACCTTCGCGGATGTCTTCTCTAGCTTGGGTGAGCTCTTAGGTGACCCCCCAGATGTCATCTCTAGCTTGTGTGACCTCTTAGGTTTAGGAGACCTCTGCAGGTGTCGTCTCTATCTGTGGTAACCTCTATGGTTTAAGAGACCGACGCAGGTTTAATCTCTAGCTTGGTTGACCTCTTAGACTTAAGAGACCTCCGCGGATGTCCTCTCTAGCCTCTGTGATCTCTTAGGTTTAAGAGACCTCCGCAGATGTCATCTTTAACTTGTGTGACCTCTTAGATTTAAGAGACCTCTAAAGGTGTCATCTCTAGCTTTGGTGACTTCTATGGTTTAAGCGATCTCTGCGGGTGTCATCTCTAGCTTAGTTGACATCTTAGATTTATGAGACCTCCGTGGATGTCATCTCTAGCCTTGGTGACCTCTGGGGTTTAAGAGACCTCCTCGGGTGTCCTCTCTAGCTTTGGTGACCTCTTAGGTTTAAGAGACCTCCGCGGGTGTCATCTTTAGCTTGGGCGACCTCTTACGTTTAAGAGACCTTCGCGGATGTCATCTCTAGCTTGGGTGAGCTCTTAGGTTTAAGAGACTTTCGTGGACGTCATCTCTAGCTTAGATGAGCTCTGAGTTTTAAGAGACCTCTTCGGCGTCATCTCTAGCTTTGGTGACCTCTTAGGTTTATGAGACCTCTGCGGGAGGCTTCTTCTGACTTGGGATACCTCCACTTACAGCTTCCTACACTGGTGGCAGCTGTAATTTAGAAGACCTCTGCAGGTGTCATACATGGGTGCAACCTCTCTCTCCTTCTGGTGTTTTGGGAAGCGAGGTATTTCTTGAGTATCACTCCAGGATCACTTATTCACACAATTGAGAGATCTCACAGGGTTAGAAGAAGATGAATCTAAATGTACCCTATCCCGGAACTTTCAGTGGTTTTTCTGGTACTTTCTCACCCTGGGGCATGAGGAGAAAGGCCTGGGGGTGTCTCTTGGTGAGACAGTCCACAGTGACACATGCGTAAGACTGCTATCTTTTTTAATATATATTTTTATTGGGAATAGTTCATCATTTCATAATACTGACATACAATTATTGCACAGTCCCACATGGACACATGAATAAATATATACAGGAAAAAAATAAAAACGAAAAACATATTTACAATATTGCACATTTTTGATCCATAGATATGTAAAACATTCATTTCATAAAACCATGTTGTTATATACCTCATATACTAATCCACCAGATATATACGCCACGACAAATTCCATAGCATTTTAGTGCTATCTTGATTAATAATGACATCCTCCCTCTTGAAGGCGTTTGAAACATCATGGTACCTGTGAAGATGTAGTTGTTCCTTGTCTTTGTGGTCATTCTGTGAAGTAGAAAAATATAGAAGCCACAGGTTTACGTTTGTGTGAATTTTAAGTGTTACGATAATAGCTTATTAATTCAAGTAGAGATATTGGTATGTTGTACAGATTTCATCTAAGGTTCTAAAAGTGAGGTATTAATTCTATCAGACTTTATCTAGCTTGTCGCTGTTTTATATTTAACTGGTGTTTCATGTTTGAGTTTGCCTAAGTATTCAAAGGCCCTATCTGTTTACTTTCTCAATTTCTTTCTCTACAGCTTTGAGAGTTGGCTTGTTTGTAGTCCAGTAGATGAGCTTTTTCTTTTTTCCTTTTTGTTATCCATTGGGAAATTTGGTTGGGCATACAATTGGTCTGTCAGAGGTCAGATAATGTGCATCTATTTTTACCTCTGCAGTTTGTCATCAAAAAGCTGAACCTGAGAAGCGCCACTGCCCGGGAGCGTGAAGCTGCTGAGCAGGAGGCCCAGCTCCTATCTCGCCTGAAGCACCCCAACATAGTGGCTTATAGGGAGTCGTGGGAAGGGAAGGACGGCCTGCTCTACATCGTGATGGACTTTTGTGAAGGTGGTGATCTCTACCACAAGCTGAAGGAGCAGAGTGGCAAATTTCTGGAAGAGACGCAGGTTGTGGAGTGGTTTGTACAGATCACCATGGCGTTGCAGGTACCAGTATCCAGTAACAAGGTGTCCTCGGGACTGGTGTCACAGTGCTTACTTATGCTGGTCACATGGATTGAAGCAGATTGAGATGACCTCGGACCTACTGTAGGAAGTGGTCTGCTGATTCAGAACTCAGAATTTGTCTTTGGGCCTTGTTCAAAGACATTTTGCTGTTTCAAATCTTGTGATTCAGACATCCTAGTTTGAGACTTCTCTGCTATGTACTAAACACTTTTTGGAATTAGGACAAGTCTTTCTGAATAGCGAAATAGGTTTTGCGACTCATTTCGAATTGCAATTTGGAGGGGGTTGCGGATTGCAATGAGATGTATCAATGGTCTGTAATCAATGGTTGTATACCATTGGAAAGTTACTGGCACTCAAAGGAAGTGGTTACTTATCTACAAAGGGGAAGCTGCCATCATTGTGGGAAGGACCATGCCTGCTCCCCTAATTTTGATATCAAACAAGAAACGTAAAATTTTTTTTAAAAAAAAGTAAAGCATCACCTACTTCTTGGAGAAACACGGATTGCTTTAAAAAAAAAAAAACGTTTTGCGTTGGGGAGGTAGACACAGGGAAAGTAGTCTGCTGTCCCCTGCAGAGTACCATGAAGACATTGGTAGCCAGACGCAGGGAGTTACAAATGGCAATTGGACTAGTTCATATTTATTTCATTTTATTTATGTGTTCTTATAAAGGTCACTAAATCCAGGGGTGGCAGGATGCCGTACATGAAACGAAGTGCAGTAAGGCCTCACTATACAAGAAAGCAGTAAGACATAACATTGCTTTATAACAGGAAAGGAAACTGGTGCAAGACAAACTCAAAACAGATATGTTGAAATAGGAGGCAAAGGCATAAACCAGGTTTAAAATTAGACTGTGCGATGCGAAAAGTAGAATAGCGCGAGAGAAGAAAAAGCAGGAGGAGAGTAGGGAACTAGAAGACTTTTTCTGGTTTTTATGGGCAATTAAGTAGGTGGTTCTGCGACCCCTTGCAAATTGTCATTTTGTGACAAGACCTTTTAGTACATAGGTTGCATTGCAAAGTGACAGTTCACACTCTACACTCATTGAGTCCTTTTTGATCATCCACCAGGGCCTTCATTTGTGTTTTATATTAAGAAGCCTTTATATTCTGTGTTTCACTTGTCACATTTGCCGGTGATTCAAAGACCGAGGTCAGATGTCAGGCTGGTATATTCCTTTAACATGGGCGTTTAGTTTTCTTACTCTGACTGTAAAGTGAGAGGAGTTTTTAAAGTGAATTATGTGTCAATGTAGGATGTTGTGTTTATTGCAATACACAACAAAATGTAAATACCTGTGAAGGAACTGCATGCACCCAGCAGTTAGGAAAGCAAAAATGAAGCACTTTTGTTTAAAATTCTGAAGTGTGCTGGAAACCGAGATTTTAATAAGATCAAAGTAAATCAAGACACTTTACTTGGTGATGCACAAATGATAAATATTCACAGAAATCCGACTTCCTCGCGTTATCATTTGTCAGCTACAGAGTTTTATCAGTAAAACTGACGATCTGGGCAGATTTAGTGGCCGTTTCAGTCGACAATGTGCTGTCTGTACTTGACAATGCACTAAAAATCGTCTGCCTCATGTCCATTAACCCTTTTGGTGCAGCCAACGGCCGCACTCCCTCCCCATTCGGGTGTTAGCCATTGGCCGACACTGGGGAGGGTAAGAAAGGGCCCTCTGGTGCTTTGCACAAGAGGGTTTCCTTTTTTTCTGCAGCTTGTGTTTGAGTGTTTTTTTTTTATTTGTAATGTTCATCAGCTCGTGTCATTATTACTGAAAGTGAAAGTAAAACGAGCCAATACGCTTGTTTTACTTTCACCGAATCAGTGCTCGGGGATATCTCAGCCCCGAGCACTGATTCTTTCCGGAGAGGTATCGTTGGAAAGCGGAGAATCTCCCCTTTCCAATGGTATCTCTGCCCAGTGGATCCCTGCTTGCGGATCGCTGCAGAAGAGCAATCTCCAAGCAGGGATCCACCCACTAGACACCAAGTATTTATGGCAGTGGCCCCTTAGGCAAGGGCTTGTGCTCCTCCCAACCCCCTTTAAATTTATCAGTCTTTCTGCCCCCCCCCGGGAGGATAGGGGGGTAATTACCCCCAATCTATCCCTTGGGGGGCTGAAAGCCCATTAGACACCAGGGCCGCTTTTTTTAACATAAAAATATAGGAATATAGGGGTGAGTGCTGCCTACCAGGGGTGCAAATGGGGGTCATTATCCCCAATCTGCTGCCCTTGGTGACAGAAAGCCCACTAGACACCAGGGATTTTTTCTTTTTAGAAAATTATAGGGGTGGGGGCTGATCACCAGGGCATGACCATGCCCCACCACATATACATATTTTAAGTCTTTCTGCCCCTCCTCCCCTTCCCCTGGAGCAGATCTGGGGTAATTACCCCCATATGCCACCTGGGGGGGCATAAAGCCCACTAGACACCAGGAATCAATTTTTTTATAAAAAAATATAGGGGTAGAGGCTACCAACCATAGGCATAGCTATGCCCCCCACCTCTACTTAATGGGGCAACAGGCTTTCTGCCCCTCCTCTAGGTAGGCAGATGGGGTAATTACCCCTGATGGGGCAGAAAGACACTAGTGACTGAATTCATGCTATCCTTGGGGGGGGTAAGGCGGGGGGGGTGTGAATGTAGACAACCAAGGCCAAATTGAGTCGCCTCGCAAGGGCTCCCATTGACCTTAGATTTATCTGTTCCCGTCGCGGGCACTAGGCCCAGCCACACAAATCGTTGCATTTTTATCGGCACAAGTGAGGTAACGGGTGGTAGTTATTCTGAGGATTCCTACGGCATCTGGAAGTTTCCATCACAGAAATGTAAGGAAAATGGGTGATTTCTGGCAAAGGTACGCAGGGCAGTGTGGTTAAGAAGACGTTGTGGGATGCACGCAAGTCACCACACCCTGGATTTCCCTAGGTGTCTAGTTTTTAAAAATGTACAGGTTTGCTAGGTTTCCCTAAGAGCTTGGGCCCAAAATCCACAGCTTCCCACCTTGCAAAAAAAAGAGTCAGTTTTGAGTGGGAAATGTAATGTATCCATGTTGCGTTTTGGGCCATTTTCTTGTCACGGGTACTAGGCCTACCCACTCAAGTGAGGTACCATTTTTATCGGGAGACTTGGGGGAATGCTGTGTAGAAGGAAAATTGTGGCTCCCCGCAGATTCCAGAACTTTCTATCACAGAAATGTGAGGAAAATGTGTTTTTTTTCCAATCAAAGTTTGAGGTTTGCAAGGGATTCTGGGTATAAAAAAAAACCTGGTGAGAGCCACGCAAATCACCCCACACTGAATTCCCCTAGTTGTCTAATTTTCAAAAATGTACAGGTTTACTAGGTTTCTCTGGTTCCGGCTGAACTAGGGCCCAAAATCTATAACTACTCACATTGGCAAAAACAGGTCAGTTTTGAGTGGAAAAATGTGATGCGTCCATGTTGTGTTTTGTTGGGCCCTTTACCTGTTGCGGGTTCGAGGCCAACCCACACAAGTGAGGTACAATTCTTATTGGAAGACGTATGGGAGCATTGAATAGTAAAACATTTGTTATTACCAATTGCCTTCCAATTGTAAGCCAGTAAGCCAGTAAGAAAGAAGATATTTCGAAAAATACCCTCTAAATCTTCTGCTAGTACGGTGTGACGAGGTGGGACCACTGACGGAGAGACTTCCCTCACACGACCTGTCTCTCCTCCCGTTTGTGCCCACAAATTCAGAGTTGTACAAACGACTGCTGCTCCTAAACTCCATATCTTTAGCCCATTTCAGAAATACTTCGGTTTCCTTGATAGTCATTCTTCACTCTACATATTTCAGCATATGAATTGGTCTATACTCAGTACACAATGAAAACCATTGTGTGGTGCAGCTCAGTTGTTGGCTCTAGGTGCCCTATATATCCCCACAACCAGTAGGGTCTAGCGGACATAATGGTATATTGCTTTTGTAAATCAGCCAAAAAGTTAGGAATGAAAACGTTGTCACAACTGCCTGTTTTTGTTTCCCACTGATTTTCAATACTTCTTTAATTCAACAGTTAGTTTCTTTGGGAAAATCTTTAGGGATTTACACATATGACCCCTTGCTGAATTCGGAATTTTGTCTACTTTTCAGAAATCTATAGCGTTCCTGGATCACCCATTGGTGTCATGCTAGTTTCTACTACAAACTGGAAGTAGGTTGAGAGTAGGAAAAAATAGGCTACCTCTTTAAAAAATGCCAAAACTGTGATAAAAAATTCGGTTTAGATTCAGCTTTGCTTGTTCCTGAAAGATGGTGACTTTAACGCAGGAAACTGTTCATTGATGCCATTTTGAGGAAAAAACAGACACATTTATCCAGAGCACATTTTTCCTATTTTCCCCAAAAACCTCAAAATTTAGCTATATTTTGCCTATTTTCTGTGTCCTCTCCAGTGAAATACGCAAATCTTGGATTTCTTTAGAATCGCCAGGATGTTGGGGAAATAAAGGATGCAAATTTGGCGTAGATACCTTATGTGGAAAAAAGTTATAGTGCCTGAAGCGCTAACTACCTGAAATAGCCAAAAAAGGGCTCCGCACTGGGGAAGGGGAAAGCCCCAGCAGTTAAGGGATTAAATGTAGGCGGGTCACAAAAGTTTGCTGTTGTAAAAAGTGGGTTGTGGTTATAAAGTTTGGGAACTATTGACCGAAATGCTTTTTAATCATGCTCCAAAATGCTAATGCTGTATTTGACCTCCAGATGTTCCACTCATCATATTTGAGAGTTTGACCTACCACTCCCGAACTGGCCACAGAGTATACTCGGAATATTTAAAACAAGCATTGGCATAGCCAATAGGTCTCGCCTTTGGGACCTTACAAGTGTTTAGCCATGCAGCACATTATCCTGGGTGCATTGCTGCCACGGATTGAAGAGATATAAAATTACCACACACCAGGTTATGCAGTCTGATTCAGGAATACATGCTTGCCTGTGCCACCTGCTTCTTCTTCCTTGGTGGCGTTTGGGAATTAAAAGCAACAAACGGGATGGGGAGGTGGGTGTCAATTGAAAGCAACTAAGGGAGGGTGGGAGAGAACTGAAAGCAAAGTTGAGAGGATGAGGGGAATTGAAAGTAGCACTGGGCGGATGGCGTCGGGGTGGGGGGTTGGTGGGAAGGGTTGAAAACATGGTTTCCAAAACTGTTTCCAGCCTGCAAAAGATCACACGTGCATAAGGGTAATCTTGTGATTGACAGATAGTGCTTTACAATTAGCACAGGGTATATACTATTAACAAAGACGGATGCTATGCGACATATACACTTTAAAAGTTTTGTGGGCTACTTAAGGAAATCCTCATATAAAACTGTGCCTACCAAGTTTTGATATTTATTTACAGCTCTTGGAATCAGATTTGTTGATGCCAAGTCCTGGTGAAAGGTTTTGAGGAAAGCCAAAGTTTTTCATACCTCGCGCATGAGCGGAATTAAAGCGACTCAACTTTTATTACAAGAAGCGCGTAAATAAATGTACTAATCAGTGCGATACTAGGAGATGTTTTTATTGGGGGGCTGGAAGTGGAGAGCGCATCGTAGTAACGTTCTTTGTAATGCTAAATAATGTTTTAAATTAGGTTTGTAAATGTGTAAAACAGGCCAGTTTTCTCCTCTGCCACCTACGTGTGTTATAACAGCGCCCCTGTCGGTGAGAATACCACATATGAAATGTGGTATTCTGTATTTTACAGGCAAGTCTGCACGTTTTTCATTTATTGAAAAGTCCCTCTTGCGTGTCCTTAAAAATTGGCAATTATGGAAATGATTGTGGCATTTTAAAATAAACAACTCATAGAGGGAAAATATGTTAAAATGAACAACAATGAAAGGTGACTCCTGAGGAATGGAAGAAGTGTGGAGCACGGAGCAGCAAAAGGCATTTAAAGCATAAACGAGTGAGGTTTATAAAGGAAGGCGGAGGCTCCGTCGCACTGACCTTCACCTGGGACTGAGCACAAGCCTGCACAAGTGTGCCTTTAACTGGTGATTATCACGGGGTTCGTCCCCAGAGCCTTGGATTGGCTTCAATGAGCGTGAAAGCCTCAGGGCAGCCTCCCTGGCCGGCCTCAGAAACCTGGAGCCCCGGGACCCCCGAGGGTCTCAGTCCATCCAGCAATGCAGCGTGGCAACGCGCACATCACTCCCATGGCACTGTAAAGAGAGGCGCATCGTTTTCTCAGGTGTGTTCGAGCAATTGGGCCCACTGAAGCCAACCAGGACTACAACTACCAGAATGCACCTGTTTACGAAAGGAGAGTCCCAGGACTGGAGCACCAGCCCTATAGACATTGTCTCATTCGATAATTGTAGTTGAGGTGGAGACTGTTTTATGTAATTTGCGGTCATTATGCGACATATCCGGCCCACACTTGGGCCAAACACTGGACTGATGAATCATTACACATAGGACCTTTAAATGAGGCCTGTGCTGTGGTCAGTGGCCTCTCATTCTCAGAGCGACAATCGACTGCTCAGAAGACCAGCCCTTTCTTTTAGACTCAACCACTGCACTTATGTCTGTCGATGGATAATGTTGCCATGTTGGTTGGACAGAAGCAGACGTTGTGGCTTCTGTGCCTAGAGACCCAAAGAGAACTTCACAAACAGTGGTGAAAGGGACGCTATTATGGGAGCACGTTCTTCGCTGGCACATGTACGTGGAACTGAAAACAGACCTTGAAGTGCCGAATTAAAGTGGATGCCATGTTGCTGCAGTCACTCCGCCCGCAAGTGCTCCATGGATTCCTCTGCACACAGCCCTCTTATCACGTGTTCCACTGATTCTCACACGATACTCGTTGCACTGATGTGCACGCACCTCTGTAGCTAATCCCCTGCGCGCTCCCTCCATCCGTGAGTATCACTCATCCCTCCCTGTGAATCGCTACATCAGGGGACACAAGCGCGTGCCTGATGCGGGGGCTGCACAAGCATGTTGATATGACCTTTCCTACTGCCCCCCCCCCACTCACCCGGGGGTTGCTGGAGCTGAGCCCGTAGCGCCAAGAAGCAGAGCAGCAGCGGCAGGCAGCGCCGTGCAGAGCGCGGAGTCATGTCGGGGTCCTTGGGGAGGGGCTCCTCATCGTCTGTGCCCAGCTGAGAGTGAAGTCAGGGGGGGGGAGGCGCTCCGGGTATATAAGATCTCGATGCCCCACAGATGGGGGGCGGAGCTCACCGGCGCGTGACCCCGGCTCCATCTCTTATAGACATGGTTTCCAGAGAGAGATCCGAATTCCGAAAGGAGAGAGCTCCGCTGGACGTTGTAAACGGGAAGCTGGCACAGAAACACCAACTCTCTCCCAAAGTAGCCTTCCCTGCCCCGCCCTCTGACTCCAGCGTCGGAGGCTGAGCACTGTTTGCAAACAAGACCGCGTGTGGTGCGCGCGCACTGAAAGGAATGTTAAGTATGCAGCTGGCACCCAGCCGCGCTGCTGCTCGCTCCCGAGAACCCTAGGCCATGGGAGTCAACATTTAGAGAGAAGGCGGGACATGTTCCCGCCTTTGGCCAATTGCGGGCTTTCAATTTTTGAAAGCCACACGCAAAGGCCAATGGAATGTGTGGGAGGAGGCCGACCCACACGGAGAAGGCTCTTGGAAGTCTGAAGTGATTCCAAGAGCCCTCTCCTAGAGCAGCGCATGCGCGCTGCTCTAGGCGAGTCCTAAAAAGGAACAACAAACGCAACATGATTGAAAATGAAACATCATGTAATTATTTAAATACGTTAGTAAAGCTTGTCACAAAGGTAAACACTAATGAAAAAGCAGGGAAAGAGATTTTTATAAAATAGTGTTTTTTACGTAAAGCATTACCTTTCTTTAGTCGGTGCACCAAGATCAACACAAGAATATCCCAATGACCTTATCCCAGTGCCACCAGAAACAACATATCAATGCAGACCTTTACTAAACATGACCACTCAAAAACGCGGTGCTCTCACAGTTCACTTCACCTCTCATAAACAGTTCTTTTCTCCTTTGTCTCACTCACTGAACAGTGGAAACACGCATGTTCTCGTAGGACAAAACAGAGGGCCGTTTTCCCTCCCACTTTCCAAAAAGTTGTGAAGTGGGTGCCTGTTCTGTCAAGCCATTTAGCTCTCTCACCTCCTTGGTCAAAGCCACCACTCCTGCTCCTGTTGCATTTTCTTCCAGGTACAGCCACTGGCTTCTCAGCTCACTCTCCTTCTGAAGCAATTGGTTGCCTGTCACCAAGACACCACAATTTGGCAGTTAAGACCAAGATGAGGGCATAAATTGTACCGTTGTCATGGTCTCCTCCTCACACCTCATCTTTTCACATGCGGAGCTCTGTCTACACCCGAGGCCCAGAGCTCCAAATTTTACTGAGCTCCTTTAATCTGTTTGCAGAACCAGGATGTTAACTAAGTGTTCCCAGGAAGGACCTGAAACTAGGACGTCTGCCTCTTAGGTAGGCCATCAAAGCCATCTTCCTCTCACTTACTGTAGCTCTCACCATATCCACTATGACACACAGACCCCAAAAACACATTCTACACACACTTAGAACTTCATCCTCATACCACCCCACATACGCATATCAAACACCAAGAACCTCATCCACATACCACTCACTAGCATACACACACTCAACACTTGCATATCAAACACCAAGACCCTCATCCATATACCACTCACTAGGAGACACACACCACACATTCATTTCAAACACCAAGAACCTCATCCACATACCACTCACTAGGACACACACACACACCACGCATTCATTTCAAACACCAAGAACCTCATCCACATACCACTCACTAGGACACACACACACCACACATTCATTTCAAACACCAAGAACCTCTTCCACATACCACTCACTAGGACACACACACTCGACACATGCATATCAAACACCAAGACCCTCATCCATGTACCACTCACTAGGACACAAACACTCGACACATGCATATCAAACACCAAGAACCTCATCCGCATACCACTCACTAGGACACACACACCATATGCATATCAAACTCCAAGAACCTCATCCACATACCACTCACTAGGACACACACACCATATGCATATCAAACTCCAAGAACCTCATCCACATACCACTCACTAGGACACACAGTCCACCCATCCATATCAAACACCAAGAACCTCATCGTCATAACACTCACTAGGGAAAACACTCCACACATGCATATCAAACACCAAAAACCTCATGCTCACACCACTCACAATGGCACACACTCCACACATCATGCACGAAGACCCTCATCCATTATACCACTCACTAGGACACACACACCACACATTCATTTCAAACACCAAGAACCTCATCCATATATCACTCACTAGGACACACCATATGCATATCAAATACCAAGAACCTCCTGCTCAGACCACTCACTAGGACACACTCCACGCATGCATATCAAACACGAAGAACCTCATCCTCGTGCCACTCACTAGGACACACTCCACGCATGCATATCAAACACGAAGAACCTCATGCTCACACCACTCACAATGGCACACACTCCACACATCATGCACGAAGACCCTCATCCATTATACCCCTCACTAGGACACACACACCACACATTCATTTCAAACACCAAGAACCTCATCCATATATTACTCACTAGGACACACCATATGCATATCAAATACCAAGAACCTCCTGCTCAGACCACTCACTAGGACACACTCCACGCATGCATATCAAACACGAAGAACCTCATCCTCGTGCCACTCACTAGGACACACTCCACGCATGCATATCAAACACGAAGAACCTCATCCTCGTGCCACTCACTAGGACACACTCCACGCATGCATATCAAACACGAAGAACCTCATCCTCGTGCCACTCACTAGGATACACTCCACGCATGTATATAAAAACACGAAGAACCTCTTACTCTGACCACTCACTAGGACACACTCCACGCATGTATATCAAACACGAAGAACCTCATCCTCGGGCCACTCACTAGGACACACTCCACGCATGCATATCAAACACGAAGAACCTCATCCTCGTGCCACTCACTAGGACACACACTATACATACTTTGGGAACATCAAGAATCTCATGCCCCTACCACTCACTAGGACACAGCAGAAACTCTCCAACTTGATGCTCATTGCACACATTCTGCAATTATCCACGCTCCTGGCTGAGCTGAAATCATACCGCACAACCTAGATACATACTTCATCAGAAAAACATGGCTCACAACCCCTTTCTCACGCATCCTTGTCCTCCTCGTCCCCAAAGGCTACAAGATCCCACATATAAAGTCAGGAGCCAGGAGGAGGGCTAACTGACATGTGAAAGCCTTCCTGGCCCTATAACTTAATGACCCAGCAGCTCCCAGGCCATGTTTACATGCTACTTCCCTCTCTCAGCATCTCATAAGACATTCTCTTATCTGGTCTATCCTCCAAAGATATTTGCATAAGAAATCTTGACCACGTCGCCTCTTACTCCTTGTAGCGAGCCCATGAATATCCCTTGAAGACTTTATCCTTCCCCGGCAATCAAGCATGAAAAAAGTAAGAGAACAATCCCCCTCTACACTCCTGAAATCACTGGACATCAAGCAGCACATCTTGTAACCCATTCCAGCGTGTTATCTCAGTGGTGAAGATTTTCAGCACGTTAATTCTTGACTTCAGATATGACTAGAAGACCACATAATATTGAGCCAGCCCCCGCCGCATAGATCCAGAGTTCCATCTCCCTGTGGCCATTATGAGGTATGTACATCCTCAAGGCTCAATGTGTCCTGAAATACAAGTACAAATACTTTTTAAAGAAGCATTTCCTGATTTACTAAGGACTTTTAAGGGGGTTTATTATGAAATGGGCCATGAATTGTGATAGCCCCTGTCCTGGATTGGCTGAAATGATTCAATTGTAACATTCCAAAAGTAGCGGACAGGTATATGATGCCAGACTGAGTAATGTTATTTGAATAAGTAAAGAGCGTGGCAGGATTGCACATTAGCCCCAGTCCTCTTTAAGATCTTTATTTTAATGCATTTCTTTGAGAGAACTAGTGATATCCCTGTGCTGAGTGACATCCCAGTCCCCCCGCCTCCCCCACGACACTGCTGCTTTACGCGGATGACCCTAGTCCTTGTGCACACTCAACAGTTTAACTAAACTTTTAGTCAGATTTGAAACATTTTACACGGCCAACAACTTGAAAATCAGTATGTCTAGATTTACGTTGGTTCTTTATGACTCGAAGCATCAGCTAAGTAGTAAGTTGCTGTTAAACCATTTACTACTACAGCAGACCTCGCTCGTTGATTGTCTCTGGGTCTGTTTTTCAACCTTGTGGAAATGGCAGGGTCAAGTAAGCGCAAGAATGCTTTGGTACTAATTCTACTGGCTTGTCAAGATTTTGTTACAGGTTTGGGGTTGTGCCATCTCTGCTGCACTTTGGAGTATGTAACTAAAAATCACTGGTGTGGTAGCCACAGGGTACCTGTTACAGTGAATTCCTAGCTGCTATTCAAAAAGTAAAATTAAAATTCTACTCTATACATCCTCTAATGTACTCCCACGCTACAGGATACTTTCCGTCCATCACTGCATTGTGTCTGCATTCGGTCTATTTGCCATATTGGGACAGAGGGGCTGTTATGCATTACAGATGCCAGCTACTTACAAGATGTCAAAGCAAGTGTAGATTCCCAAAGGTTTTCTTAGGAGCCCGCCCCAGCACCGCCGGTTACTGGGCTTGACAATTATACAGCTGTCTAGTCTTGATTTCATCTCAAGCCTCTTCTATCCACCACGCTACACTTCCTGTGTTTTTAGCTCACTCTAGCAAGTTCTTTGTTAGGTTTCGCCTATGCAGCGTTGTCTCTTACAGACATGCTGTATTCAGGATATAGGCAATAAGCAACACCCATCTTTCTAATTGGGTCCTTTAACTGGCCTTTGTAAATGGCTGCTTTTCATTGGTTAATATGGTCACTAGTCCCTCCTTTTTACTTTTATAACCTGCCATGAGGACTGCCCCTCTTACATGTGTTGTTACTCGTCAATTTATTTATTAATGTGTGGGCACTCTTTTTTTAGTTTAACGCTCGCTCCCCCTCCTTGGCTACAACAAAAAGCACACGCCGCGCTTTAAATATTAAATGGTTTTTTTCAATGCGCTACACCGAGCTTCAGATTTAACAAGGCAGCCGCGCGCCTTTCTTTTGTGCTGCACTGCTTGCCTGCATCAACTTTTACACCGATCTTTTTTTTTTTCAGCTCCGCAACGTCAGTATTTAGGTTAACCCTCACTCGTCCTCCTTGGCTACAACAGTTGTGCTTTAGCGAGACGATTTTTATTTGGGCGAAAGTTTTCTGGGGCTTTACTAGTCCTCCGGGTCGAGAGGAGCGAGTGAACAATTACATTAATGGATGAGAGCAGTGCCGCGTCTCCGAGTTCTTTCTAATTAAAGCAGGAGGCTTCAACTCCTCTATACTGGCTGCGCAGCCCACCCTAGTTGAAAAAAACGTGGGCTTGCCTTTTACCGCTTGATTCAGAGCAGCTGTCACCCAAAGCTGATCTCTGAATAAAGCTGGTGGTAGTGGGTGGTAGCAGATAGTGTCGTTCTTTCTCCTGAACACCTGCGACCCGCCTCTCTACATGGTGTTTCTCAGAGCGGCATGTCACACTCTGCCCCATGACTCTTTTGAGCTTCAATTTGATACAAAAGGAAGAGCCTATGACTCTGGGTCAGCAGCTCAGTTCCACAGCCTCCCTCGCTTCTGCTGGACTTCTATTATCATGCTGAAGTAAGCCTATCCGGTACCGTCAGAGTAAAAACAAGCATTTGCAATGAAATAGGTCTTGCATTACTGAAAGTTTGAACTATGTGCAGGATTATAGGACCTTGGTGTATAGGGACTGAGTCTTCCTACCACCTTAGTACCCAGGACCGACTAGCTATAGTGTCTCACTTGCTCTCCTACTCACTCACAGAGAAACAAATGTTTAGACACCCCAGAACACAACACATCCAGATCTCTCCGGAATCGCGGTAACAAGACACACCCTTCCGCTTGCACTCTTGTACTTGTCCACAATAAGATCTGACAGAGACACGAACAGTTTAAAATATTTTTTTTAACTAAAGTGCCCTAACATGCAGTATACGTGCCATTGCAAGCAGGAAAATGCATAGTACAAATACAGTCAGCATAGCACCTAGTCCATATATCCTGAAGGGCGATGTCATCATAGAAAGACAATGGAGAAAAGACTATAGTGCCTAACCTCCCTCCCCTAGCTAAGAAGAAGTATTATTATGTAATAGAAGATTTCTGGGCTTTGTCAGCAGACCCCATACCTCAGCCTATAGATGGTAGATCTACATCAAAGGTGATTTCTCGCTCTTCTCCCTGGAGAGGTCCCTCTCCAAGTGTGTGCCACCTATTCGTGTACCTCATTAAAAACCCAAGTACGTTGTCCAAACATCAGCTGCATCAGTATGTTTTGTCTAAGGGCTAAGGCCTGGCCAGAACAAAATAACAAGGGGCATTGTTGTTCGACCACATAATGTTCAGTCAAAATCCCAGGAACCTGCAGAGAGTGAACCCAGCGATGAGTTCTCATGTGAAAGCAGTCATTGAAATTATTGCAAAAATAAAGACACGTAGTAACGTGCGCAAAGCAGCAGGCGAGCTGCAGCGCGCTCGTGCCAACTTAGTGAAAAACGACAATGTCCCTATGGGCCACGTGACCTGGTGTTGCAAATAATAATGTTTGTTAGATTTTTTCTTTTTCTTAAAAAATATCCCAGCAGTAGCATAAGTAAGGGTGCAGTACCTTATATGGCTAATAGAGGTCCCTTTACAACTCCACAGGGACACCTAGAAGCAGCCTGTGGTACTGCACCCTTTTGTTGCTTCTTGGATTTTATTTTATTAATTATACTACTGCTGGGATATTTTTAAACAAAAAAAATAACAGCATTATCATTTGCAGCACCAATAGCTCAATCTTTCAGTAATGCGAGACCTATTGCATTGCAAATGCTTGTTATCCCTTTGTTGCTGTGTTCTTGGCTTTCCCTTCCACCTTCTTTCTCAGTTTTCTGCTTTTCTCTGTCTTGCTCTGTGCCAGTCTTGTGATGAAAAATAAGTTCTGGTCAACAAAAGTGAGTGACTGTCACCATCATCTGCAACTGGTGTTGACCACTTACCATCTATTTCACTTATTAAAAACCTGCTATGCATGAATGACCTGCTAGAGCTGGGCTGTCAGCTGATGCTGATTCTAAATTAGACATTACCGTAGTCTGCGGTCAGTGAGGGCAGATCACTATTACCAGGATAGACATGACTAACGGCAAATGTGAGTAAATCTTATTACGAAAACAAGTCATCAGCTGGGAGTGAACTATATCTGGATATTATGTATCTGTTTCAGTTGCCGGTAGGTTTTTCTAAAAAAGATATTATGGTGGTCTGCAACCGGTGGTGGTGGCAGGCAGCCGTGACAAGCTTAAATTAGGCTTATTGCTGAGTCGTGAGTTAAGCTTATCGCGAAAACAAAGCATTAATGTCTGTATAGCCTGAATTTTACCTGGATACAGCAACATATGCCTACCTTAGGTTGTGTTCTGGCGTTGACTACCTTAGGTTGTGTTCTGGCGTTGGGTCAAGCGCAGAACCGTACGTTCATGTGATGATCGAGCAGGTCAGCCAGGGCACCAGTTAGCACAAAAACCTTTTTTTTCTTTCAGGTCCTTCAAGCACTGTGACTTGTACCACCATTTACAAAAACATCATTTATACAGACCAGACGGCTAAAATTCCTGAACATTTAGCGATTGGTGCAGGTGCAAACTATATGCGCCTATTGCCGGAGGAAAGTCGAAGGGTCATAGTCCACGCTAGTGTGACATCTCGGCTGGACTTCGCAAACAGTCTGTACCTGGGGCTGCCTTCTTACCTGATCAATAGACTACAGATGGTACAGAATGCGGCAGTTTAGATAAATACGTCGGGTCGCGTTCCGTCACCACATCTCTCCCCACATCAGACAACTTTACTGGCTCCCTGTAGCTAAAAGGATAGAGTTCAAGTCCCTGACTCTGCCCTTTCGTGCCTTGCACAACAGCGGCTCTGGGTATCTTAGGCGTAGGCTCCGCCTATATCAACAAAAACGCACTCTGAGATCCAACTCCCAGTACTTGCTACCTCGCTATGCGAAGTCCCGAATGGGAGGTAGATCCTTTGCAGTTGGGATGGCCAGACTGTGGAACTCCCTGCCCTCCCACATGCGCTTGATCAAGTCAGAGCGTGATTTCAGGAAGACCTTGAAGACCTGGCTTTTCAGTCAAGGCTAGCGCCTCTGTTGGACCTTTTCCTCACCTGCATTGATCCCGAAGCGCCAGGAAACCTCTACTTGAGGTAGCTGATGCACTTTATAAAATGGTATTATTATTATTTATCATTCTCAGCGTGGCCCACCATTCCAGGTTTCGCTAACTTTTGGATGTATCATGCAGTTTATACTGAAACACTTTCAGAACATCAACTTTTTTATGGTGCTTCCAAGGGAGAGTGGGTGGGTGGTGTTATTTATTTATGAAGTTGTTTTGTGAAGCGATGCATGCTTTGTTTGGGATTCCTTCCGAGCGCTAACATTGTTGACGCTGTGATTCTAGCTCGCTTCTTTAAAAAAGAAAATCCAGGTACTTAGTTGCTACTGCAAAGTCCCCCACTTCCCTCAAGTGTGTGGTGTGTGTGTATTATGTCTCCCCTAAGCAAGGCCTAAGGCAGGGATTGGTATATTATTAAGTAGGACATATATACTTTTAATATTTCCTAACAGCAAAACTTTCAAATTGTCGTTTTTGCTGTAGAAAAGTTAGTAGCCCCATTTGCTAACACGGAGTTACCAGCTGACCTCTCAGTCTGACAAACTTCTGAATGGGACTCCTAAAATGGATACTTCAGGGTATCAAATAAATTAATTGTGGCATTAAACCCAACTTGATGCCTAAGTCGAATTTACTGTCACTATTAAGTGAGTGCAACTTTTAGAAAGTTGCCACTCTGTTGCCTAGTTTGTCCAGTGGCCTTGCACTGGTGCTGGCCACCAGACAGCCTTCTGCTCTCCTGCGGAGTAGTGTGAATGACTGTCAGGCTTAGGAACTGTAGAATCCTGCTACAGGGAGAGGTGTTACCTCTACCTTGCAGTAAGTCACTCAGGGTGTTGGCCCTGAAGGCGAGCTTCAAAGGCGAAGCCACCATTTGGTGAACGTATGGCGATCACACTCCTAAACGGTTGCCCCTTTGTTCAGGTAAACAAGCTCGCGTAGCCCACAGGTAGCTGCACCTCTAGGGTGGGCTACCAAGCTCCTAACGTTCAAGGAAGGGTTTAGACATCTTGAGTGTGGACAGAAAAGTGCACTCTGGGATTGCTAAATGCCACACATAGGCGGAAGTCGTCACAGGATGGGAGGGATCCTGGTAGCCCACTGTCTAGTGACTGTATCCTCATTCTGGGTATAAATATGGCGCCCCTGGCACCCTAAACCTCAAATCATGACTAAAATGGAGAAAAGACCGAAGAAGGACTGGCCTGCTGACCCCTGGACCTGGCAAGAGAAGCTGCACCGACTACTGGACTGCACCTGCCGCACCTTGGGCTAGCAAAGAGAGGACTGTGCTTGTGGCTCCTGGCTCAAGGAAAAGTCGCTCCAGAGCCCCAGACCAAAGAAGTGACTCCAAGGGTCAGTCGGCTGACCCCCTGGAACCAGCACCAGGGCCATCAAAGCTTAAGTAGCCCATTCCGGCAAGTTGGTAGCAGATTTCTTCCAATCTCTGTTGATCGCCACTGGGCAACCCAAGAGACTGATCCTCAACAGCCTAAAGTTTCATCCGAGTCTGCTGGACCAGGGAGTGTTGTCTGAGTCCAGGTTGGTTGCCAAAGAGGAACACCAGCCTTCACCAATGGATACCTAGGGACCCGCTGTGTACAGAAACAGGTAGCCCAGCCCCAGCTTGTTTTCTACTGGCTCAATGAGGACTTTTAGGGACACCAAGCCCTGTGGCCAAAGTCAAACCACCTTACACGTGGACTGAGGAATAATTGCAAGGTCACCCTCATTTACCGCACAGCACCCAGAGCCTCTTTCAGCATCCTACATCCCCAGCATCAGGACCACTCTATTGAAGTCTATGGCGGTCTTGATGTGAAGTGCGGGACTGGACTTGAGACTGCTTTGGTGACCAGGTGACTGTCAAGATACTCCTAAGTGGCCCCCCCGACCTTCTCCCTGCTGGATTTGTCTTCCCACTCAGGCCACAGTAGTTGAACACAACTCTTTCTAACTTTTCAAAAGTTTCTAAACTTTATGGTTACCAATGCTTGTTTGCGCTTTGGACTAAAAAGCTGAGATTTACGTTTTACTTAAACGTCTATATCTCCAGAACCCTCCGGTGGATATTGCTCTTCTTGGTGTCTAAAAAATCATCAAAATATAATCTATTTTTTATAAATAGGTGTCGGATTTCTTTTGTGTTGTGTGACTTTATTTAGTTGTTTGCTGATTCTAAATGCTTTACGCTAGTTCCTTTGTTTACGCCTTGCTGCTGGAAGCCACTGCTGCCCAGGGTTGAGCTAAAGGTTTTACAAACGAGCCAAACTGTACCCGAGACAGTTTTGCGAGGGTATTACACAGTAAGGTTGCACAACCATGCCATATAATACACCACAATCCTCACAAAAACTCATCAAGAGACTGAAGAAATCAGACCTCATCTCCCTTGCACTAAAGGATCTACACTGGTTCCCCTTGCAGCACCAGATCAACTCCAACATCAGCTGCATCACTTACAAGGTCCTCTACACCAAGGCTCTTGTTTACCTAGCTAACAAACTGACAATATCTGGAGGTCTGCGAAGGATGAGGCGCTCTGACAGTGTCAGAATAGGGGCTAAACACTGCAGGAAGAAGACAACAAACCCTCTCAGCATACACCCCCAGGATCAGATCAGCATCTCCTCTTATATCAGAACAGCACCAACTACCCAACAATTCAGGAAGAAACAACTGAAAACCCACCTCTTCAAGGAACACTAATCCCATGGACTGATTTCTCACCTCTTTCACTAGTTCTTCCTCCTCAGTCTATCCCCGACCCCCTTCCAACCTGTACTCCCACTGTGACATGCCTCCTGTATAGTGCTACGGTGCTGGCTAGCTAGGGTCACGCATTAGAGATACCAAAACACATACGAAAAATACACTATTACGTTTGAGGTGAGGTAGGTTGCAGAAGAAGGGAAGGGGATAAGTGGACAGTCACCCTTAACCTCTCCATCCATCACCTTGATATCTTTGAAGAAACGGTTAAGGAGTTGTGGGAAACTAATCGGTAGGAGGTGAAGAGCTCCATGGTGGAAGCCTCTGACGCTGCATCGGCGGGAGGAGGCCCTGGTCTAGCGAGCATCGACCAGTGGGAGAGAGACTTGGGGTTGAAGACTGTCCAGAATCTGTCATTAGAATAACACTGCCTAAACAGCAATCTCAATAAAATCACACAAAATGGCCACAGGAGAGCCCTACAACATGCCTTAATGTCACAACTTAGTATGACAACTGATGTGAGTGCAGTGTAAAGTATACTCATGAAGGTGATTACCAGTCTGTGTTGCACGGGTAGCACCCCCAGCCATGTTTGGGAGTGAGGTTGGATTCTGGGCAGCTTTGGTGGTTTATTCATTCGTGAATAAGATGCAGCTAATAACCTCATCTTTTTCGGCTTCTGAGAGGCATTTGTGATATTCCATATTCTTATTTTGCAGACCAGAAAACTTCAAACCTGCTTTTTGTAATGCTGGTATTTTTGTCTTTCAGTATTTACACAAGGAGAACATCATGCACAGAGATCTCAAAACACAGAACATCTTCCTCACTCGGTCGGCCATCATCAAAGTCGGCGATCTAGGCATAGCCAGAGTCCTAGAGAACCAACAAGATATGGCCAGTACGCTGATTGGCACGCCTTACTATATGAGCCCAGAGCTGTTCTCCAACCACCCGTACAACTTCAAGGTAAGGCTCCACTCCCTGCTGGTCTTGGGTTTAACTCTGCCTGGCTGGGCCGATCGGATTTCTATGTTTTTAGTGGCCCTCTGTGAACCAGCGCAAGCTTCCAAAGGTTCCTCATTTCGGCAGAGAGACGGTCCAGGCTGAAAGAACAGCGTTAATATATGAACTGGGGGAGGAAACTAACGCCGGGGAGTCATTGGTAATGGAAAGTAACCTTTCCATCGCTTAGCACACCCTGAAATGTAGCTCTGCATTCCAAATAATCAGGAATGCAGAGCACCTTAAAGTTGACTAACGCCTTAAGGGAAGTCAGTTCAATTTGCCCAAATCTGGTGTTTCTTGTGCTCTTTCGGCTGTAATTGTGAGTTTTAATAACTGTACTTTCAATGCAATGCAAGCCTGGCGTCAGTTTAGCCAAAATACTGGCCGACGTTGCACTGATTGTAGAAGTGCTTGCTGGCTTCTAGGATTGTGCACAAAATAGTGACAGCGTCCGAGCTTGCGGCAAGAAAACGATCATGCCTCTGCTGTTAATAAGATCAATAGCAGAATGTATCTCTGCTTCAATCACACTTTAAAAAATGCCTTGGTTATTGTAAATTCTGTCTTTCATCTTGTGCTTTGCATGCCTGATGCCTTTTGAATTCCAGATTTTTAAGATCACGTCTAAGATATGCCACTTGATGGTAGTAAAACGCTACTGATACCTCACGGAGCTGCAAATTCCAGAAGGCCTTTCCTTTTTATTTAATTTAAAAACCAGAAGGGCCTCTTTCCAAAAGCCTGAAACTGCTTAAGAGCAAGTCCAGAAGAGCTCCCTCGTCCTCATATGCGTTCCAAGGCGGACAACGGGGCTCCTGGTCCATCCAAAGACTGAGGAAGGAACTCCCCCATCAGAAGCTAGTTTGACTCTGTGGGCACTTTCCTCATTTGCTACCTTTGGGGAGGAGGGTTTGAGATGGGCAGAGGGGGGATAATCTTTCATTTTTACTAAAACTGGGACAAGGACTTCTTATACATGGGTTCTGCTGATTCGAGTTTGGGTCACACCCTGGAATTCACGCCAAGGCCTCTCCGCTTGCCTCCAGACAAAGCAATTCTTTCACAGTCTGAACTCATCAACTTTTGAGAGGGAATCCAGCCTTCTTAAACTCTGAGCTCTAGAGGGGATTCCAAAGCACGAGAGGAAGCAAGAGGTAAGCCCAGAGTACTTCATGTGAGAGAAGATGGGCGAGCACAGCCTCATCCTCCACTTAGGAATATTCAACACATTCATTATGAAACCAACTTTCAAGATGGCCCTGTTTGACTCCTGACATACAGCAAAGTAACTTTCTGTTCCTCAGTTATGCCACATGCATGTGTACGTACGCTCATACACTTAGAACCCACAATGCGTTTACTTTGTACTGAAGGCACCTGTGATTTCTTTTTTTAAATTGTTCTTTATTATTGCCTAAACATCAGCATTATTTACCAGTACAACATGAACATGTTGTGCATGTCGTCCAATCGGAACGCATCAGAAACCTTGACTACATTATGCATGAGGATCTCAGAGTCAAGAACTGTGGTAAACCAGCTCAAATTATAAGATCGATATTGACTGCCTGACTAAATCAATGAACTATGCTGATTACGGCATCACTGTCGCATTGATAGACGCATGCATAGGAGTATGCATCTCAAAGGATATAGGGTCAGATGTTCAAAACATTTTTCTGGTTGCAAACGGCCCAATTAGCAGAATCTGGCCATTTGCAACCGGAAAGTTGCTTTTTCGAATGTACAAAATGCGATTCGGTAACTTGTTACTGAATCACAATTTACTTTTGCGATTCGATTTTCGGAAGGGGGGTGTTTTTGACGTCCCTTCCAAATACAACATTGGTATGGTATGTATTACTGTTTTGTGACTGAATTCAGGTCACAAAACAGTAATACCTTAACGCCTTTTTAAAAGGGGTGGTAACCCATTCGCAAATGGGAAGGGGTCCCATTGGGACCCCTTCCAGAATGTTGAAAATATATATCTTTAGGAGCAGGCCACAGACCACTGTCTACTCCAAAAAAATGAAACTTCAAAGTTTCTTTTTTTTCTTCTTTTTAAATGCATCCCGTTTTCCTTTAGAGAAAACGGGCTGCATTTAAAAAGAAAAAAAAAAAAGATTGCTTTATTAAAAAGCAATCACAGACATGGCGGTCTACTGACTTCAGCAGGCCACCATCCCAGTGATGGCTGTGATTCCTAATGCATTGGAAATTGCGACCTACCTCTTGAATATACATGAGGTAGGTTGATTTGCGCCCCACTAGGAATTGCAAATTAAGGAATAAACATTTCATACATTTAGAAAACTGATTACCAAATAGCTATTCAAAAAAAAATTCCATTTGCAAATTGTTATTCTAAAGGTATGTACATCTGGCCCATAGTCTGTATTTAGTTCCATTTGTTACGTCTGTATCAGATTAAGTTATTGAAATAAATGCTGTCCTACCCCATCACATTTTCCATTTAAAATACTGGTCCCATGGACCTCCTCAACCATTGCAATATATCATAAACTAGAAAAAACTGCAGGAATCATTCAAGGGGATATTTCGTATGTCGTGGACTGTATTGCTGACATGATAATACCCCTTTGAGAGCTACAGATACCCGGCCCTTTATGTTTTCATAGTAGGGACTGAACATTTTCTCTTGGCAGTAGTCCATTTCTCCAGATCTCTAAGCCCCAGCATAATTCCAGGCACATTAGATGCCTTCCAGTTTATTGCTATATTGTGTTTAGCAGTCGATAGTGCTAGGTCTCTACATTTGTGGATGGGCTTTTAGCCTTCGCTGGCTGGCCTGCCAAATATCACCAACAAGCATGTTTGCATGCCCGTCCGTTCATTCATAAAAAACAGCAAAGCACACCAGTTTTGTTGAATGATACGGCATTTCCAAACTATATGGAAAACATCAGTTGGAGCGATGGCACATCTAGGGCACGCATACATTTTTGCCAATCGTTCTGTAGAGAGATCGGTGTGGTGCGAATAACTAAACTGGGTGAATTTAAAACGTGGATTTCTTTTCACACCTTTTGTACATTCATCCATTCTTTACCTAGCTTCTGTTCCAATGTGGCTTTAAGTGCAACAGTGGGCGTATATAATGTGGGAGCCAAGGCAGCATCCATCATTGTTACTGCCCTATGCTGGGGAAGCTTATTCGAGAATGGCAGTGTCTGCCTAATTTTACTGACACATTTGCCAGGGTTGCTTTCTTCAAGTTTATCATCAGCGTGATAAATCTGAACTCCTAAATATTTAAATGTCCCCAGTTCCCATCTCAGGATGACTCCAGTGTCTGGTATGTGCTCCGCATGATCCATCCGGTGTAGAGGGACGCAGCCCTGAAATCCAACAATGCAGAGGTTATGTGAGGCATACCTGTCACCAGGTCTTGGAGAAATAAGAGGCCGTCATCTACCTACCTGGCTGCTATATGTGTTGTCGTTTATGTTAAAACCCCATTCCTGTCCTCAGGACCTCATCACACAATCTGACGGTTCAACTGCCAGAACTTATAGCGCAGGTGAAGGGGAGCATCCCTGCATAGTCCCTCTCGTAATCTGCCAACGTTCCAAGAACACATGACCTGTACGAATCCTGGCCCCAGGCAACACATACAACAACCAGATCAGTGTTGAGATATCCCAGTCACTCTCATGTATGACAACACCTCAAAAAGGTATGACCTTTTTAGTGTGTCCAAGGCCATTTCAGTGAAGGACCTTTAATTTCAGATCTGTCTTTATGGTGTTCACAAAATGCTCAACTTCTCTGGAAGTCTACAATGTCAGGGGGCTCCTGTTTACCCTTAGCACCAGGGTTGGCTGTTGAGCGGCAATGCAACCGCAAGATCAGACCGTAATCCAGTGCTTTTAAAACCTCAACATGGGACTCGCCCGTTTGGTGTTTTTTTTCCTTGCCACAGCCACCGCAGCAACCGGGCCAGGACTTCAGTGCCCAGGATCCCTTGGGGCAACCACGTCATCGCCAGGAGGCGCTTAAATCAGCGGCAGAGCTCCCGCAGCGCAGGACGCTCGTTTGGTGTTTTTTTCCTTGCCACAGCCACTTCAGCAACTGGGCCAGGACTTCAGTGCCCAGGATCCCTTGGGGCAACCACGTCATCGCCAGGAGGCGCCTAAATCAGCGGCACGGCCAAGGGCGGGCCCGTCTGCGCCCGTCAGCGCTGTTTCTGGCCCCTTTCTTGTTACTATTGTAATTTCATGTTATCTTCAGTGTAAATTAAAACTAGTGTCTGGTCAATAAGCCCCTCTTTGTGCACGTGGGGTTTGTGAGGGTGGTTATGTGTTAATCCTCAAAAACTCCCTTCAGTGCACAGGGGCTGAATATAGTGATTGAGGGGAACTTAGAGAGATGGGTAAAAGAAAAGGCCAGGATAGGGCCCAAGACATGGATAATTCCTAAAAAAGGTCCTCTGGTGCAGTCTGTCATGAGACTATGGACCGGATTGAGTCAAGCTTGACTGAATGCCAGGAATTAGTTGATGCTGGCCTACCGAGTCCCTCTTCTCGGACAGGTAGTTTAGCAAGATCAGACACAATTACTGACACAAATCCTGTAGCACTGTTAACCATCTCCCCTAAACCGCCACCAGCAAGAAAACCAGCAAAGTCAATACCACAAATGTTCAATCAACAGACTAAAGGGAGGACCAAGGATCTGGTAAAAAGGCCTTTTAATCCGGAGTCTGATCCGGCTATACCCCGATTATGTACTGAGTCAAGTGGGTCCCCTATTGTGGCACATGTTACTCAAGTCAAGTGCCACAATAGATTTGATGTTCTTGTTCATGAGGAGGTTGGGGGACCAGGAGCCGGATTAGATGACCCTGGGGAGCTCTGTAAAATCCCCGCTAGTGAGGTGCATGTACTGAAATTATTAATTGAGTCACTGAGAGAAGAGGTTGTCTCACTTAGAAGGGAGGTTGCTACTCTAACTGAGCGATCAATTTGTAGGAAGGTGGTACATCATGAGTCTCCATCAGTCCACCTGTCTGCAGTTCAAATAGGAACAGAGGACATGTGTATAGGATCCCATTGCTTTGGGAATATTGACCCTCCGCACAAAGCGGTCATTACTAGCACCTTACACCAACCCTCTGCCCACACTACAAACTACCATCCCAACGATATATATCTAGCTTAACTGCAAGAAATCTGTCAGGAGCTGCCCATGCCAGGGCTGGGCCTAGGGTTTTGCACAGAGGCGAGGTGATTTTAGATGAAGGGCACGTACCTAAGTTAGGTTATGGGGGGACACCGGGGAAGGGGTCAGTGAGGGATGGTGTTTACACAAGATCTAGGGAACATGGTGCTCAAGATGTGGTCTACCTTACTGAGGTTCCTAAACCCTCTATGGTTGGGTATGAAGACCAGGATTCCTTAAAAAATAAGGTTATTCACTGGTTCAGATTTACCCGCCATTGTTATTCTATCATTAGAGATGATATTAAATCTGTAGAAAGATTGTCTCCCTGGGTCACTACGGGACACGATCGAAGTTAGATTCTTTGATAAGGATATGGTCATTGGTCTACTGGCGATCGACTCCCGCACTATTCCACCTGCGAACACATCTATCTCTATTAGGTACAGACCCCCAGCAAGATTAGACCCAGTGTCCCTTAGATCTGCCCGTGTTGGACCCTTCCCTTGTCCCTTAGGAGATGGGAATGGGCAAAGATGACTGCAGTTTGGCGATAGGATGACCCTTGACAAAAACATAGGGCACCCAGGGCCTTTACCGAATTTGCCTTCACTAGAAGTCCCATCATCTATAGGTCTGGCAACTAGAACTGAGGCTTGTTGTGAGCCAAGCACTGGTAATGCAAGAAGGGGCATGGCTGCTATGTGCGGCATTGTAGAAGGAGGGGCATTAGTTCACCACTCTTTAAGGGTTCTCGTTTGGAATGTGGCAGGAATTGTAAAGGTCCTGTCTGACCCCGATTGGTGTTCCTTTGTGGACTCCTATGACGTAATCTTATTCCAGGAAACCTGGAGTTTGTGTACTCCATTTAGAAGTGGTTTTTCTGCCTCTGGTATTGATGCTACTAGGAAAGAGCAGGGCAGACCCTCTGGAGGTCGAGCAGTCTGGGTGAAAAATGCTCTGGGGTCTAAAGTTAAGCTTCTTCATGTTGAATCACATGACTTTTTAGCTTTTGAGTTGACTTTGCATAGTGGCTGGAAGATTAGAATTTTTAATGTGTACAATAGAGTGGTGCGTGGTCTAGAGGAAACGAACACAATCCGCATCTTAGACCACGCTCTGGCCGAGTATTCAGATGGTGTTCCAGTATTAGTGGCGGGCGATTTTAATTGTACCTTCGAACCCTTCGCCCTTACACCCCCAGATTTGACAGAGGACTGGGACCGTGTGTGGTCTATCCCACAGCTAGATCTCCCTATAGTCAGATGGATGAAGAGAGGAGGCCAGGTGTTAGCTTTTACCCTACAGCATGGTTTAAGAGCAACAAATGGGAGAACTATGTCTGATTCCAAAGGAGAGTGTACTTCTAATAGACCTGGCCACACAAGCAGAATTGATTATTGTTTGGTTACTCTCAATCTTTGGCCCCTAGTCGATGATATGGAGGTGGTTAAAAGATTTGATAGCGACCATAATGCTCTTGCCCTTACTTTTACTAAGCCGGACACTCCACAACCTGACATCGGGGGGTGCCCAGACCTGGGTGTTCTTTCTGTTACTAATAACTTAAGATCAATCAAGTGGGATTGGGTGGAGGATCATCCGGGAGCCTTTGAAGCTGTTAAAAGTAAAGTCCGCCTGGAGTTAAAGGAGCTAGCCAAACTCCCCATTAATGATGCCGTGGAGATTCTGGGATCATGCCACAAGCTGCTTTTTAATGAGATAAGGGATACGCTTAGTTATCCACCTAAAGCGCCAAAAAGGGGGGGACACCGCATAGATTTGATGCCGAATTCAAAGGGTGCTTGCTACAACCAGGACTGTAGGAATGCGAAGGGGGTGCTTATATGTGCAGTAAAACGAAAGGCACGCCCAGAGGTAGTGACCTGCAGAGCCAAGTATAGGCAGGCCATAGAGAAAGCAAAGAAGAATTGGGAGGGTTCTCTGTGGTCCTCCTTACACAGGGCACTGTCGGACAAAGACCCCAAGACTTTTGGGAGAAAAGCAGCATATTGGCTTAAGGGAAATAAGACAGCCCTGGAATAAACATTCCAGCCAGAAGAGTGGGTTGCTCACTTTGGTTCCCTCTTTGATCTAGGCACTCTGGAAAGAGAAGAAGTTGGTGAGATGTGGGATGAGGCCCCCGCCGGGGAGGGCGATACTTTGGTTTTCTCTATAGAGGAAACTCAAGTGGCGATTTTATCTTGTGCGCCTGCACGAGCTCCTGGCCCGGACAGAATTCCTAACGATTTGTATAGAGAGGATACATTTCTCTGGGGCTCTTATATAAACTTGGTAACCAACTTAATTACATCCGGTGCTGCCATACCTCCATCGTGGAAGATTGCAGAAATAGTGCCTATCTATAAAAAAAGGGGACAGAGCCAAGCCGGCCAGCTGTAGGCCAATAAGCCTCATTGACTCTCTACAGAAACATTTTTGTAAGCAGATCTTAGGAAGGATACAGGATTGGATGGCTGAGTTTCGAATTTTGAGCGGTATACAAGCAGTCTTTTGTTCAAAAGTTAGCACCCTGGATCAGGCCTTTCGCCTTCTCTGTATTTATTGGAAGGAAGTTGTTGTCAAGGGGGGAAAGCTATATGTGGCCTTTGTTGATTTACGTACAGCATTTGACCTTGTCCCTCGGGCCAGCCTTTGGAGAGTATTAAAAGAGATGGGCTTGCTGGGAAACATTTTAGATATTTTAATTAGATTGCATTCATCTAACGCAGCACAGGTCAGGTGGGGGGAAAACAACAAAGTAACGGGAACTTTCCCAGTCAAACGTGGAGTGAGACAGGGATGTGTGTTAGCCCCCACACTTTTTACTCTTTTTAATAATGGGATGGTTGATTTTTTAGACCGAGACGGGTGTGATGCCCCTAAAATCGTCGTAAGAAGAGTGCCTGCACTACTCTTCGCCGATGACACCCTTTTCATTTCTAAATCTCCACACGGTTTACAACAACTTCTGAACGATTTTATAAGGTTCTAAATGAGGCCAAAACCAAGTATATGATTTTTAACAGAGGAATGGCCAAATCGTCCAAAAGACCTGTGTTGACTGGTAGTACTAAACTGGAGCAAGTCGAATTTTTTCACTATCTAGGTATCCGTCTGACTCCATCAATTCATTTGGCTGCCCACATTGAGAAAGTGAAATTACAACTAACCCATCAGTCCGCTCACGTGAGTAAAATTCATAGGAAGACGGTCTCTCGCCAAATTGCTCTAGCACTTGAAATTAATAACATCAAGGTCCTAGGGGGGGTACTCTATGGAGCAGAGTTGTGGGGTACGGGCAATACAACTTGCCTTTCTATCATTGAAAATTGTTTCTTAAGATCACTGGTAGATCTCCCCTCTCGCTCCCCCTTGACACCCCTGTACTTAGACCTTGCCCATAGGCAGTTGGCCCATAAGCTGAACTATAAACTTCTTATGTTTTGGTAAAGGCTCTGGACTGTGGAAGAACTTGAATCCTATCGAGAGTCCTTGTCTGACCTTTTGAAATTCCCCCAGGCCACATTGATTTTGTGGTTTATCTCTCTGAGGAAACTGCTGGGGAGGTTGGGTATGGAGGCATTTTGGTTTTACCCAGAAAGTATGGTCCGGACTCCGAGGGCAAAGCTAAAAGAAATGTACTGGGAATTGATATCTGAAAAGGAACTGGCAAAATCTGGGAGTAGTTTGACTAATGATTTTCTGAATTTTAAAACTGTTCCTTGTTTTGAGACTAGTATTGATGAAATTGTTCCCCCGTTGGCACGCAAACTTTTTTTACAGTTAAGGTAAGACTTTACCTACTAAATTGTTCTGTTCGAAGTGGCGCTGTAACGTCGCTATTGATGATCTTTGCCCTTCGTGTGAAGCTTGCCCGGAATCCATTGTTCACCTACGTTTCTTTTGCCCACATTACTCATCCTTGAGGAAAAAATGGATACAGGCCCGGGACACACCCTTGAGGTGATGAGAATCTTGTTCACTGATGCACGAAGAGTAATGGGTTTTGGCCTCTCAAGATTTTGGTATGCACTGTGGATCAGGCATGGAAAATATTTAGTATGAAGCACTGCACTTTACCCTTTTTAGGTCTCGGCTAGGCAGCGCATGCGCTGTCTCGTCGAGAGATGCTGTATACAGTATAGCGGGGGAAGCTCCGCCCACTTTCCGCCTATCTTCTTGATTGGCCGAAATCCTAAATGCTGCAATCTGATTGGTTTTCGGCAACTTAATCCCGCCTCCTGATGGCCATGTCGTCATTTTTCTCCTTCCATAGCTATCGGCCCCTTTACTTTTAAAACTCTTTTGTTCACCTGCCTCCCCCTGTTCCCTCCCGCAGTCCGTAAGTTCTCTGCTCACCACCACCCCCCCACCCACTCCCGTTCGTGCCTTCTTGAACGTTCGCATTTTTGTTTACAATGCAATAGGGCTTGCGTAAATACGAGTCCTATTGCATTTGTAAATGCTTCTTTTCTGCTGGGATTGGCTGCGTGAGTTCGCACTATATTTTGCCTGACCTGTCCAGATTCTCACATGCGCGCGATGCTTTACATCGTACGCATGCGCGCCAAACTAATGACTCTGTTAATGGCCCTCTGTGCTTGCTTTTTCCATATGCCTCCGTTTTAAAATAGTATCGAAGGCATGTGCTGTTAACCTTCTGTCAGTGCGAATATACAATCAGCCACAGGTTTCAAGCAAATTCGTTGATTTTTCGTAATTACATCCAATATTCCTTCGGCGCAAAAACAGCCCGCCTAATCAGCAAAGATTCATGCAGCCGAGCAGAGTGCGGGTGAGTGGAATGCAAGGCTCCGAGAGTGTGTCCTGGCCAAGCGGCCCCTAATTCACCCTCTAGGCACTTGTGGGGGTAATGCCCGCTGCTGCCACGGAGGATCAGATGTCTCTGACTGTCAGTGTGAATGTCAAATCTCATCACAGTGCAAGAAACTGCGAGGACGTATGAGAGTCAGCGTACGTGTACTGGAGTGAGTCTGTGTCAGAACGTGTGAGTATGAAGGATGATGCGAAAGTCTGAGAGTTGGACGTCGTGGATTTGTGAAATGGGATGGTGCAAGCTGCCTCGTGATTAAAGCCCCAGCACTCGTGCTTTCTTTTTACAAATTAACCACTGCCGCCATATGTGCACTAGCTCCATTGGCAGCTCTGGACATTAGCCACATCCTCTGCCCACTTTCATGGTTAGTAATTTGTTCTGTTGTAGGCGGCTAACAGGAGAGCGAGCGCCGGAAGGTGGGTGACTTATAATGCGTGTGTATAAGTGTGCTGATCACTGAGGTTGTGCATCTGAGAGGGAGTGTGCGTGTGTGTCTGTGTGTGTGTGTGTGTGTGTGTGTGTGTGTACGTACGTGTGTGTGTGTGTGTACACATCAAGTGCCGTGCTCCGGAACCTGGCTCCGGCCTGACTGCAAACAAACTAGGGCTGCGCTCCATGAAGGAGCGAGTGCGTTCATGCATGCAGCCGAGCAGAGTGCGGGTGAGTGGAATGCAAGGCTCCGAGAGTGTGTCCTGGCCAAGCGGCCCCTAATTCACCCTCTAGGCACTTCTGGGGGTAATGCCCGCTGCTGCCACGGAGGATCAGATGTCTCTGACGGTCAGTGTGTATGTCAAATCTCGTCACAGTCCAAAGACTGCGGCCCTAGGGCACAACCTGAAGCTCCTTCATAGTGAACATGAACGCGATAGCGCTTGCTCTGACTCGGCTCTGCCTTTTAGGCCTATCGGGTAAGAAGAAGCTTTTCTGTTATTAGATCTTTTGCATAAATCGGGTTTCTTTCAATGTGTGAGACAATGTGAGGGCTGGAATGCTAAGGTGAACTGTAATGCTGGGAGTAAAGACATGTGACTGCTTGCAGGTGCAACACTTTGATTTTTGCTATTTTTCTGTAGACAACACATCACCCGAGCGAGTTACTGGTTGTGCGCTATTGAAAGAGAGCCTGAGGAGGTATACTAGCCTGGTTTGCAAAGGACCTAGATATGAAAAGCAACAGAGCTACCCCGGATGCATATTACATAAAACACGCCATACAGCAGCCAAAGATCGTCTGCATCCCACTTGTATAACAAGCACCCTGGCTAGCTGTGTAGTGACAATGTAGGAGTAAAACATGTAGCGCCTTCACAGAATGGTATGAGAACACTCTTCTCTGTGAGGATATGCACGGGCGGTCCATCCTTTGAGGGCATTGGTGATCCCCACAATGGAGTATGCAATGTATTCTCTGCCGACAACCCGTGGTGCCTGAATTACACCCACTGCATGAAGGTGGGGATATAGTCAGCACTCACTTTCACAAAGTCATATGCCTCTCTCAAGGGGGAAACCCGGCGGAGGCAGCTTCTCAGCTCTGACTGGCTTTTGGATAGGCCTGCTGTCCCTCGCAAGCAGCCCATCACCCAGAGTACTTGGGCCTCACTTGCTTCCTCCTGAAAACCATGGCCTATGGGGTGGCGAAAACATTTGCTACCGCAGGAGTGGCTTGCAGCTTAGGTTTGCCTACGGTGCTTTGACCCGGTTCATATTGGATGAAGAGCATTGCACTCTTTCCTAGGTGTTTTTGAAGCATGTACATTTGTCACTGTTACATAACATTTCAGGACATTGTTGACATGCACGATTATAAGCTCTGTGTTTTCTGTTCTGATTTTTTTCCAAAACCAAAGGGGATGATGGACGGAGTGTTGAACATTGCAAGCACTCACCCCCAGTCAACTGATCTGGGTTTAATCCATCATCATTCTTTAGCTCACTCCGCCACCCCAGTTCAGACATGGCCATATGCAAATCAGTCTGACCCTGTGCCTCATGGGAACAGTCCAGCCCGAACTGCCAAGCCATGTCTTCCCTGGACCGGAAACAAGCATCCTGGGACCGGTTTCGGGTTCATAACCCTCATCAGCCAGGCTATCTTGAATCCAGTGGCAAAGTGAGCAAGGGCTGGACTGTTCCCATTGGGCGCAGGGTCAGGACTGATTTGCATATGGCTGGATCCAAACTGGAATGGCTATCTTGAATCCAGTGGCAAAGTGAGCAAGGGACCCAGGTCTGGGCATACCCTGCCATCTTAGGGCGAACTTAGCAAAACCAAAGGGGATGATGGACAGAGTGTTGAACATTGCAAGCACTCACCCCCAGTCAACTG